>JAPXFY010000034.1:18618524-18631024 GCA_030674185.1 Monoplex corrugatus
TGTTAGGGTAGGGATAGAAGTAGGTAGTATGTTTTCTTTGCCATGAAGCAGAGAGAGAGAGAGGGAATAGAGTAGGAATTATGGAAGTGCTCAGTATTTCAGTGATAAGTAAGTTAGTGAAGATTCGTAGTGCATCTTAGGGTTTTAGGACTATTAGGATTCATGGCACACGCGCTTGGTGAATTACGCTTTTTCTTAATTGAATAAAGGCTTTGTAGTTATCAATTTATGTGTGGACTGCTTTGAGAATCAGGTCCAGCGTATTTGTGCATTTCTTCTCGTCACTCTCCTTTCTGGTTGTATGTGATGTTGGAGACAGAGTGACCCTAAATTCTCCTATGATAAAAAGAGACTAAATTCTTTCCCTGATAGATGGCAAGACCAAATCCTCCTTGAAATACATCAAAGTAGAGAAACAATTTCTCATTCTCACCCCCAATCCCAAACGTATCCCCCTTGCGATGCATGGTGGACACAAACCGCTTTCTCTTGCGATACATGGTGGAGCTGCAGTCTTTCCCCTTTACCTCAAAATCGCAGCCTTCGAGTATTCCCCATCTTAAAAATTCTAGATAGAATCATAGTGAAAGTCGAAGTGCAAGTCAAAGATAGCCGAGAACCAAGATGTGTTAGTGTTCCGAATTCAAGTTTCTGGCACTGCCCCACACAGCACAAGTTGATAGCCAAGCGTAGGCCTACTGCCTGAGCTGAGTGAGCATAGATATAAATACTAATGAATCACATAGATTAGCACGTAGGGGAGTCCATCTGCTATGTTGACTTATGTACAGAGTCATTTCCTATAGGTTGGTTGATGTCTTTATACATCTATAAAATGTCGAGGCAAGTTAACAGATGTCTGCTGAATAATATTTCGTAGGCAAAGTGAAGCAACTATGTCACAGACTGCATCAAAGCTTGTTGCCCGTCTCCAATACAGTGTCTGTGATTCTATCAGCGAGCTTATCTCCAGGGCGTGTCAGATGTGAGGTTGGGCCTACCTTGACCGTAGCATGTTACGCCTACATCTCCCTCCTTCCCTCAGTCCCCACCCTCCCACCCTCTCAGAGTTATTCATTCTCTGCTGCCCATCGTAGTCAGTCACGTGTGTGGTTTGTAAACACGGCTTTTCAAGATTCGGTTTTCGTACACGCGTTCTTGAACAAGGGTTGCATATTTTTCTTTTCCTGTGCGGTTATGTTCATTTGTCTGCTTCATGTGTGCTGTTCTACGATATGTCCCTTGTCGCTTTATATTTCTTTACAGTCAGTACAACAACTATGATTTCGTTACTGAGGTTTTTCACTTTCATCCCCAGTCCACAGTCAGTCAGTCATGCTGAGAAAAACGTAGTTGTCTTCAGGACACCCTACATACACGTTGTGATTATGATGCTCCTGATCATGTATATGTCCAACCACCTGTATGTCTAGTTTGAGTCTCGTGTACACGTTCTGTACGTTGTGGTTGATATGCAACCATCTTTTGTGGTTCCTTTTGTGCTACAGAATCATCATCGGTGTCAGTCCATACATATCTTCCTGCTATTCAGGGCGTAATTATTTATTGTATCACTTCTACAGTTACTCATCAAGGTTTACTAACGTATAGGGAAAGGTAGAGAGAAAGTATCCACATGTAAGTCAGTATATTTTACATGGGAAACCACCTGTGTGGACTATACATCAGACTTATTAGCAACATGGGCACGTTGCTCGTGTGATGTTCTTTCTTCTCGTCCTTCCATAGCTTATGTATTGCGATCTCAAATCCATACGATCAACACTGTTTTTCAAACGACTTATTGCCAGTTTATAGGAACTTGGTTTGCCACCTTGTCCTACTATGATTGGTAATTATGTGTTCCAATTGCAATGAAGTCTCTTTATCTCAGTGATTGTTTATTTGCTCATTCAACTTCGTACTTCCACTTCTACTGTGTGTTCATGTACCTTAGCGCCACATAGGCCAGACAGCCCACTGCTCATCTTGGTTTTTGTGACTTCATGCTACGTTGCATAATGGCAAAGGGTTATGCGCTGGCGACCCTGTTACTGCCCCTTCCTACTTCGGTTTAATTACTACGGCAAACGATGAAGAGCCACGCGCTGGCAGCTCCGAGTATTGCCTCTTGTTCTACTTCATGGTGTGCTACACGACATACGTCGTCATAGGGCTAAACGCTGGTAGCCCTGATTCTCCTTCATTTCGTCTTTATGGCACATATTGTACGGCAAACGTTGAAGAGCCATGCGCTGGCAGCTCTGAGTATTGCCTCATGTTTTACTTCATGGTGTTTCATGTGTCATATGTCACATGGCCAAACGGTAGTGGCTCTAGTTTTCCTTGATGGCGCATTTGGTACTTATTGAATGATGCACACTTCTTACTTCTATCTGCCTTTACCAGTTCTTCATTATGTCCGGTGCCAGTTATTACTGTTCATACTACTTTGTGCTTCATGCTACATGGCATACCACCATAGGGACTTAAACGCACATTGGTGCCGCCCTCGGTATTGCCCGTTTTTTTCAATTTATTTTGGTGTGTGTATTGAGTGACACGCGTCACAAGGTGCCGTGCTTGAGGGCCTTATAGTGCATATGTGTCGATCCTTCGTTCAGAGGATTTTTTCAATTCACATGATATTGGCACACATAATCAAAGACTGATAAAAGTATGTACAGTGACGTGAATGATTACTACTGAGAATATGACACTATGATTATGCACAAAAAAAAAAAAAAAATCTTCCTTTCGTGTGCTTATTAACAGTGATTCAGTCTATCGAATAGGATGTATGGTACTAGCAATACTACTGTTTACAGCTCAAAAGAAATGTTCTCAACAGGGTTATGACACCTATGTACTTCAGATATCAATGAGCATTACATATTTTATAGGATTTACTTACTTATTTGTGTTGTGTATGTTTTGGTCCTAACTTGTTTGTTTGTTGCAGGCAAATATTCTTCAAAATACAGGAACCATCATGGTGCGACGTTACATTCGGTTGTATGACGGCTATCGATCCTGTCGTTCTTGCTGCCTTTAAATCAGGACCGTCGATCGTTCGCGATTAAATATTCCGATATATTTCATCAACCGTTACATAATATATTCAACGTTTCCTTACTGTTCTGAGCATTATCGCAATGGAAATCCGTTGCAAGGGCCAGTGCCCTGCTGCCCCCATCTTACCTCCTTGCGTTCATCTTCATTCGTTACAGTATACAGTCGTTACTATAGCGACACCGTACTCAGAATGATTGCTCGCGCTCTACAGCTCATTCATTTCATTCACATCCCTTCGTATTCCTGCGCATAATTTCATTCTTATGCCCCTTAAGCGTTCATCTGCTCAGCGCATACTCTGCGTTCATTTTAACCTTGCGTTCATAAAACGTTCATTTGCATGTTTTGTAACTGCGTTCATTACATACTCACCACGTTGTTCTTCTACTCACTGGTTTCATGCAACCCGGGGTATTATTATTATCATTGCTTATCATATGTTGTCCTCTCATCCTCTGGTATCAGTGCGTGTCGTATGTTATAATCTAATCATACAGCATCATCTTGTATCATTCGTATCGCATCGTGTTATCTCTTATCCAAGGTATCAGTTCATGTTATTAAACGTCATACGGCACCGTATCATTTTTGTCTCCCAGTGTTCTTCTCCTGCTTCTGAGAACTACACTGGTGTCTATTGCGTACAACAACGCATGTGTTGAACTTTTTTTCCTAATCGTACTAACCCTACTAACGATTATCACATTGTTCAGTTGATTTTGAACTTTAGCTTCATGAGACCAACATATTCTATTTCATTATCATTCATTTGCTGATCATGTAGTTATTTACCATAAAACAAAATTGGTATGATGAACCTCATTTGAGCTCTGTTACAAGTTTGCAAGATTTCTTTTACCCTATCCCGTACCAAGGAGACATGCCACTTTATGTTACTTCATTTACTTTTTCAGCGTGCTTCGAACATGTGTATTCAAGTGCTGTAAGTTACTTATTGTGTGTACACCATTTCTGATGATCTTCACAATTTGTAAAATGAACATTGGCAACATGAAACATTGAGTCGCAGCTTCTTCCTATGTGATGAACATTATACGTGCTACAAGTGCACTTACTTTTTCGCCCTTGTTTATTCATGACAGTCGGCAATGTGTATTAGTGTTTCTGTTGATAGTTCAAGTGGCATTTCTCTTTGATGAAAGCTTTTCGCTTCCTTGCTTTGTCTTTAAATTATCATACCGGTAATGGCTTCACGGTGCAGTGCAGCTTACCACTGCTTGTCTTGCAATCTTGTAAGTATATCAAGTATCAGCCTGTCAATGATTTATTGCTGCATATGATTCATTCTTCTGAAATGATTATTATGGTTGCTTACATGTATGATGTGGTTTTCGGGTATTGGTCATTTACATGATCAAGTTTCTTTTTCAGCCTACATGTCTGTGTGTATCTTGTGTTTCCAGGACATATTTCTCCATACATGCATTGTGTTTTCAAGCTACATTTTTTTTTCTGGAATAGCATTTTCCTTGTATTCTTATTTTGCATTTTTCGTGCCATGCCTTGCCTTCTTTTATGCGTTAGATCTCCTTATTCTATAGTATGATATAGTAAGACTTTGTATGCTACTACAGAAAACTTCAGTTATATTGTAGTTGTGGTTTCTTTTCATATACATTGCCCAGTCAACTTATTCTTGACGTGGATGACAAGCGATTGCTTTATTTGAATGTTATATTTTCCCATCCCACTCCCTCAAAGTCCCATGAATCAGAACACATTGTGCAATAAGCTACTGATCTTCATTATCGGGATGATTCCACGCAACTACTTCTGCTCATCATCCCAGTGTCCTGCAGCCGGTCTCTGCTTCAGTCATCTCAGCTCAACAATGTTCCTGAGCCATCTTCCATCCTGACTACAACGTCACATGGACTCCTTTCACACACCATCATTTTACCAATTCAGTCACAGTTTGCATACGAGACACATCAACGCACACATAAATAACATTGCTGTTATACAGGGTGACACAGAGTGTGATGGCATGACTCTGGACATGGTCTTTGCCACATGTATCACCACTTTCACGTCTTCGGTCATCAGGCAGTCTGCATTTCTTCTTTGTCTTCAGCCTGACTGCTTGCTGACACACCAGTTCGTCTCGCTCATCCACGTTTCTTTGGACGTTCTTCTGCGTACGTCATATGGACATGAACTATGTGCGCATGGTGTTCTCGTAGTGCAAATACGACATTTGTACACGTGTGAGAGTCTTGACTGTATAAACAGAACTCTGCCTACCACAGCTGGCGAACGAGATCTACCTGGACCTGACCTGCCCATCCCGACTGCTACAGTGTATCGTCAGCATGCACATGTGTGTTCAGATTCATCCCATTCCCCATTAATCCTATGATAGAATTCCTTATTCCCAAACCTTCCTATCGCCTGTCATTCATGTGCAAGAATAGGTGTTGAATTGTACCTTATTTCCTCATGTTCCCATTCCCCCAATACTGTTACATAAAAAAATGAGGACATTTTTTGTCGAGGAGGGGACATATTATCACAGGGGCCCCCCCTCTAGGGGGAAGAAACATTCCTTCGACTGACTTGGGAGACGAGTTAATGAGGTGGGTGTGCTGCAGATCAGGCCATCCATAACTCAACTGGTCACTCAGTTATTTCCATTCGGACAAGGTCTAGCGCCCACGTGGTTCTCATCCATCTTTAGTGGGCACAAAGGGCGGATGGCCTGAATTACCAACATTCCTTTGACCGACTCGGTAGACGAGTTAATGAGGTGGGCGCACTGGAGATCACGCCATCCATAATTCAATTTGTCACTCAGCAATTTCCATTCAAACGGGATCTAACTCTCACATGGTTCTTATCCACCTTTAATGGGCACAAAGGGTAGATAACCAGATTACCAACATTTCTCAGCAAATACCAATGCCCAAGCAAATTACGGGACTGTGGAATGACGACCATGGCCGCGTAATGTTCAATCAATATCGCCATCACTGTCCAAGAAAATTTATAGGTATGTTGAATGACGACCATGGCCGCTATGTTCAATATCGCCATCACTGTCACCAAGAAAAATGTATAGTAATGTTGAATGACGACCAAGGCAGCTATGCCAGGATCGCCATGTTCCCCAAATTTGAATTGCCCAGTTTTATTGATATCGACAGCTAGAGGGCAGCTGGAAATGTTTGTAGCTGAGACAAAGACCGGTATATGGGAATCGCACTGTATATAGGCTAGCAGTCAGTCGTTAGGAGTCACTTACTAGAGTGGGAGACTTACTAGTGGGAGAGTAACTAGAGTGGGAGAGTCAGCACTGAGTCGGCACCCAGTGTGACAGTGAGTCAGTGAACGAGAGAAGTCTCCAATCTATCTTAAAGGTATGTGACTACGTTTCATCTTATACTTTTGTTAGGGTAGGGATAGAAGTAGGTAGTATGTTTTCTTTGCCATGAAGCAGAGAGAGAGAGAGGGAATAGAGTAGGAATTATGGAAGTGTCAGTATTTCAGTGATAAGTAAGTTAGTGAAGATTCGTGTGCATCTTAGGGTTTTAGGACTATTAGGATTCATGGCACACGCGCTTGGTGAATTACGCTTTTTCTTAATTGAATAAAGGCTTTGTAGTTATCAATTTATGTGTGGACTGCTTTGAGAATCAGGTCCAGCGTATTTGTGCATTTCTTCTCGTCACTCTCCTTTCTGGTTGTATGTGATGTTGGAGACAGAGTGACCCTAAATTCTCCTATGATAAAAAGAGACTAAATTCTTTCCCTGATAGATGGCAAGACCAAATCCTCCTTGAAATACATCAAAGTAGAGAAACAATTTTTCATGCTCACCCCCAACTCTTCTTAATCATCCCCAATTTACAAACTCTTTCTCCTGCGATACTACCCTCAGATTCGACGCATTGGCTGCATTCGCCGATTCCTTTCAACCGATGCTGCATCTAAACTAGTAACTTCCCTTGTTCTGTCACGCCTGGACTACTGCAATGCTCTTTTATCTGGCCTACCAGCTTCTCGTCTCCTTTGCCTGCAACGCTTACAAAATACAGCTGCCCGCCTCGTCCTTAGAAAGAAAAAAATTGATCATGTTAGTCCCCTCCTTCGGTCTCTGCATTGGCTTCCTGTCGCTGATAGAATCAAATACAAAATAGACACCTTATGCTATAAATCTACTCATCATTCTGCTCCATCCTATCTCTGTGACAAGATCAAAATTCGTACATCAGCTCGCACCTTGCGCTCTTCCTCTGATACTCTTACCCTACAAATTCCCAAGGTTAGACTCTTAACCGTTGGTCAGCGCTCTTTTTCTGTCTCAGGACCAGCTGCGTGGAACAATCTTCCCCTATCGCTCCGACCACATCTACTCTTTCCGCATTTAAGTCAGGTTTGAAAACTCACCTCTTTCCACGTCAATGAATTTCTGAGGCCTTTTTCGCCGTTTTTTACTGCTATTTTTCCATTGTTCATAATTTCAGCATTGTATGGACATTTATGCCTATTTTTGACTTAATTGATTGTTTTACAAATGTTCATCTTTGAGTGCGATCCTGCGTGTGATTGGTGAGTGAGCGCGCTTTGATTTGATTTACCAAGATTTAGCGCGATATAAATATTGTAATTATTATTATTATTATACGTACATACATACATACTACATACATACATACATACATACATACATACATACATACATACGTATGTACGTACATACATGCATACATATGGACATATGTACGTACATACTACATACAATATAGATATAAAACAAAGTGACAAATGAATAATGAATAAATAAATGAATAAATAAACAAACATAAATAAATAAACAAACATAAATAAATAAACAAACAAACAAATAAACAAATAAATAAGAATAAATAAGCTGTGTACAGGAGTGGATGAATCTATGAAATCATGAAGGCATTGAACCATATAAGGTAACATCAAACGAGTTAACGAGCAAGAGAAAAGCATTCGGAACTTTAGAACAATTAGGCTGCATCAGTTTGTGCAGAGCTCTGTGTGTGTGTGTGTGTGTGTGTGTGTGTGTGTGTGGTGTGTGTGTGTGTGTGTGTGTGTGTGTGTTTTGTGTGCCTGTGTGTGTGTGTGTGTGCCTCTGTGTGTGTGTGTGTGTGTGTGTGTGTGTGTGTTGTGTGTGTGTGCCTGTGTGTGTGCGCGCGCGCGCGTGTATGTGTGTGTGTGTTGTATGGGGGGAGGGGGGTGGACTTATCGAATCGTATACCGACCACACCAGAACAACAAGCGAAACGATCCACAACAGGTGTTTGTAAGCTGAATCTTCGCACAACACCACAAAAGTATAGTTGTTTTCATATTATGACTGACTGATTATCCTCAGCACGATGCTCCACAACACAGAAATGGTAACTGGAAACTTTTAACATCCCTGTGGACAGTTGGCAAACCAAAAAAAATGACAGTGAACATCAACAGCTGACGGGCAAAAAAAAAATGCAAAAAGAAAAAAAAAACCTATGGGCCGGTCACACACTTTTGCAACCGAGAACTGGCGGTAATGAAAACAGGTAGACGTTCATAAACAACAGGTGGTTGAAATGGAGCTGGAGATTAAAAGACACGTGTGCAGAACAAAGTTGAAAAAACAAAAACAAAAACGAAAGCAAACAAAACAAACAAACAAAAATCTAGTATCTACATGCTCAGGCCATATCCGAAGTCCGTTTCTTTAAAAAAAAAATTATCTACATGATCAGAAAACATTTGAGGTTCGTTTCTTACACGCTAGCACACTCGCGCGTGAGTGGCCAGATAGCGAGTGGCGAGAGCGAGAGAAAAAAAAGTATGCTAAGAAACAGACGCGAGGCGGAAATAGATTTGATTTCAGCCAAAGTACAGCGCTTATTTCACAATAGAAGACAGGAATCGTCATCAAACTCAAAGACGATTTGCGCGCTCGCCAGAAAGATCCTCTCGATGCTACCTAGCATTACCTAGCGAATACCTAGCCACGCTTGTCGCTAGGTGGAACAAAGAAACGCTCCTACCTAGCATATCTCGCACAAAAAAAAACAACAACCTCGCCTACCTATCATCATCATCATCATCATAAGCCCTGCCACATGGTGTTGGCGATCATGGCCTTCCATACGAATCTACCCATTGTCGCTGCAAGTACATCTCCTACCCTCTCTGTCTTCAGCAACTCTGCGAGCCCTACCTAGCCTATGCAATGCATACATGTACCTAGCGTGTAAAAAAAACCCACAAGTCTCTGGCAGTGTATGTGACCGGTTCTTTCCAATCGTCTGGAACCATGGGAAATGCACCACAGAGGCTGGTAGTCATCTTGATTGATTTGGTTCAGTTTTTACGTCGGCACCCACCTCAGGAGATATGACAGTGAGAAGGCCAGCGTTAATGGGAGGATTTATCTAATTCTATAATGACACCACCAGAACAACAATGATGTTAAGATGGGACAGTGAGAAGGCCAGTGTTAATGGGACGATTTATCTAATTCTATACTGATACCACCAGAACAACCATGATGTTAAGATGGGACAGTAAGAAGGCCAGTGTTAATGGGAGGATTTATCTAATTCTATACTGATACCACCAGAACAACAATGATGTTAAGATGGGACAGTGAGAAGGCCAGTGTTAATGGGACGATTTATCTAATTCTATACTGATACCACCAGAACAACAATGATGTTAAGATGGGACAGTGAGAAGGCCAGTGTTAATGCGACGATTTATCTAATTGAAGTAATTCTATACTGATACCACCAGAAGAACAATGATGTTAAGATGGGACAGTGAGAAGGCCAGTGTTAATGGGACGATTTATCTAATTCTATAATGACACCACCAGAACAACAATGATGTTAAGATGGGACAGTGAGAAGGCCAGTGTTAATGGGACGATTTATCTAATTCTATACTGATACCACCAGAACAACCATGATGTTAAGATGGGACAGTGAGAAGGCCAGTGTTAATGGGAGATTTATCTAATTCTATACTGATACCACCAGAACAACAATGATGTTAAGATGGGACAGTGAGAAGGCCAGTGTTAATGCGACGATTTATCTAATTGAAGTAATTCTATACTGATACCACCAGAAGAACAATGATGTTAAGATGGGACAGTGAGAAGGCCAGTGTTAATGGGACGATTTATCTAATTCTACACTGATACCACCAGAACAACAATGATGTTAAGATGGGACAGTGAGAAGGCCAGCGTTAATGGGACGATTTATCTAATTCTATAATGACACCACCAGAACAACAATGATGTTAAGATGGGACAGTGAGAAGGCCAGTGTTAATGGGACGATTTATCTAATTCTATACTGATACCACCAGAACAACCATGATGTTAAGATGGGACAGTGAGAAGGCCAGTGTTAATGGGACGATTTATCTAATTCTATAATGACACCACCAGAACAACCATGATGTTAAGATGGGACAGTGAGAAGGCCAGTGTTAATGGGACGATTTATCTAATTCTATACTGACACCACCAGAACAACCATGATGTTAAAGATGGGACAGTGAGAAGGCCAGTGTTAATGGGACGATTTATCTAATTCTATACTGATACCACCAAAAGAACAATGATTTTAAGATGGGACAGTGAGAAGGCCAGTGTTAATGGGACGATTTATCTAATTGAAGTAATTCTATACTGATACCACCAGAAAACAATGATGTTAAGATGGGACAGTGAGAAGGCCAGTGTTAATGCGACGATTTATCTAATTGAAGTAATTCTATACTGATACCACCAGAAGAACAATGATGTTAAGATGGGACAGTGAGAAGGCCAGTGTTAATGGGACGATTTATCTAATTCTATACTGACACCACCAGAACAACAATGTTAAGATGGGACAGTGAGAAGGCCAGTGTTAATGGGACGATTTATCTAATTCTATACCAACACCACAATAGCAGATGACTTGTTATACGCCAGCACAGGCACTTACATGCTCGTAACCACACACACACACACACACACACACACACACACACACCACACACACACACACACACACACACACACACACAACTCTCTCTCTCTCTCTCTCTCTGTCTGTCTGTCTGTCTCTCTCTCTCTCTCAAACACCACACCACACTCACACTCACACACACACACACACACACACACACACACACACACACACACTCAACACACACACACACACTCACACACACGCACGCACAAACACACACACACACACAAAAACACAACAAGCATACATACACTCACACAAAAAAACACACACCGCATACATACACTCACACACATACATACACACACAGCCCTGAACAAACTGATAAAGCCTGACTGTTCTAAAGCTCTGATTGATTTTCTGTTGCTCCTTAAATCGTATGATGTTATCGTACGTGGTACAATGTCAATATATCACTTCATAGATTCATCCATCGTATAGACACCTCTATATCTTATCTCTCTCTATCTCTCTCTCTCTATATATATATATCTATCTACCTATCTATTTGTCTGTCTATCTATTTGTGTGTTTATCTATCTCTCTATTTATCTCTCCACTACCTATCTACTATCTATCTATCTATCTATCTATCTATCTATCTATCTGTCTATCTCTCTATCTACCTATCTATCTATCTAGTATCTATCTATCTATCTGTCTATCTCTCTATCTATCTATCTATCTATCTTTCTCTCTATCTCTCTATCTTACCTATCTATCTATCTATTTGTCTGTCTATCTATCTATCTATCTATATCTATCTCTCTATCTATCTGTCTGTCTATCTCTCTATCTATTTATCTTCTATCTATCTGTCTGTCTATCTATCTATCTATCATCTATCTTATTTGTCCATTCATTTTAAATGCCTTTTTTTTCGTCTAAAAGCACAATAGTACATATGTGAATAACTTTCTGGTCTTCTTGGCTACTAGGGCAGTTTGGTGAATGTAGAAGCCGGTTAGAGCCGAAAAATCCCGTAATAGTTTTTTTTGGAGGGACTGATGGGGATTCGAACCCACAACCTTCCAGTCGGTAGTCCGTTGCGCTAACCACTACACCAAGGCGACCGGTTTGGGGTACGGTGAAAGTGTATGACATGAAGATAGTACTTTCAGTACAGGAACGGTGAGTAGTGAGTTTGCTGTATCAGACTTACATAACTTTCATCATCATCATCACATCATGTGCCCTGCCGCATGGCGTTGGTGATCATGGTCGGGCATACGAATCTATCCCTTGTCGATACAAGTACACCTCCCATCCTCTCTGTTCTCAGCCATTCTGCAAGTCCATCCAATATTTTTTTCCTGGGTCTACCTGGTGTTCTTTTTCCCCTCTGGCCTTCCTACGTAACTTAATAAGGGTGAAAAGGTATGGATTCCATAATGGAATGAAGATGGT
>JAPXFY010000034.1:18636024-18643524 GCA_030674185.1 Monoplex corrugatus
TAATTAATCAAAGAACAGACTAATAAATACCATTTACAATCAAAAAGAAACAGACCTAAATATAACAACATACCATTTACAATCAAAAAGAAACAGACCTAAATATAACAACATACCATTTACAATCAAAAAGAAACAGACCTAAATAGAACAACATACCATTTACAATCAAAACGAAACAGACCTAAATAGAACAACATACCATTTACAATAGAAAAGAAACAGACCTAAATATAACAACATACCATTTACAATAGAAAAGAAACAGACCTAAATATAACAACATCATTCATGAGACTTTGAACAACATACCATTTACATAAAACGAAACAGACCTAAATATAACAACATACCATTCATAAAAAAAGACCTAATATAACTACATTAAATAGAAAAGAAACAGACCTAAATATAACAACATACCATTTACAATAGAAAAGAAACAGATCTAAATATAACAACATACCATTTACAATAGAAAAGAAACAGACCTAAATATAACAACATACCATTTACAATAGAAAAGAAACAGACCTAAATATAACAACATACCATTTACAATAGAAAAGAAACAGACCTAAATAGAGCAACATACCATTTACAATAGAAAAGAAACTAGCAATGCCGTGCGAACCGAAACGCGACGTCAAATTTGTGGTACCAAAAACTGGGCAAAAACGGGGGCCGGCCGCAAAACTGGGGGGTCTTCAGTTCAATCAAGTATTACTGCCTCTTTAAGCGGTGTTTCATCCTTATTTTTTTTCTTATATGAATCAGAAATGAATAAAGATTTGAATGATTGCCATTTTATGTACTTACAGCGAAAATGGAATTAGTTATTTGATGAGAAAGTCGAAAATCCGCGTTTCGGGCGTAATCGCGGATATGGTATGCGTTTAGAATCGAAGTTTGTTTGGTGTGCTTCACTATTTCGGTCGGTACGGCTATATTTGTGAACCAATCACATTGTAATTTTGCAGCCAATCAGAATCAATGTAACAAAATGATATATCCCGACGAGAGCTATGTGTGCCAGTTTCGAACCGAGATCGACGCTTCCAAAGTTTTGCTTTTTTTCATCGGAAAAGTTTGCAGGCAAGTCGCCATTTTTGGAACTTCTCGTCGGCGGGATTCGATTTCACATGCTTTTTTCTATATGCAGGTGTAATATGAAATCAATTTGAAGTAAAATACGGCCGTACGGCAACTTTTTACACGAGGATCTATACCAGATCAGTAGCAAAACAACGTCGGAATGTGCCGACGCCATAGGCCTACTACCGGCGTAACAGAACGCTGTGCAAGTTTCAGCTCGGCAAGTTTTACGTTGTCGGACAAAGACTAGATCTAGCAATCAACAGATCAAGTTCTGTTTTATCTGTGACACTATTTTTGAAGAAAAGGACAACTACGTTTGAACTCGATTCGGAGTTGTCAGCCGAAGCTAGATTCGTCAACGATTTCCTCCCCGAGATCATGCTATTTGTATGTCGCAGTGTAGATCTGCTCACCCCACGACGGGCGAGCTTACTACTAAAAATACTATGTGCTCGTCGTGCTTCGCCGGGCCGTGGAAAATGGGTTTGCCCAAACAAGAGGGGTGCGCATACCCGCCTCCCCAACTCTCTCTCTCTCTCTCAAATAAATGAATGAATGAATAAGTCTAAATATTTTTTTTTTCAAATCAACAAACAATTCTGTGCAAGTTATTGTACTTTCCTTGACATGAATCTCTCTCTCTCTCTCTCTCTCTCTCTCTCTCTCTCTCTCTCTCTCTCTTCTCTCTCTCTCAGAGAACAAGAAATGAATAAATAAGTAAATAGGCCACAATACATTCATATCCAAGTTGTTAACAGGCATGATCCTCTCTCTCTCTCTTTCTCTGTCTCTCTCTCTCTCCATCTCTCTCTCTCTCCATCTCTCTCTCTCTCTCTGACAACACACTCTCTCTCTCTCTCTGACAACACGCACACACACTAACACACACAGAGATTTAGAATGTCACAAAACAAAATCTTCTGTTCATTGTTATAATATTCTTCATTTAGGTTTTGAAACTGAATAGAAGGCTATGAGTTGTATTATTTGTAAAGTAGGCCATCCATTAGCTTATGTAGTTGTTTCAATTTGTAGTCAATATCTGAAAAGGATAGGCCCATTGTCATTAATTTGTTTTAAAGGGAAGATTGCATCTTATTTAATAGTAGCCTGTTGTTATTGATTTGTATTAAAGGGCAAGAGTACACCGGAAATACTTAGCAGGATTGCTCTGCTTTGGTGGATTTTTACAGTAATATGCTAAAAATCAAAGTCGCGAGTTTGGGCTTAATGTTAAAGTAATGTTATTGTGAAGACTATGCATTATGGTTTCCTTTCCTTTCCAATCTCTCAATGAATAGTATATATTATGCAGAAATTCATATATTTCTCTATTGTAGGAGTTAGTGACCTGTTCCTGAATGGTGAGTGGTCCCATATCCTTCCTGAAGTTTTCTTTGGACGCTGGCTGTGCTAAGTGTTCGGGGACTTGACTCATCCACAGACAGTTTAGTCTATTTTTTAAAGACTGATGTATAAAATAAAAATCAAATGTAACGTACATAAATCTTGTCTGTTATGTTTTTCTCTGTGTGTGTATATATGTGTATGTGTGTTATGTGTGTGTGCATGTGTATGTGTGTGTGTTTAGTTTTTAGTAGAATTTTGATCGGATGATATTTTTGGACAGACTGCAGCATAAAAGCATGCAGTAATTTTTAATATTTCAATTATTTAAGTGATTCCAGAAGTCATTGATTCTCAGATGTCCTTTTATATGTACAGAAACTGATGAAATATTAAAAGTTATTCATAAGACTACTGAAGTAGCGAGTCGTGACTTTTTTGGTTTAATTTGCAGTAATAAGACACTTGAACGATGAGCAAAATGATTTTATATCTATCTCTTGAAATGATTGTTTTGTTTCTAGCTTCATTTTTGTCTGTTATTAATACAATATGGGCAATTATTAATGAAACACTGATAAAACATCCAAAATATCACATGTTTCCTGTAATAAGACAAAAATGGCTCGTCACAGAGTTCCAATAATGGTTTTATTCAATTCGGCACGCCAAAATACATCAACGACCAAAATTTCATGACTTTTGATCCGGTCTGTCTCTCACAATTACAAAATAAATGTCATTTCCAGCAAAATCAGCATACCATGCCATTTGATGAGTTTGTTCTGTGACACTTGTCCTTCTTTGTCCCACTAAAACATGGTACCAAAATTTAAGAAATTTTTGACGCTTCAAATTGGAATATCTCATGAACTATTAGTCCGATTTGAAAAATTTAAACTGCTTTTTACTCAGAATAACAATATTTTCAAAACCATATAAATTTTTAAACTCAAAACCCAATTTCAATTTTTCGTGCGGCATTGCTAAAGAAACAGACCTAAATATAACAACATACCATTTACAATCAAAAAGAAACAGACCTAAATATAACAACATACCATTTACAATAGAAAAGAAACAGACCTAAATATAACAACATACCATTTACAATAGAAAAGAAACAGACCTAAATATAACAACACACCATTTACAATAGAAAAGAAACAGACCTAAATAGAACAAATACATTACAATAGAAAGAAACAGACCTAAATAAACAACTACCATTTACACAATAGAAAAGAAACAGACCTAAATAGAACAACATACCATTTACAATAGAAAACAAACAGACCTAAATATAACAACATACCATTTACAATAGAAAAGAAACAGACCTAAATAGAACAACATACCATTACATAAAGAAACAACTAATATACAACACACATTTACACAATAGAAAAGAAACAGACCTAAATATAACAACATACCATTTACAATAGAAAAGAAACAGACCTAAATATAACAACATACCATTTACAATAGAAAAGAAACAGACCTAAATATAACAACATACCATTTACAATAGAAAAGAAACAGACCTAAATATAACAACATACCATTTACAATAGAAAAGAAACAGACCTAAATAGAACAACTACCATTTACAATAGAAAAGAAACAGACCTAAATATAACAACACACCATTTACACAATAGAAAAGAAACAGACCTAAATTAACAACATACCATTTACAATAGAAAAGAAACAGACCTAAATATAACAACACACCATTTACACAATAGAAAAGAAACAGACCTAAATATAACAACATACCATTTACAATAGAAAAGAAACAGACCTAAATATAACAACATACCATTTACAATCAAAAAGAAACAGACCTAAATATAACAACATACCATTTACAATCAAAAAGAAACAGACCTAAATATAACAACATACCATTTACAAAGTGGTCCAAACAAACAAATGTGTGGGTTGTGTTTGAATCAGATGTCAGGCCTTTGAGCTGATGAAGCTGTGCCAGCCATTCTCTCCGTCTCCTCAATGTCAGGTCCTCCACATTCTTTCCCCTCATTGTCACAACACATGGTATTCTGTAGTATTGCCTCATGCCTGTCTTTTTCCCGATCTTGTCTTTTATTACATCCTTTCACACAACAGCTGTTCACCATCTCTAGCTTTTTAATTTCCAGTCTTCATTCATGAATTTTTTTTTCCTGTTGGCACCAACGTGGTAAACCGAGCAGAAGTATGGAACCGACTCGGAACGTTTCGCGGACTCACAGACGCGACGAATACCGCAGGAATGGGAAAATAACTCCTCCCCCGCGAGGAGTGACGTCATCTGCGCACAGCCCATAAAATGACGACGGCCGCAGCTAAACTTGGAATGATAATGAAGCTATTCCGCGGGACAGGCTTCCATTTGCTTTAGATAACACCGCAAGCGTGTGGAACATTCTGGCGAATCACAAACAAACAACAGATGGGTTAAAATTCACGATTCTGTCCTGTTCTCACAAAATTCAAAAAACTGCTAGGAAACCTCATTACAAAACTTACTGTAAAAGTGGAACGGATGTCTGCGAGGCGAAGATGCCAAGTGAAAGAAAGGCAGTCTGTATTTCCGTGGGCACTCAGATCAACTCTTTCACATCCAAAGTCCAACTCCGTCCCCGGCAACCAAAATCTTACGTAGGGGTGTTGAAAGCAACCCAAAAAAAATCCCATACACATTTCAGCAAAACCGCAAGGCCGATCCTACCATCAAAAACGGCAGCGTTGAGAAGATCAGAACGACGATTTGACGTCACTGTTAAATATACGTAAAGTGTGACTTCCCGCGTTCAAGCAAACAGGAACCAGAAAAAAGAACAAGAAAAGAGAATGAGAACGCGTATTTAATACAAGACAAGACAGGCGCAAAGTTACGGCCAGCTGGCCTTTGTCAAGCGTAAGATCACAAACAAATACCAGATACAAAAATTAGAAAAAGACTGAAACTTCCCTGCCTTAGAAAGACTGAACTTTCCAGCATGAGAAAAGGATTTGTTACTCCAAGATTCCGCCCTGAACGAGGTAGATCAAAACTGATTGAGCCTATCGTACGGTTTCACTACAAAAGCCAGAATCTTCCTCGAAATCGATGATATTAAGCAACTACTGAGTATCAGTTCTTTTCAAATCCACTGGACTGCATCCTAATTCACAGTGATGTCAACGATCTAATGAACACTGATAAAAAAAATTGCCAGTGAACATTTTGTCAAAGTTGCAAAAGACTAATTTCATCTTGCATACAAACAGCGAAATTGTTTAGTGTTGATTTTTATGTAAAAAAAAAGTAATCTTTTTAAACTTGCCATTCTTAATCTACATATCTGCTTAGAACTGAGAGATAGACAGAGACAGACAGAGACACAGAGAGAGAGAGAGAGACGGACTGACAGACAAACAGAGAGAGATAGACAGACAGAGACAGACAGAGACAGACAGAGAGACACAGAGGGACACAGAAGATACACACAGAGAGAGAGGACACAGACAGACAGACAGACAGACAAAGAAGAGAGAGAAATGGAGAGAAAAAAGAGACAAAGACACAGAGAGACAGAGAGAGAATGGATATTAATTTCATTGTCCTTCTTACATAAAACCAATGTAAAGTGAAGCAGTACTTTCAGATAACATTGCCAAGTTTGAAAATAAACGGCACATGTCTAGATAACACAGGCAATACTAATGCCACAAACCAAGACAAGGGTCTTGAATATTCTCACTATTAAATTAATATAAGCTTGTGAACCAAGGACAGCATTCAAGAAGATGAAAAGCATTCTTACCAACATCTTATCAATTAACATCAGGAAGAGAGTTCTTGAATGTTATATAGGACCGATAATGTTATATGGTTGTGAGGCGTGGACAGTCAACAAGCAAAACCAGAACAAAATTGAGTCAGCCTAGATGTGGTATCTAAGAGGACTGAGAGTTCCATGGACAGCAAAGAAAACAAACGAGACAGTCTTGATGGAGGCAGACAAGAGAAGATCATTCATAAGCAAGATTAGGAAAAGACAGGCAACATTTACAGGCCATTTTATGAGGAAAAGGGAATTGGAGTACCTGGTCACAACAGGAAAGTTGGCAGGAAAGAGAGCTCTAGGTAGACCCAGAGAAAAAATATTGGACGGACTTGCAGAGTGGCTGAGGACAGAGAGGGTGGGAGATGTGCTTGCAGCAACAAGGGGCAGATGAATATAATAATAATAATAATAATTACAATATTTATATAGCGCAAAATCTTGATAAAATCAAATCTAAGCGCTGAAGCAGACACACACGCAAGCACGACACGCACGCACGCAACGCCCCACACACGCACGCACACACACACACACACACACACACACACACACACACACACACACGCATGGCTATAAATGGGGAGAAAGAATAAAAGCAATAAAAGCAAGAATAAAACCAATGGAAAATTATAGAGAGCATAGCATATACAATTATATATTATAACCATGTGATTCCCTCCGAGCGGAGACAGGCTGCAGAGGGGGGTTAGGATTTTATGCGGAGGAGAAAAGGTGAGTTTTGAGAGCGGACTTGAAGGAGACAAAAGTAGGTTGCTGACGGACTGAGAGAGGAAGTTTGTTCCAGGAGAGTGGACCAGAAACAGAGAAGGCTCGTGGACCATAGGTATTGAGCTTAGTGCGTGGAAAGCGAAAAGTCAGAGGATCGGAGGCAGAGCGGAGGGTACGTGAGGGAAGATAGATCTCAAGTAGGCTTGACAGGTAATGGGGGGCTGCGTTATTGAGGCTTTTGTAGCACATGGTGTCTAGTTTGTACTGTATGCGCTTTGATACAGGGAGCCAGTGAAGTTGTGCCAGGAGAGGAGATATGTGGTCAGCTTTTTTCTTTTTGAGTACAAGGCGTACAGCATTGTTTTGAATGCGCTGTAGGATGTGAATGGTGGAGGCAGGAAGGCCAGACAGGAGTGAATTGCAATAGTCAATGCGAGACATTATGAAGGAGAGGCCATGATTGCCAACATCATGTGGCCAGGCGCTT
>JAPXFY010000034.1:18646024-18653524 GCA_030674185.1 Monoplex corrugatus
TGATCTTACGTCTACGCTTGACAAAGGCCAGTTGGCCAAAAATTTGCGCCTGCCTTGTCTGTTTGTATTAAATACGCGTTTTCATTCTTTTTTCGTGTTTTTTATTCCCCCTCGTTTTCGTTGTGTGTCCACGCTGGGAAACGAGACAGAAGTGACTTTTTAAAGGTGTAGGTTTCAGCCTAGTGGTGTGGAGGTCCTACTGTTGGCCTTGCAGAAGATCCTCCTCCCCACAACACCGATTTGCATTAACCGTTTGACTCCTGCACCCTGTGCACCAAGCATCCTGCATTGTCCAATCATTGTCCAACACACACGCGCAACACCACACACGCACACGCACACACACAATGAAACAAAGGAAATAAGAGGGAAGCTTAACCTTTTGATTCCCTCACCCTATCCACCAGCTTCTTGCACGATGAGGGAGTCAAAAGGGTTAAGTTTTTTATGTCTTTTTTGTTTTGCAGTTGGTGGATAGGGTGCGGGAGTCAAAGGGTTAAGGCTGGTGCCAACATATCTTGACACCAGAATCATTGTAGGGGATGCCAGGACAGTGTTGACAACAGAGCTATACTGTCTCACAGTCTCTCTATCCTGGAGGGTTCCTCAGAGTTTACTCTCAAAGCCTTTCGTAGGAGCAGACAGCAAAAGTTCGAATCTAAAGTTGTCTTCCTTAACAAGCCAAGAGGCATGGGGTTTTTTAACCCTTTGACTCCTGCACACTATCCACCAACATCCTGTATTGTCAACCTTGGCAGCAATGCAAAAACTTAACCCTTTGATTCTCTCACCCTATCCACCAGCTTCCTCAATGCAAAAACTTAATCTTTGATTCCTCACGCTATCCACCGGCTTCCTGCGGCAGGAAGCTGGTGGATAGGGTGAGGGAATGAAACAGTTAAGTTTGTTTTGTTTTGTTTGGTTTTGTTGTTGTTGTTGTTGTCGTTTATTTGTTTGTTTTTTGTTTTTCGTTTTTTGGGTTTTTTTGTTTGTTTGTTTTGTTTTGTTTTGGGTTTTTGGGTTTGTTTTGGTTTGGGTTTTTTTTGTTTGTTTGTTTGTTTGTTTTTTTGGGGGGGGGTTTGCAATTGGTGGACAGGGTGCGGGAGTCAAAGGGTTAATTGTCTCGCCATTGGATCTGTGATAGCCAGAGTGTCCAACTTCCCCAAAAGAAAATCTTATAACTGCCCCAGATACACACGTCGTTATCATTACCAATTCACTGGACAGTTTCCTCGCGCTAAACAGAACGAACTACGATTACGACCAACACTGACAACTGAAACAGCCTAAACTGATGAGGGATAGTGTACCAAACAGTGGCTGCCATTAGCAGCCTTTCGGTGGTTCTCTTCCCCTGTCAGGTTCTGTAGACTTTTGAGAGCGAGGAGCTTTGGTGCAGCTTGCCTACGGGCAGACCAGCCTAGATGTCCTTATCTCGCTTACGGTGACGACTAGGCAAGGCAACGAGGTAGGTGACACCAAACGCCTCAACAGTCCGATATGTGTAGCAGTTCTCTGTTACAATGGACGACAAAGTACTGGAGCCATCCCACCCTCCCAACCTTCACCAGTCGCCGTGGTGTAGTGGTTAACGCAACGGACTACCGACTGGAAGGTTGTGAGTTCCAGTCCCCATCAGTCCCTTGAAACGTATATCATTGTGGCTCTAACCAGCTCCTACCCAGAGTTGGGCGTGCTACGGGCTCATTGGGAAGACTGGGACCACACACACAGTCGAGTCTCATTCACTTCACAGGTGCGTCATTGGGGCTGTTGCTCAAATCTTCTGACCAGCACGGCAGGTGTCTGTATCTCTCGGGTCTGGTTGACGCCAGGATATGTTATGATAGTAAGCGTAGAGTACAGCCCTGTCACTCAGTCTCAATCCTAGATGGAACTCCATAGCGTCGTGATTATCATCCTCATCGACATCATCATCGCGTTGTAAAAAAAAATTTTTTTTAAAAAAGTTTGCCAGCTTCTGTGGCCATTAAAGTGGCGTAGAAAATGGGACGAAAAAATAAAAGGTGAGTGCAAAGGTAACCTCCCTGAGTGCGATAATAAAAAAAATAATAAACAAACAAACACCTCCCAACCTTCCCATACCCGTACTTTGACAATCAACGTTTCATGTCCAACAATTCCAACAGTAAATCATGAAACTATTTCTGAGCAGAGCGTACCAGTCAACAAGCAAAGCCAGAACAAGATTGAGGCAACCGAGATGTAGTTTCAAAGAAGAATGTTGAGAGTTCCATAGACAGCAAAGAAAACAAATGAGACAGTCCTGATGGAGGCAGACACAAGAAGATCATTGATAAGGAAGATTAGGCAAAGACAGGCAACATTTATAGGCCTTTTTATGAGGAAAGGGGAATTAGAGCACCTGGTCACAACAGGAAAGGTGGAGGGAAAGAGAGCACAAGGTAGACCCAGGGAGAAAATATTGGACGGACTTGCAGTGTGGCTGAGGACGGAGAGGGTGGAAGATGTGTTTGCAGAGGCAAGGGACAGATACATATGGAGGGCCATGATCGCCAACGCTATGATGATGATGATGATGAATTCTAGTAGGAAGAACAGCATAACTTGACGCTGTGAACGTGACTATGGTGGAAGACAGACAAATGGTACAATAGCCCTATAGTCAAGACAGACACATGATACAATGAGCTTGTGTGTGTATGACGTCATTCCAGACCGGAAGGAGTTACCTTTTCTTCCTAAGAGCAATGGGTAGGGTTGCGACCGCGAGTGCTTCCCCTTGTAAAAATGTTTTTTTCCTAGTCAACGAAGACAATGTGCAATCTCTATCGTGCTTGACTTTTTTTTTTTTTGTCACAATGCTGTCTTAACCTTTTGACTCCTGCACCCTATCTACCACATGCAAAAACTTAACCCTTTGACTCCCTCACCCTGCCACTGGCTTCCTGTAAGAAGCTGGTGTATGGGGTAAGGGAGTCAAAAGAGTTAAGTTTTTGCTTTGCTAGCATGGTTGACAATGCAGGATGCTGCTGGTGGACAGGGTGTGGAGAGTCAAGGGGTTAAAGCAAATATGCCGTCTGTTCACCTTCTTCCTTCCCTAAACTCAATCTCTGCCTTGTCTGAAAAGGATCATACCTTTAACTCTTTGACTCCCGCTTCCTATTCACCAACTGCAAAGACTTAACCCTTTGATTCCCTCACACTATCCACCAGCTTCCTGCAGGAAGCTGGTAGATAATGTGAGGGAGTCAAAGGTTAAGTATTTGATTCACTGGATTGAATGACAATGCAGGATGCTGGTCGACATGGTGTGGGAGTGAAAGGGTTAATCCATTGCGTTGTTTCAGGACTTTGGCACAGAGCTCGCCAACACAGCTCAAAGTTTTCGTCCTCTGTAATGCTGCAATCTCTTTTGGTGGCTTCATTTTATCATATGGGGAGCACTAACTGCTCGTTACTACTTTTGTTTATTGTTCTTGTTATTTAAAGCCCAGCCGACTGCGTAGAGCCATATCATGGCTATAACCATGTCAAAACATACACAATATTTCAACAGGAAAAAAAGAAAAGAAAATTAAGTACACATATCAATGCATTCGTGCACATAATCTAAGGAGATGCCCCTGGCGTTGACCACTCCGTCCAATTTATCGCACAGGGGATTTAAAAAACAAACCTGAATACAATTTTAAACATAACTAAGGGCACTAAATATATATATATAAAAGAGCGGACAACGGGCCTAAATTACCTAAAATTGCTTTCACGTGTCTCGTTTCCCTAGAGCCAAAAATGCACTTAATACATGTACCCAATTATAAATCTGAAGAGAAAATACGTAAGACTTTGTCGAACTCATACAAATGAATGGACCAGCAAGGCAGAAAAGGATAGGAAGAAATGACAGAAAGCAAAGGAACAAGGCAGAAACAAAGAGAGTGACAGAAAAGAGGACATTTCTAGCACATAATTTCCAGAAGGTTTGGGATACCATTTGTACTGAAAGAGCCCCCGGCATCACGACGGGACGGGGGTGGGTGCTATTCTTTTGGACAGTGCATTGGATATCATTTTTGAAAGAAAAACAACTCTATCCACCTTTTGATATCGTCACATAAGCCATACCACTATGGTCTAGATTTTAGACGATTCTGTACACTAGAGCTCTGTACATTTGTCTAAGTGATTCTATTGACGCTTGACAAAGGCCGAAAAATTGTGCCTGTCTTGTCTGGTTGTATTGAATACGCCTTCTGATTTTTTTTTTTTTTTTTTTTTTTTTGGCATGTTCTTTCTGGTTCCTGTTTGCTTGAACGCGGGCAGTCACACTTGTTTTGGGTTTAAGATTAATGGGATCTTATTGAGATCCCAAATAATTGTTTGAATATTTCAAAACGTCACTTATACAATCTATGAACTCATTCATCACCATTCTCTAGGAAAATAAAAGAACCTGTAGTCCTTAAAGTTATTAGATTGGATACATAAAATCCAAAACAAGTGTGACTGCCCGCCTTCAAGCAAACAGGAACCAGAGGGAAAAAAACGAAAAAAAGAATAAGAACGCGTATTTAATACATTGTAATTAGTGGGATCAAAATTAAAACCTTTTGACTACTCCATCCTATCCACCAGCATCCTGCATTGTCAACCATGCTGGCAAACAAAACAAAAACTTAACTTTTGACTCCCTCACCCTATCCACCAGCTTCCTGCAGGGAGCTTGGTGGATAGGGTGAGTGAGTCAAAAAATGAAGTTTTTACACTTGGTGGAGAGGGTGCAGGAGTCAAAGGGTTAAAATTAACACGCGATAAGAGAACCAGAGAACCAGAAAGCTGTAAGCCAGTGAGCAGAAGATCAATAAGAGGCGTTGTTCCTTTCTGGCTCGGTACGGCACGTACTACGACGACTACGACCAGCACTGGAAACTGAAATGCTCTACATTGGGAGCTCGCTCCGGTGCCAGGCAGGGCAGGATGGTAAGAAAGATCTGGTTGTCATTAGCAGCACGGCGAGAGAGAAGCTACCAGCTGCCGGACGGAGGGCCTGGAAGATATGGACAGTGATTAGGGCTGAAACCCTGTTTGTCCCCCCCCCTTCTCCCCCCGTCCCTCCCTCCCCTTCCTCCCCCTCCGCCCCCCCCCCCCTCTCCTCTGTTCATTACGGCCTGCATCTGCTGGCATGTTGCATACTTAACTGTGTACGTACGTCTCTTGTTATCATCTTCAACATCGTTCAGGGTGGGTTGAGTTGGGTTGAGTTGGGTTGGGTTGGGTTGGGTTGGGTTGAGTTGTGATGGGTTTGGTTGGGTTTGGTTGGGTTGGGTTGTGATGGGTTGTGTTGGGTTGTGTTGGCTTGTGTTGGGTTGTGCTGTGTCGTGTCGTGTCGTGTCGTGTTGTGTTGAGTTGGGTTGGGTTGCGTTGGGTTAGGTTGGGTTATGTTATGTTATGTTATGTTATGTTATGTTATGTATGTATGTATGTTATGTTATGTTATGTTATGTTATGTTATGTTGTGTTGTGTTTGTGTTGTGTTGTGTTGTGTTGTGTTGTGTTGTGTTGTGTTGTGTTGTGTGTTTGTTATGTTGTGTTGTGCTGGGTTTGGTTGTATTGGGTTGGGTTGTTCTGGGTTGTGTTGTGTTGGTTGGGTTGTGTTGTGTTGGTTGGGTTGGGTTGGGTTGTGCTGTGTCGTGTCGTGTCGTGTCGTGTTGTGTTGTGTTGTGTTGTGTTGGGTTGGGTTGGGTTGGGTTGGGTCATGTTGTGTCTTATATCATATCATGTTGTATGTCATGTCATGACATGTCATATCTTGCTGCATCATGTTGTGTTGTGTTGTGTTGTGTTGTGTTGTGTTGTGTTTGTTGTGTTGTGTTCTGTTGTGTTTGTTCTGTTGTGTTGTGTTGTGTTGGGTTGGGTTGGGTTGGGTTGTGTTGTGTTGGGTTGGGTTGTGTTGGGTTGCGTTGGGTTGCGTTGGGTTGGGTTGCGTTGGGTTGTATTGTGTTGGGTTGGGTTGAGTTGGGTTGTGTTGTGTTGCAATGGGTTTGGTTGGGTTGTGTTGCTCTGGGTTGTGTTGGGTTGTGCTGTGTCGTGTCGTGTCGTGTCGTGTCGTGTCGTGTTGAGTTGGGTTGGGTTGGGTTGGGTTGGGTTGGGTTGCGTTGTGTTGCGTTGCGTTGGATTGGGTTGAGTTGGGTTGGGTTGGGTTGGGTTGGGTTGGGTCGAGTCGTGTCGTGTCGTGTCGTGTTGTGTTGTGTTGTGTTGGGTTGAGTTGGGTCGAGTCGTGTCGTGTCGTGTCGTGTCATGTCGTGTTGTGTTGTGTTGTGTTGTGTTGTGTTGTGTTGTGTTGTGTTGTGTTGTGTTGCGTCATGTCACGTCATATTGTGTCTTGTTGTGTCACGTCATAATGCATATCTCTCTCTCTCTCTCTGTCTCTCTCTCTCTCTCTCTCTCTCCCCTCTCTGTGTCTCTCTCTCTCTTTCTCTGTCTCCCCCTTTCTCTCTCTCTCTGTATTTCTTCCTCCTTCCCTCCATTACTCACTGTCTCTTTCACTCACCCTATCTTTTTTCTAACCCAGACTTCAGAAAGACAAGAATGTCAACTGGGCTTTAAGGGGAAGGACCTGGAAACTTAACCTATCTCTCCAATACTGTTTGTGTACTCACGAACAAACATTAATGATATCAAGAATCTTGGGGAAGAGCTAGACAGCAAGAAGTACCCATGGGAGAATCCCCTCTGAAGCAAGCGTTTTGGCCCTAAACTACATGCATTCTAAGGTCCCATCCAGGTCATGACTCCTGGTTGTTTTTCTTTCCCTTTGGCCTAGTCCTGATATGGCTCTCCGCAGACGGCTGGGCTTTAAACAAACAAACAACAACAACAACAAAACAACAACAATAATAATTCCTTTGGCTTCCTCTTCTTTCTTCATCGTTTGTATTACCTGTCTGTATATACTTTTACTTTATTATTTCACTGACTTTGAGGGGGTGGGGTTGTTTTTTTTTCTTTGCGTCCGCTGCCTCCTGGATTTTCCATAATTCTGCTAGTCTTCAGCATGGGCCGGACTGGTCTCAAACTTTATCTGTCGAGTCTTCAAGCATGCTCAGAAACCTGACCTTTCCCACCATGGACTGCTCAATGATAAACCGATGGAAGGCAACGGGAAACCACCGTCGTATTTTCGCAAGAAAAATCATGGCCAGCCAAAGCAAGAAAAATGAGGGTTGATAAATTTAAACATCTGGAACGGTCATTTCACCAGACGGCAGATGCACATCAGAAATAGCCAGCAGACTCGGCCAAGCCGAAACAGCATTCAAAAAGATGAAAAGCATTCTTACCAACAAATGCCTATCAATTAACACCAGGAAGAGAATTCTTGAATGTTATATAGAACCGATGTTATACGGCTGTAAGCGTGGACAGTCAACAAGCAAAGCCAGAACAAAATTGAGGCAGCCGAGATGTGGTTTCTGTTGAGAGTTTCATGGACAGCAAAGAAAACAAACGAGACAG
>JAPXFY010000034.1:18656024-18658524 GCA_030674185.1 Monoplex corrugatus
CCAGACTCAAACCTCTTCAATGAGATTGGAAGTCAGAACTTTACCCATGCAACATGTTCAAAATGTCTTAGAAGGGAGAAGGAGAGACAGACAGACAGACAGACAGACAGAGAGACAGGGACAGAGACAGACAGACAGAGATAGAGACAGAGACAGAAATACAGAGAGACAAACAGAAGAGAGACAGAGAGAGAAAGAGAGACAGACCAACAGACAGATAGACAGATGGGGACAAAGACAGACAGAGAAAGACAGAGAGACAAACAGAAGAGAGAAAGAGGCAGACAGACAGAGACAGACAGACAGAGGGACAGAAAGAGACAGAGACAGAAAGACAGAGAGAAACAGAGACAGAGAGAGATAGACAGACACAGAGAGACACATAGAGACAGATACAGACAGAGACAAAGAGGGAGAGAGGAGACAAACAGAAGAGAGACACAGAGAAAGAGAGAGAGAGAGAGACAGAGACAGAGATAGAGAGGGAGATAGACAGATAGACAGACAGACAGACAGAGACAGGCAGACAGAAAGAGCGACAGAGACACAGAGAGAAAGAGAGATGAGACAGACAGAAAGAGACAGACAGAGAAACAGACAGAAACAGAGACAACAGACAGACAGACAGACAGCGATCTACTCAATGAAAGAGCAGAATGGACTGACACAGGTCTGTAAGACATTGATTGGCAGGAAGAAGACTTGTGACATCAGCAGTGATGCAAGCTTGGGATAAGCCTGAAATGGTCATCAGCGATGGACAGACACAGACACACAGACAGACAGAGACAAAGAGAGACAGGGAGACAGAGGGAGAGACAGAGACAGACAGACAGACAGAGTGAGAGAGAGGGGAGACAGAGGGCGGTCATTTTGGTGGAGAGCAGATGGGTTACGCCACACACCTGATGGCATGCTGTAAGACGGAGAGAAAGAGAGAAAGAGAGAAAAAGAGAAGGAGAGAGAGAGGAGTGTTGAGAACAAGAGAGATAATGACAACGACAATGACAATAACAATGATGCTATATTTTCAAAAGGTAAAAGATTGGTTACGCCATATGCTTGATGACATGCCGTAAGACGGAGAGAAAGAGGGAGGGAGAGACGGAAGAGAAAGAGAGAGGAGACAGAAATAGAGACAGTCAGAGAGAGAGAGAGAAGGAGATAGAGAGGGAGACAGAGACAGAGGGAGAGAGGGAGAGAGACAGATACAAAGAGAGAGATGCACAGACAGAGAGAGACAGAGAGACAGAAACAGAGAGACAGTGAGAGCAAGAGAGAGGGAGAGACAGAGAGAGAGAAGGAGACAGAGAGGGAGACAGAGACAGAGGGAGAGAGTGAGAGAGACAGAGACAGAGGGAGAAATGCACAGAAAGAGAGAGACAGGGAGACAGAGAGACAGTGACAGCAAGAGAGAGGAGAGAGGGAGAGACAGAGAGAGAGACAGAGAGAGCATGAGAGAGGACAGAGGGAGAGACAGACAGACAGAGTGAGAGAGAGGAGAGAGGGGAGACAGAGACAGAGACAGACAGACAGACAGAGCGAGGGAGAGGAAAGAGAGAGAGAGACAGAGACAGACACAGAGAGAGAGAGAGACACACACACACACACACACACACACACACACACACACACACACACACACACACACACACACACACACACACAGAAAGAGACAGGTAGAAAGAGTAACAGAGACAGAGAGAGTCAGAGCCAGAAAGAAAGAGACAGACAGAGAAACAGAAACAGAGACAGACAGACAGACAAAGACTGAGAGACAGTGAGCTGCTCAATGAAAGAGCTGAATGGACTGACTGACACAGGACCGTAAGTCATTGATTGGCAGGAAGAAGACGCGCGACGTCAGCAGTGATGCAAGCTTGGGATAAGCCTGAGATGGTCATCAGCGATGGATCAGCGAGGCAGGCGGTCACTTTGGTGCAGAGCAGATGGGTTACGCCACACTCTGGATGACATGCGGTAAGACGGAGAAAGAGAGAGAGAGAGAGAGGAAGACGGAGAGAAAGGGGGCGGGTGTTGGGGGAAGAGCGAGAGAGACAATGACAATGACAGCGACAATGACAATGGCAGTGACAATGACAATGACAATGACAATGACAATGATGCTTTATTTTCAAAAGGTAAAAAACTGATTACGCCACACGCTTGATGACACCCGTAAAATGGAGAGAAAGGGAGAGAGAGAGAGAGAGAGAAAGAGAGGGAGAGAGAGAGAGAGGGAGAGGAGGGGGAAGAGCGAGAAAGACAACGACAATGACAACGAAAATGCATGACAATGATGCTTTATTTTCAAAAGATAAAAGACTGGTTACGTCACACGCTTGATGACACGCTGTAAAACAGAGAGAAAAGCGGTGGGGGGGGGGGGGGGGAGATGGAGGGAGGGAGAGACACAAAGAGAGAGGGAGAAAGAGGAGAAAGAGACAGAGAGAGAGAAAGAAACATAGAAAAAGAGGGGGTAGAGAGAGAGAGGGAGACA
>JAPXFY010000034.1:18666024-18668524 GCA_030674185.1 Monoplex corrugatus
GAGGAGGATGAAGATGAGGGAGGAGGATGAAGATGAGGAGGAGGAGGAGGAGGAGGAGGATGATGATGATGATGATGATGATGAAGATGAGGAGGAGGATGAAGATGATGATGATGATGATGCTGATGCTGATGATGATGATGATGATGATGATGATGATGATGATGATGAAGATGAGAAGGAGGATGAAGATGATGAGGAGGAAGATGATGAGGATGAAGATGAGGAGGAGGAGGAGGATGAAGAGGAGGAGGAGGAGGAGAAGGATGAAGATGATGATGATGATGAAGATGAGGAGGAGGATGAAGATGATGAGGATGAAGATGAGGAGGAGGAGGAGGATGAAGATGATGAAGATGAGGAGGAGGAGGAGGATGAAGATGATGATGAAGATGATGAAGATGAGGAGGAGGATGAAGCTGATGAGGATGAAGATGAGGAGGAGGAGGATGAAGATGAGGAGGAGGAGGAGGAGGAGGATGAAGATGATGAAGATGAGGAGGATGAGGAAGATGATGATGATGATGAAGAGGAGGAGGAGGATGAAGATGATGAAGAGGAGGATGAGGATGAAGATGATGAGGATGAAGATGAGGATGATGAGGATGAGGAAGAGGAGGAGGAGGATGATAACCATGATGCCATGGAGTTCCATCTAGGATTGAGACTGCGTGGAAGGGCTGTACTTCTACGCTTACTATCATGATACATCCTGGTGTCAACCAGGCCTGAAAGATACAGACACCTGCGGTGCAGGTCAGCAGATTTGAGCAACACCTTCAGTGACGCATCCGTGAAGTGGATGAGACTCGACTGCGTGGTTCCAGTCTTCCCAATGAGCCCGCAGCATGCTCAACTCTGAGCAGGAGGCGGTTGGAGCCGAAAAAAATCCCTCGATGAGTTTTGAGGGGACTGATAGGGATTCGAACCCACAGCCTTCCAGTTCGTAGTCCGTTGCGCTAACAGCGACAGAGAGAGACAGACAGACAGACAGACAGACCGACAGACGACCGACCGACAGACAGACGGACGGACAGGCAGAGACAGACAGACAGACAGACCGACAGACGACCGACCGACAAACAGACGGACGGACAGGCAGAGAGAGAGACAGACAGACAGACAGAAAGACAGACAGACCGACAGACGACCGACCGACAGACAGACGGACGGACAGGCAGAGACAGACAGACAGACGGACGGACAGACAGAGAGAGATACAGACAGACAGAGAGACAGATAGACAGACAGACCAACAGACAAACCGACCGACAGACAGACAGAGAGAGAGATAGACAAACAGACAGACAAACAGACAGGTAGAGTAAAGATTACAGATGGCATGAAGAGGGAAATAGACAGAGACTGTGTCAGCGACTGGTGAATTTTTGCAGTTTTTGTTCAGAACTGGTCTCAGAGCTGCAGAGTGGCTGGAACAGATTTTGTGAGAGACCTTTAGAAGTCGTGCTGGGCCTGAAGGCGTTTCAATGGTAATGTCCACCATTAACCAGTCCGTCTGCCGGTTTGGTTTCGAGGTCTAAGAACAACATCAACATTTTTAAAGTACAAGCACATTCAAACTCATTTTGTTTTTAACTCAAGCTTCAGTCCCCCTTCTGGGGGTAACGAGCAATATGTAGTATCCACAGTATCCTGGAAAACAAACGAGACAGTCTTGAAGGAGGCAGACACAGGAAGATCATTGATAAAGAAGATTAAGAAAAGGTAAGCAACATTTATAGGCCATTTTATGAGGAAAGAGGAATTAGATAACCTGGTCACAACAGGAAAGCTGGAGGGAAAGAGAACACCAGGTAGACCCAGGGAGAAAATATTGGACGGACGTGCAGGGTGGCTGAGGACAGACAGGGGGGAAGATGTGCTTGCAGCAACAAGGGATAGATACATATGGAGGGCCATGATCGTCAACGCCATATGGCAAGGCACTTGATGATGATGACAGTATCCTGGAATAGACTTCCGCTCTGCCTTCGCCTAACACCTACCCTTTCTGCTTTTAAATCCAATTGAAAAACCCACCTCTTCTCCCAACAATGAATTCTACAACTATTTCTTTCCTCAGTCTGTGTATTAAATATTGTAAGGTGGTCTTTGTCGATTGTATGCGTATGCCTGGTGCGTGAGTGTGCTTTCATTTGAAGTGACAAGATTTGGCGCCATATAAATACTGTAATTATTATTATCATTAATCATTATCCAATTCTGTGCTGAGCAGAGCAGTGATGTCTGATGTGGTTATATTTTCTGGTCTTGCATAATCGTTCGTAGGGTCAAGTAAACAGACATTGATGATGGAAGTAGCAGCAGTTCCCCATTAAAGTTGTTTGAAGGTACCAGTCGCCGTGATGTAGTGGTTGACGCAACCAACTACCGACTAGAAGATTGTGGGTTCGATTCCCCATCAGTCCCGTCAAAAATATATCACTGTGGGATTTTTCGGCTCTAACCGGCTCCTACCCAGAGTTGAGCGTGCTATGGG
>JAPXFY010000034.1:18676024-18688524 GCA_030674185.1 Monoplex corrugatus
TCGAATCAAGGGTTTTAAACTTCAGACTAACGTTGAGACGAATCACGAATTGTTGCTTTGGTAAATGACATCTTTTTCTGGCAACAGTTTGCTCATGCTGGTATATTAGCTACCAAGATTGCTTCATCATCATCATCAAGTGCCTTGCCGCATGGCGTTGGCGATCATGGCCCTCCATATGCATCTAACACTTGTCTCCGCAGAACATCTTCCACCCTCTCTGTCCTCAGCCATTCTGCAAGTCCGTCCAATACTTTTTCCCTGGGTCTACCTGGTGTTCTCTTTCCCTCCAGCTTTCCTGTTGTGACCAGGTGTTCTGATTTCCCTTTCCTCATAAATTGGCCTATACATGTTGCCTGTCTTTTTCCTAATCTTCGTTATGAATGATCTTCTTGTGTCTGCCTCCATCAAGACTGTCTCGTTTGTTTTCTTTGCTGTCCATGGAATTCTCAACATTCTTCTTAGAAACCACATCTCTGCTGCCTCAATCTTGCTCTGGCTTTGCTTTTTGACTGTCCACGCCTCGCAACCGTATAACATTATCGGTTCTATATAACATTAGTTTGCTGCTGTTTGTATATTATTCACCAAGATTTTTTTCCTCTCACAATTCTTTCGAATTGGTTTAGTAGTCTTGTGGCAATAAATATGAAAAGATCGAATCCGAAACGTTACATTAACCCTTTGACCCTTGCACCCTATCCACCAGCATCCCGTGCTGCCAACCACGCTAACAAAGCACAAACTTAACCCTTTGATTCCCTCACCCTTTCCACCAGCTTCCTGCGGAAAGGGTGAGGGAATCAAAGGGTAAAGGTTCTTGCAGCTGTTGGATAGGGTGCGGGAGTCAAAGGGTTAAACAAAGAAGCAAAGTGGTAGACACAGTTGAACATTTACTAAAAACAAAATGGAAATAGGCTGGGCACATCGTGCGAATGACAGGCAACAGATGAACAGAACGGCAGATAATAGAGGGCGCTAGATCAGTTGGAAGACTGAGAAGTCGTTGGTGAGATGACATTCACCTCATCTCACCTCTCTTTCTCGTCAGGATCGGCGGTAGGAACCACGCTCGACGTCACAAGTCTTCTCCAGGGAAGACTGAGAAGTCGTTAGTGAGATAACATTCACCTCATCTCACCTCTCTTTCTCGCCGGGATCGGCGGTAGGAACCAACCACGCTCGACGTCACAAGTCTTCTCCAGGTCACACGGTTGAGACATCTTGAGCGACTTCCTGGATCCCCAGACCACAGATATCAGCGATGTTGTTGAAACAGGAGGTGTGCGGTCGTCCCTTTCTTCTCCTCGCCTCAACTTTCCCCTGCAGGACCGTTGACATCGGATCTGTTTTGGTGTTTCTGATCGTATGGCTACGTATCTCAGCTTTCTTTTGTTGATCTCTGTTAGTAGTTGGCGCTTAACGTTCAGTTCCTTTAGTATGCTATCGTTTGTTCTGCTGTCTGTCCATTTGACTCTGAGAAGTCGTCTGTAGAGCCACATTTCTGCTGCTTTGATTTTATTTTCTTCGTCTTTTGTTAGTATCCAGGCTTCGCAACCGTACAATAAAACAGGCCGAATCAAAATATTCAGGATTCTTAATTTTAAATCTTTGGGAAGCCCTCTGTCTTTCCATATGTTGTTTAACTGGACCATGTTGTTGTTGTTATTGTGGGTTGTTGTTGTTGTTGTTGTTGTTGTTGTTGCTGCTGCTGCTGCTGCTGCTGCTGCTGTGCCAATTCTTGTTTTCACTTCTTTGGTGCGGGAGCCGTCATTTGCTTTTTACAGATCCTAGATACTTGAAAAGCCAGAGCAAGATTGAAGCAGCCGAGATGTGGTTTCTAGGACAAATGTTAAGAGTTCCATGGACAGCAAAGAAAACAGTCTTGATGGAGGCAGACACAAGTAGATCACTCATAAGGAAGATTAGGAAAAGACAGGCAACATTTATAGGCCATTTTATGAGGAAGGGGGATTTGGAGCACCTGGTCACAACGGGAAAGCTGGAGGGAAAGAGAGCACCAGGTAGACCAGGGAGAGAATGCTGGACGGACTTGCAGAGTGGCTGGGGACGAGGAGGGTGGGGAAGATGCTTGGGGCAACGAGAGATAGAGACAGATGGAAGTCCATGATCGCCAACGCCATGCGGCAGGGCACCTGATGATGATGATGATGATGATGATGATGATGATGATGATGATGATGATGATGATGATGATGATGAGATACTTGAACTGTAAGAACTCTTGAAACATGGTGGAGAAGCAGTAACTGATATCTTAACCTACCACCTGCACCAACATCTAGCACAAGCCATGGACCAAGAACTACCTGCCACCTTCCCAAGAAAGGAAATCTTTAACACTGCAAGAACTACCACGCTATCTTTCAGTATAATACGACAGAGTACAATATAATCATCATCATCATCATCATCATGTGCCCTGCCGCATGGCGTTGGCGATCGTGGCCCTCCATACGAATCTATCTCTTGTCCTCTCTGTCCTCAGCCACCCTGCAAGTCCGTCCAACATTTTCTCCCTGGGTCTTCCTGGTGCTCTCTTTTCCTCCAGCTTTCCTGTTGTGACCAGGTGCTTTATCTTTTTTTTACTCATGAAATATCTAAACGTTGCTCGTCTTTTCCTAATCTTCTTTATTAATGATCTTCTTGTGTCTGCCTCCTTCAAGACTGTCTTGTTTGTTTTCTTTACTGTCCATGCAAATCTCAACATTTTTCTTAGAAACCACATTTCAGTTGCCTCAATTTTGTTCTGAATTTGCGTGTTGACTGTCTACGCCTCACAACCGTGTCGGTTCTATGTAACACTCAAGAACTCTCTTCCTGATGTTAATTGATAGGCATTTGCTAATATTCAGAGGGCAAAATATGACAGTCAGTAATTCTGATTGATCATCTCAGAAACTCTAATTGATCATCTCAGTAACTCTAGTTGATCATCTATGTAACTCTAATTGATTATCTCTGTAACTCTAGATGATCATCTCAGTAATTCTAATTGATTATCTCTGTAACTCTAGATGATCATTTCAGTAATTCTAATTGATTATCTCGGATTGATCGTCTCAGTAATTGTAAATGATCACCATTGTCGATTGTATGCGTATGCCTGGTGCGTTAGGTTGCTTTGATTTCAATTGTCAAGATTTGGCGCCGTATAGATAATGTAATTATTATCATTGTTAATTCTAATTGATCGTCTACGTGACTCTAACTGATGTCTCAGTAACTCTAATTGACCATCTCAGGCTGGTGGGTTGGCTTTTGCCAGACGGCTAAAACCACTCGGTCGACAAATCGAGAATAGCCTGTCAAAGGGATGTATCACAAAAAGGAATCAGCAGCAGCAGCAGCATCATGCGCCCTGCCTCATGGCGTTGGCGATCATTGCCCTCCATATGTGTCTATCCCTTGTTTCCCCAAGCACATCTTCCGCCCTCTCTGTACTCAGCCACCCTGCGAGTCCATCCAATATTTTCTCCCTGGGTCTACCTGGTGTTCTCTTTCCCTCCACCTTTCCTGTTGTGACCAGGTGCAAAACGAAAGAATTGTAGAAGGTAAATACATCATTCTGGCAGGTAAATCTCGAAATGCTTCCTGTCGCCTCTCCATCATCTCATCACTAAGGCGAAAAATTCTCCCAGGGCAGTTTCAGTTTCAGTTTCTCAAGATGACGTCTCCGCGTTCGGAACGAATTCCATAGTCACTAACGTCACAGGTGCCACGTGTACGGTGACCGTGGCATATGCCTTAAGCCTGCACATAAATCCATGAGCTGGCCTGGTCCTGAGGCTCTACCTAGACTATGTTTTACCTAGTCTATATTTTATACTGGTTTATCCCAGGGCAAGTTTTCATTACGTGTTACCATCTTTTTGCGGATGCGTGCAAGCGCGTTGTATTGCTCACTTTATGCAAGCGATATGTTGCCGCATAGTCTACACTCGCGCATAATCCTTTTTTTCTGTGGGCGTGCATGCTGGGTGTTTTTGTGTTTCCAAGAACCAGCCGCTGATGTATAACTTACAGGATCTTTAACGTGCTTAGTTGATAGTCTGCATTCGTATACACTCGAAAGGGGCTTTAAGTGATAATTTATGGTTAATAATAATGACAGTTTCTAAGAAGAATGTTGAGAGTTCCATGGACAGCAAAGAAAACAAACGAGACAGTCTTGATGGAGGCAGACACAAGTAGATCACTCATAAGGAAGATTGGGAAAAGACAGGCAACATTTATAGGCCGTTTTATGAGGAAGGGGGATTTGGAGCACCTGGTCACAACGGGAAAGCTGGAGGGAAAGAGAGCACCGGGTAGACCCAGGGAGAAAATGCTGGACGGACTTGCAGAGTGGCTGGGGACGAGGAGGGTGGGGGAGATGCTAGGGGCAACGAGAGATAGAGACAGATGGAAGTCCATGATCGCCAACGCCATGCGGCAGGGCACCTGATGATGATGAATAATGACAGTATTTATACGGCGCCAAAATTTGACACTTCAAATCCAAGCGCACTCACGCGCCAGGCACACGTACGCATACAATCGAAAACACCACTTTACTATTGAATATTTAACCCTTTGACTCCTGCAACACGTCCATTAGCATCCAGCGTTGTCAACCATACTAACAAAGCAAAAACTTAACACTTAGACTTTCTCACCCTATCCACCAGCTTCCTGCAGGAAGCTGGTGGATAGGGTGAGAGGGTCAAAGGGTTAAGTTTTTGCAGCAGGCGGATAGGGTGCGGAAGTCAAAGGATTAATACACAGAATGTTATACTACTATCTAAAACACAGACTGAGGGAAAGAAGTAGTTGCAGAGTTCATTGTTGGGCAAAGAGGTGGGGTTTGAAATCGGATTGAAAAGCAGAAAGGGTAGGTGTCAGCAAAGAGGGTAGGCAGTATTCTGTTTGGTGTTAGATGAAGGCAGCGCGAACGTCTGTTCCAGGCTGACCTTAGAGCAACAACGGTCTATCTAAAAAATTTTGCATTTTTCAAGTTTTTGATATGTGGTATATCATCATCATCATCATCAGGTGCCCTGCGCATGGCGTTGGCGACCATGGACTTCCATCTGCCTCTATCTCTCGTTGTCCCTAGCATCTCCCCCACCCTCCTCATCCCCAGCCACTCCGAAAGTCCGTCCAGCATTCTCTCCCTGGGTCTACCTGGTGCTCTCTTTCCCTCCAGCTTTCCCTTTGTGACCAGGTGCTCCAAATCCCCCTTCCTCATAAAATGGCCTATAAATGTTGCCTGTCTTTTCCTAATCTTCCTTATGAATGATCTACTTGTGTCTGCCTCCATCAAGACTGTCTTGTTTGCTTTCTTTGCTGTCCATGGAACTCTCAACATTCTTCTTAGAAACCACATCTCGGCTGCCTCAATCTTGCTCTGGCTTTGCTTGCTGACTGTCCACGCCTCGCATCCGTACAACAGTATTGGTTCTATATAATATTCAAGGACTCTCTCTCTCTGATGTTAATTGATAGGCATTTGTTGGTAAGAATGCTTGTGGTAGATATTACTGTAAAATTCATAATAACAAAGTGCCAAAGAAGCTGTTTGTCAATTTGAAAGTTGTACTATAAAAACTGTTGTTGCACAAAACGAGCTTACAGGCTTTTCACAGGGAAGAATGGATCACTGTGAGATACCGCCTTCTTCCCCCTACACTTCAGTACCAACAGGGAAAGAATAGTTTCTGCAACAACAGACTACTAGAACTGTAAACCACTGTTGCCTGTGCACAGAGTGCTTTTCACCATATTATTTTAAAGATCTCACACAATATTTTTGTTTGAACAACAATCTATGTGTATGCAATTTTATTCGTCGTGTTATGGTACAACGGGCTATTGAATAGATATAGGGTTATTGCCTAAATTTGTGTCTGTATTCTTGGAGTCTCCTTTCATGCAAAACTGGAACATCTCACAGTAGTCCGTTGTTGCTCAAAACCTCTGTCCTCTTTCTGAAACAGAAGTTAAGCAACAACGGACTATCGATTTTAAAATGATTTTAATCAATTTTCAGTTTATAAGCGGCAGCCATTTTGTGATGTACAAGTGTAAACAGGATTTTCTACATTCTCACCGAATTGTGAATATTTTGCTTGAGAATCGGATTTTTTCATGAGCTTCCAAACTTTTCAAGTGAATGTAGCTCTGAACTTTTCAAAATGGCAGCCATCGAGATATAGCTTTGCTGCACTAAGATATCGATGTGTTGACGTAGGAGATGGGAAAAATCTCCATCCCTTTCCCTCTGGGCGGAGGTGTCCTAACGTATTGAACTCCGGATCTTCCGATTGGAAATCCGACCTTTACCAAGTTGACACCCCCCACCCACAGCTCCACCCCCATACCCCGTGGAGATGCCGGGGCTGGGGGGATCTTTCAGTACAAATAGTATCCCCACCTTTTGGAAATTCTGTGCTAGAAATTTCCTGTTTTCTGTCACTCTCTTTGTTTCTTTCTTCCTCCTTTGCTTTCTGTCGTTTCTTCCTATCATTTTCTGCCTTGCTGGTCCATTCACCTGTATGTGTTCGATAAAGTCTTACGTACTTTTTCTTAGGATTGATAATCGGGTACATGTGCTAAGTGCATTTTTGGCTCTAGGGAGGTAAGATATACGGAAACGATTTTATATTATTTATGTCCGTTTTTATATGTTTTTTTGGTGTTCCTAGGTATGCTTAAATTTGTGTTCAAATGTGTTTCGTTCATACTTCGTTTAACGTCTAATCTATATGTGAACTTAGGCCAGGTGAAATCTTCGATCCAGTTATGAAATAATGGAAATTAGAAGGAAATCTTCGGTCTAGTTATGAGCTAATGGAATTAGGTGTTTTTAAAATCCTCTGTGCGATAAATTGGACGGAGTGGTCAACGCCAGGGGCATGTTCTTTGATTATTTGCACGACTGCATTAACACGTGTACTTTATTTCTGTCTTTTTTTCTGTTGAAGTTTTGTATGTTTTAAAGCGGTTATAGCCCTGATGCGGCTCTACGCAGTCGCCTGGGCTTTAAACAACAACAACAACTACCAAGCTGAAAACTGTACTTGTCTGCCCTTGTCTAATTTCCGCTATTTCATTATTGATTTGAAAATTACCTTTGTCTAATTGCCATTGTTTCATCATTGAATCGACATTTCCCCTCCAGTTAATTTCCTGGACCGAAGATTTGCCCCTGTCTAATTTCTATTATTTTATAACTGTACCAAAGATTTCACCTTGCCTGATTTTCATTATTTCATAACTGGACCGAAGATTTCACCTTGCCTAATTTCCATTATTTCATAACTGGACCGAAGATTTCACCTTGCCTAATTTCCATTATTTCATAACTAGACCGAAAATTTCCTTCTAATTTCCATTTTTTCATAACTGGACCGAAGATTTCCTCTGATTTTCATTATTTCATAACCGGACTGAAGATTTCACCTTGCCTGATTTTCATTATTTCATAACTGGACCGAACATTACCCTCTAATTTCCATTATTCCATAACTGGTCCTAAGATGTCCCTCTAATTTCCACTAGTTCATAACTTGATCGAATATTTCCCCCTGTCTAATTTCCATCATTTCATAACTGGATACAAAGATTTTACCTTGCCTAATTTCCGTTATTTCATAACTAGACCGAAAATAGCCTTCTGATTTCCACTATTTCATAACTGGACCGAAGATTTCATCTTGCCTGATTTCCATTATTTCATAACTGGACCGAAGATTTTCCTCTGATTTCCAGTATTTCATAACTAGACCGAACATTTACCTTTGCCTAATTTCCATTATTTCATAACTAGACCAAAGATTTCCTTCTAATTTCCATTATTTCATAACTAGATCGAAAATTTTCCCTTGTCTAATTTCCATTATTTCATAACTGGACTGAAGATTTCACCCTGTCTAATTTCCATTATTTCGTAACAGGACCGAAGATTTCCTTCTAATTTCCATTATTTCATAACTGGACCGAAGATTTCACCTTGCCTGATTTCCATTATTTCGTAACAGGACCGAAGATTTCTTTCTAATTTCCATTATTTCATAACTGGACCGAAGATTTCACCTTGCCTGATTTCCATTATTTCATAACTGGACCAAAGGTTTCCTCTTGTCTAATTTCCATCATTTCATAACTGGACCGAAGATTTCCTTCTAATTTTCATTATTTCATAACTAGACCGAAGATTTTTCCTTGTTGTATTTCCATTATTTCATAACTGGACCGAATATTTCCTTCTAATTTCCATTATTTCATACCTAGAAAGAAGATTTCTGTCTAATTTCCATTATTTCATAACTAGACTGAAGATTTCACCTTGCCTAATTTCCAGTATTTCACAACCGGACTTAAGATTTCCCTCTAATTTCCAGTATTTCCTAACCGCACCGAAGATTTTCGTCTAATTTCCATTATTTCATAACGGGACCGAAGATTTCCCCTTGCCTGATTTTTGTTATTTCATGACTGGACCAAAGATATCCTCTTACTAATTCCCATTATTTCATTACTGAACCAAAGATTTCACCTCGTCTGGTTTCCATTATTCATAATTAGACCGAAGATTTCAGCTCGCCTCATTTCCATTATTTCATAACTAGACCGAATATTTCCTTCTAATTTCCATTATTTCATAACTAGACCGAAGATTTCACCTTGCCTAATTTTCATTATTTCATAACTGGATCGAAGATTTCCCCTTGCTAATTTTCAATATTTCATAACTAGACCAAAGATTTCCTTCTAATTTCCATTAGTTCATAACTGGACCGAAGACTGCGCCTTGCCTTATTCCATTATTTCACAACGAGGCCAAAGATGTCCCTCTAATTTCCATTACTTCATAACTGGACCGAAGATTTCACCTTACCTAATTTCCATTATTTCATAACTAGACGGAAGATTTCCTTTTCATTTCCATTATTTCATAACTGCACCGAAGATTTCACCTTGTCTAATTTCCATTATTTCATAACTAGACTGAAAACTTCCTTCTAATTTCCATTATTTCATAACTGGACCGAAGATTTTACCTTGCCTGATTTCCATAATTTGATCATTGTGCTAATACTTGCCGCTTTTTTTTTCCATCATGAAAACAAGTGTCCACGCATATTTTAACTCTTTGACTCCCGTACCCCATCCACCAACTGCAAAAACTTAACCCTTTGACTCCCTCACCCTATCCACCAGCTTTCTGCAACCTAACCCTTTGGTTCCTTCGCCCTATCCACCAGCTTCCTTGTAGGCAGGAAGCTGGTGGATAGGGTCAGTGAATCAACAGTCATGTTTTTGCTTTGCTGGCCTGGTTGGTAATACGGGATGCTGGTGGATAGGGTGCGTGAGTCAAAAAGGGTTAAAGTGTTCTATTAGTTTGATTCTTGCTGATTTTTGATTGATTGATTGATTGATTGATTGATTGATTTTGTTCAGTTTTAACGTCGACACTCACCTCAGGTTCCATGGACAGCAAAGAAAACAAAGGAGACAGTCTTGATGGAGGCAGACACAAGTAGATCACTCATAAGGAAGATTAGGAAAAGACAGGCAACATTTATAGGCCATTTTATGAGGAAGGGGGATTTGGAGCACCTGGTCACAACGGGAAAGCTGGAGGGAAAGAGAGCACCAGGTAGACCCAGGGAGAAAATGCTGGACGGACTTGCAGAGTGGCTGGGGACGAGGAAGGTGGGAGAGATGCTAGGGGCAACGAGAGATAGAGACAGATGGAAGTCCATGATCGCCAACGCCATGCGGCAGGGCACCTGATGATGATGATGACGCACCTCAGGTGATATTTCCGACAGGGATAACCATCCCAGGGAAGTGGGGGAAGGGGGACCTATCTAATTCTATACCGACACCACCAGAACAACAATGATGTTAGGATGGGACAGTGAGAAGGCCAGTTTTAATGTAGCGCACACCCGGGATTCGAACCCACAACCATTAGCATGTGTAATCCGGCGCTGAAACCAACTGAGCTACTGAGGCCCGCTGATTCTTGCTAACATGTACCGCCCTTTATAGTACCATGTAGGGCGGCAACGGAGATTATCTTCTCCTGTCTATTCTTGGCCGGCCTCTTCACTGTACCATAGGTCTGCCTCCGGGTGTTGAGTTCTAATTCTGCTGTTCACACACAGATACACATACACACGCACATGCACACATACACACACAACACACACACACACACAACGTATAAAACACACACACACACACACGTATAAACCACACACACACACATGAATAACACATACACACATACACACACACGCATACACACATACACACACAAATACTCATACACAAATACACGCACACATACACACACACACACATGCACACACACATACACTCACACGTCCACACACACACACACACACACAGAAAAAACACACATATACACACACAAACATACACACATACACACACAAACACACACACAGATATACACACGCATAAATACACACACACAAATACAAATTACATGTTAACACCTCGGTAAAAGAAGCTTACAACTCGCTAGAATTAGCATCATGGATTCGATTTCATGAACATTTAAATGAAAAATTTGTGTCTCAAAAAAGAATCAAACTTTCAGTTCAAAATATCTGTAAAAAATTGCAGTATTCCTCGTTATATCATTTGAGATTAATTGTTAGGACATATTTTCGTATTCAACTGAACGCTTTGAAAACAAAATATTGAAACAACGTTTTATGTATTTGCGGCGAACAATTCACATTGTATGACTGTTTGTTTTACTGCAGAAAGCTTCGTTCCTTTTTACCAAAGACGTTTACACAAGGAAACTATCTTGAAACGCATTTTAAGAAGTAGTATCGGATCAAGTTTTGTTAGTTAAAATTTCAGAATCATTGGTTCCACAGTCCTGTTAATGCGTTACTTCAAGATTATTATTATAATTATGATTATTTTTGTTTTGTTTTGTTTTTTATGACGATTTTTCTTTTACATTATTGATGTTAGCGTTGTTCTAGTTTCATTTCTCTGTTCATCCATATCCTTTTTCTTAAGACCTTGTGCTTCCTTTTAATTTTTTTTTACGTCCCATAACCTTCCTCTACCCCCACCCAATATTATCATCCCAATATCACATATGAAAAACAACACAACAACGACACACAAATACACACACACAAAAATACAATACCACACACAAATAACACACACACCCACAAAACACATACAATCACACAAACACACACACACATACAACACACAAACTAACACACAACACAACAACACACACACACACAACACACACACCACAAAAACACACACACACACAAAACACACACACACATTTCACGACACAATACACACACACACACACACACACAATCACACATACACACAAATACACACACACAAGCACAAACACAGCATACACACATACACACACTACACACACACAAACACACACACAAATACACACACACACAAAAACACACACACACACACATCACATAACCAAAACACAAATCACACACACATACACATACACACAACACACACACACACACAAAAACACACAATACACACACACACACAAACACACACACACCCCAACCACACACACACACACACACACCACAACCACAAAAACAAACACACACAAACACACACAACACACACCCAACACACACCACACAAAAAACACACACACAACACTACACAACCACACAACACCCACAACACACACAATACAACACACAACACAAACACACACTACACACACAAAACACACGCAATACACACACAAACATACACACACATACACACGCACAAATACGCACACACGCACACGCGCGCGCACACACTCACACACACACTCACACACAAATACACACACACACACACACAAACATACATACACACTCAAATACACACAAATACACACACAAACACACATATACACATACACACACAAATATACACACACACAAATACACACACATACACACACACATGCACACACACACACACACATACACACACATACACGCATACACATACACACATACACACTTACACACACACATACACACACACCAAACATACACACACCATACACAACACACACACACACACACACACACACACACACACACACACACACACACACGCACACACACTGATATATAGTACGCTGATAATATATGCATATGGATGAATATTACTTTAAAAAAGACAACTCCCCAGAGAGCACAGAATTACATCAGGAAGGTGTATCAATCTGATCTTGAATAGTCTTGGAACTACATGTTAGAAAATGGTCTGTCGTTATCAACTGGAAAAACTAACATGATGCTATTTAATCCTGGTGGCACTTTAAATAACTTGCCTACTTTCAGACTGCATGGTGAAGTGATACATTACAAACAGGTGGTAAAATTTCTGGGAGTTTTTATAACATCGAAATTAAACTGGAATGTCCA
>JAPXFY010000034.1:18693524-18706024 GCA_030674185.1 Monoplex corrugatus
GAGGGAACATAGATCTCAAGTAGGCTTGACAGGTAATCGGGGGCTGCGTTATTGAGGCTTTTGTAGCACATGGTGTCTAGTTTGTACTGTATGCGCTTTGATACAGGGAGCCAGTGAAGTTGTGCCAGGAGAGGAGATATGTGGTCAGCTTTTTTCTTTTTGAGTACAAGGCGTACAGCATTGTTTTGAATGCGCTGTAGGATGTGAATGGTGGAGGCAGGAAGACCAGACAGGAGTGAATTGCAATAGTCAATGCGAGACATTATGAAGGAGAGAACAAGTTTTGCAGTTGTTTCGACAGAGAGATACTTCCTGATCAGGCTTATACGATGGAGATGATAGTAGCAAGATCTGGCAGTTTGAGAAACAAAGTTGTTCATGGACAGGGTAGAGTCAATGCAGACACCAAGGTTTTTAGCTGAATCAGAAATTGGGACTGATGTGTTACATAATGGGAGAGAAAGAGGAGGCAGCTGGGAAAGTTTCTGACGGGTGCCAATGAGGATAGCTTCTGTCTTGTCGTCATTAAGCTGAAGTCTATTGTGTGTCATCCAGTTCTTAATGTCCGAGTAACACTCAGTGGTGCGAGTCAACAGGCGCTGTATATTATCAGGTGAGTCACTATCTTGAAGTTGGGTGTCATCAGCATAGAAGTGGTGTTTTATAGAGTGGGAGTTGATGATGGTGGACAGGGGGGAGGTATAAAGAGTGAAAAGAACAGGGCCAAGGACAGATCCTTGTGGAACACCACAGGTCAGGTATGCAGGTTGAGAGTAAGTGCCATTGATGAGAACAGTTTGTTTTCTGTTTGATAAATACGAAGTGAAAAAGGAGAGAGCAATGTCAGAGATGCCAAAAGTATGATGAAGTCTAGAAAGGAGAATACCATGGTCAATGGTATCGAAAGCTGCAGACAGATCAAGGAGTGTGAGGAGAGAGACTTTGCCAGTATCAGTTGCAAGGAGGAGATTGTTGAGAATGTGTAATAGGGCAGTTTCAGTGCTATGGCACTGGCGGTAGGCTGACTGGAAAGGATTGAGGAGATTGTTGGCAGACAGGTGAGAGTTCAGCTGGTTGAGGACGACTTTTTCATGGAGTTTTGACAAGAAAGAGAGATTAGAGATAGGCCTGTAATTTTTCAGTTCATTTGGGTCTAAATTGTGTTTCTTGAGGAGAGGGTGAACAATAGCAGACTTGAAAAAATCTGGGACAGTTCCAGTTTGAAAAGAAGTGTTGATGATGTCAGTGATGAATGGGAGGAGAGTAGGGAGACAATCGGAGTAGAGAGAACCTGGAAGAGGATCCAGTTCGCAGGTTTTGAACGACATGGATCTGATTGTGTTGAAAATTTCTTCTTGTGAGACTGGGGTAAAAGTAGTGAGAGGTGTGCCAGAGAAGGAAGGGTCAGGTGGGCATGGTTGACAGGGTGTCCTGTCAAGCCTGTCACGAAGAGTTTGTATTTTGGTGGTGAAATACTTAGAGAATACAGATGGGAGTTCTTCATTTGTATGTTTTGTTGGGAGAGGTAAGTCTTTTCGTGTGCCAAGGAGATGATTCATGGTTGTAAAGAGTTCTTTTGAAGAAGAGGCATTCAGGATTTTGGTTTGGAAATAGCTTGTTTTTGCAGATGCAATGAGGGTGGATACTTTTGTTTTAGAGGCTTGGAAAAGTTGCCTGTGTACAGTGAGTTTGGATTTGCGCCAGCGGCGCTCAGCTCTGCGGCGGGCACGTTTTGCACAGGCAATCTCATGAGTGAGCCAGGGGGTAGGGGGGCGGTCAGGTAAAAGACGGGTTGTGGCTGGAGCATGAGTGTCCAGAAGATGGTGGAGAGTAGTATAGAATTCATCGGCAAGGTTATGTGACTTTTCAGAAAGGAGACGGGAGGCATCAGATGAAAATGTGGAGAGGTCGATAGATTTGAGATTGCGTCGAGTCACTGTGCGCGTGGTACGGGAAGGAGGAGAAATGTCAAGAGAACAGAGAATTGCAGAGTGGTCAGATGGAAGGGCTGAAGTTAGACGGGTAGAAAGAACTAAGCAGTTGTTAGTAGCTGAATTGTGGTGATCACGAGAAATGATCCAGTCAAGAATGTGACCTTTTTGATGGGTTGGTTCAGAAATGTGTTGAGTCATATTGTGATTGGACAGAGAGTCGATGATATGTCTTGTGTCATAACGGTGAGTGTTGTCATAGTGGACATTGATGTCACCTAGAATGATGAGATTTCCAGGTAAGAGGCAGTAGTGGTCAAGCAGTTGGTCAAAGTCAGAGAGAAACGTGGATGTGGTGAGTTTGTTGGCAGAGCTAGGTGGAGGTCGATAGATACAGGAGAAGGTGATGGGGTGAGGGGTGGATTGGAAGGATACTTCAACGTGCTCGAAAGAAGGATGGGAGAAAGGCAGAGACTGCGAGAAAGATAGGCGGGAATGGAGTGAGTCGTTGTAGAGGATGGCGATACCGCCACCTCGAGATGAGCGATGGAAAGAAGCAAGCCTGTAACCACTCGGAGTGAGGCTAGCATGTATAGGTTCATGACCAAGGGGGTTAAGCCATGTCTCTGTAATAAAAGCAATGTCAACGTGCTCATCAGCGATAAAATCGGCAATGACCTCAGCTTTGCCATCTTTGCATATTGATTGAGCGTTAAAAAGGCATAGTTTAAGTTTATCATATGGCGGCGGCCGAGGTGGCGAAGAAGGCGGCACCGACGGGACAAAAGACGAAGGCGACACCAGCGGGGCAGAAGACGAAGGCAGCAACGATGGAACAGAAGAAGAAGACAAAGGTAGCACCGGCGGGACAGAAGACGAGGGCAGCGCTGGCGGGACAGAAGACGAAGGCAGCACCGGCGGGACAGAAGGCGAAGGCGGCACCACCAGGACAGAAGGCGAAGGCGAAGATGGCAGAGGAGGAGACAAAGCCCGCAGCAGCGAGGTCGAAGGCAGGGGCAGTGGAGGAGACGAGGAAGCAGAAAAAGAAAAGTGGCGTCGGGCTGGCACAGCAGGAGGCAGGTTGTGCCAAAGTCGGTGGAGACGTCCACCACGACAGGATCGCGCAGTGCGGGGCTTGCTACACAGCCCCAATGTACGTATGCGCTGGTAGACGCCTCCACCGAGGTAGCATTTGCTGTGTTTAAAAAGTGTCAGTCCAATTTGTTTAAGGACGGACGGATCCATAATTGAGAGCCAGTCAAGAGAGGATGATGTTTGCAGAGAACAACGAAGGTTTGGGAGCTGTAGCGTTGGGCGAACACAGTAGGCTAAAATGTTAACACAGTTCACAGGTTAAATGTCCGACCTAAACGGCAGAATTAAAATGACGAAAAGTAGGCATACGAAACTCTAAAATCAGATTATCCGGTAAAATATTCAAAATTTAAAAAAAATATTTACATCACCATTTGTCGGGACCCAAGAGGAATAAACTGATATAAAATTCAATGTACAAAAACAAATAGAACCACGATAAAATCACTGTAAAATACCACACACACTTTTGCTGCCTGCTGGCGTGACATCTACTCAGAAGAAAACAGGGGCTGTAGAATGCGAACTCCATCGCACAATCAGCTTGATGAGTCATGTAACAAAGATCCTATTAAGAATAATCATGATGAAGACGAGGAATAGAATCAAAAGTGAAATAGCAGAAGAACAGTGTGGATTTGTGGAAGGGAAAGGAACTATTAATGCTCTATACATCCTAAGAACAATCACAGAGATGTCAATCGACATGAATAAGGATTTATATTTATGCTTTGTTGATTATACCAAAGCTTTCGATCGGGTAAGTTATGAAGAATTGATTAACCAATTAGAAAGATCAATATTGATGGAAAAGATCTACGAATAATCAGAAATATGTATTGGGAACAAACAGCTGCAATGAGAATAGAAAATGACATAAGCTCTTTCCAAAATATCAAAAGAGTAGTCAGACAATGTTGTGTTTTGTCACCAAATCTGTTTTCACTTTACAGCGAAAATATCATGAGAAACCTGGAGGAATACCCTGGATTAAAGGTTAGAGGAAAAATGATAAACAACATTCGATACGCAGATGACACCGTGCTAATTGTAGAAAAGGAAAGGGACCTACAACACCTTGTGAATAAAATAGAAAGCAAAAGTAAGGGGTCGGAGCTAAACAGCAAGAAGACTGAAATCATGGTGATCAGCAAAAAAACCCATGAAATCCTTTCATGCAAAATAACAGCAAACGGCACAACCTTGAGACAGGTTGATAAGTATAAATATCTGGGAACGATCATTTCACCAGACGACAGATGCACATCAGAAATAGCCAGCAGAATCGGCCAAGCCAAAACAGCATTTAAGAAGATGAAATGCATTCTTACCAACAAATGCCCATCAATTAAGATCAGGAAGAGAGTTCTTGGATGTTATATAGAACCGATAATGTTATACGGTTGTGAGGCGTGAACAGTCAACAAGCAAAGCCAGAACAAAGATTGAGGCAGCCGAGATGTGGTTTCTAAGAAAATTCCATGGACAGCAAAGAAAACAAACGAGACAGCCTTGATGGAGGCAGACACAAGAAGATCATTTATAAGGAAGATTAGGAAAAGACAGGCAACATTTCTACGCCATTTTATGAGGAAAGGGGAATTGGTCACAAAAGGAAAGCTGGAGGGAAAGAGAGCACCAGGTAGACCCAGGGAAAAAACATTGGACGGACTTGCAGAGTGGCTGAGGACAGAGAGGGTGGAAGATGTGCTCGCGGCAACAAGGAACAGATGCGTATGGAGGGCCATGATCGCCAACGCCATGTGGCAGGGCACTTGATGATGATGATGATGATGATGATGATGATGATGATGATGATGATGATGATGATGATGATGATGATGGTACCCTTGACAAAACCCACTTGGCCTAAAATGTGTTCCTGTCTTATCTTGTCTTGTCTCATCTCGTCTCGTCTTGCCTTGTCTTGTCTTGTCTCGTCTTGTCTTTCTTGTCTTGTCTTGTCTTGTCTCGTCTCGTCTCGTCTCGCATCGTCTTGTTTTGTCTTGTCTTGTCTTGTCTTGTCAAATAAACGTTCTTATTCTATTTTGTTCATTATTCTTCTTCTTCTTCTTCTTCTTCCTTCTTCTTCTTCTTCTTCTTCTTCTTCTTCTTCTTCTTCTTCTTCTTTTTCTTCTTCTTCTTCTTCTTCTTCTTCTTCTTCTTCTTCACATTCTTCTTCTTCGCATTCTTCTTCTTCTTCTTCTTCTTCTTCTTCTTCTTCGCATTCTTATTCTTCTTCTTCTTCTTCGTTTTTTTCTTCTTCTTCTTCGTTTTCTTCTTCTTCTTCGTTTTCTTCTTCGTTTTCTTCTTCTTCTCCTTTTTCTTCTTCGTTTTCTTCTTCGTTTTCTTCTTAGTTTTCTTCTTCGTTTTCTTCTTCTTCGTCGTCGTCGTCGTCGTTTTCTTCTTCGTTTTCTTCTTCTTTTTTTCTCCCTTTTCTTCTTCCCCTGCTCATAACAGAAGAAGAAGAAGAGAGTGAGAAGAACAGAAGAAGAAAAAGAACTATTAGATTTCTCCACTTCTGCTGGTTGTATGTAAAAACCTGGGTCTCTTCAAATTGTTTCTCTGTTATTTCCCCAATATCTTCAGTCCAATTTATTTTGAGTGCTCTTGTTTTTTTCTTTCTTTCTTTCTCTTTCTTTCTTTCTTTCTTTCTTTGTTCCCCTCCCTCTTCCCACCTGAAAAGTTCCACGAAGGATTTAACTGTCAAGGCCACTGGATCTTAATGTATAGTCCAAATGCTCTTTGATGGTTTGGTGCGCTTATCGCTGGTGACATGATCAGTGTCTCTGATGTTTTAGTACTTTCGATCATCATCATCATCATGTCGAGCTTGCTCGGCTGTCCATGACACGTTTCTTCCATCCTTCTCTGGTAGACATCGCAGTAGGTAGTTCATCATTTATTTCACCTTTTTTTTTTATTATTCATTTTTAAACAGGAATAGACATCAGCAGATAATGTACTAACAAAACAAAACAAAGAACAAATAATAATAATTTCAATTCATAACAATTGTTCACATGAAAAAAGAAAAGAAAACCTATAGCCTAAAACCTATAACCTACAAAACATATAAAACAATATTCTAATCAATGATGATTTCATTATGTACATCAATATTTAAGAAACATGTCATGAAGAAAGTCTGTTTTCTACACAGGGAACATTGATCTATAGTTGTTCCACTGAGCATTAAAAAGGGACAAGCGAAAGTTTATTTTGGCATTATATTGTTCAATTTTGAATCTCTGGTTTAGCTGGTAGTTCATCATACTGACAGCCCGTATCATCCATCAGTTGGTCGATGAAGGTCTTCTTTGAACGTCCTGGTCTTTGTTTGCCGTGACTGGGTCTCCATAGTTGACCACCCTCCACCATTTCTTCTTTGCTACGCCAGCAGTGTCCCGCGAAAGCGCAGTCTTTGTTGACGTATTGATTTACTGATTGGTGGGATCTTACCATATAACTCTTTGTTAGTTGGATGTTCTCTTCAAATAACGCCTCATTCCCATGGCCTGGATTTTCATCTTTCCAGATTCCCTGTGAAGGTCCATGTCTAGCATGCATACACGCAGATGGATAGTACGATCGTGCATAAGACTGATCTTGTGTTTCATGGAGGTCTTCTTATCCTTCTATAGGGTTTTCAGCCTGGACAGTGCTGTTGTTGCCTTTGTTGCAGTCAAGAAGATTTCTAGTTTGCATCTCTCATTGCCAATGATGGATCCCAAGTGAGTTAATTGCTGAACAGTTCCTAGCTTTAGTCTATGGACGGTTATATCAGTAATGGTGATGGTATTGTGGTACACCAAACCTCTGTGCTGATTTCCATGGCGTAGTTTGTCAGTGGCCATGATTGGACATGGCGGACTTGCAGGATGGCTGAGGACAGAGAGGGTGGAAGATATTCTTGCGAGAGACAAGGGATAGATGCATATGGAGGGCCATGATCGCCAACGCAGGGCACTTGATGATGATGATCTTTATGACTGTTAGATGATTCTGTCTCTCTTGTACCTTTGGGTAAGTTTAACTGATTCTATTTAATTAACTTGCATCCGTTTGAAGGCTAAATTGGTTTTTTTTCTTGTTTCAATCTTTTCGTAAGCTAATTTAGTTCTATATCTGGTTTATATCTTTTTCAAATTTAAATTGATTCTAAGACACTCGTATCTTTTCGTAAGCTACATTCATCCTGTCTTATTCGTATCTTTTTTGTCTGGTAAAACTGAATTTTTTTTTTTTTTTTTTTTTTTTGACTAAACTGATTCCATTTTACCCTTATCTTTTTGCAGGTTTAATTTATTTCAGTCACGTGTGTGTGTGTGGTGTGTGTGTGTGTGTGTGTGTGTGTGTGTGTGTGTGTGTGTGTCCGTATGTGTGTGTGTGTGTGTCTGTCTGTTGTCTGCTGTCTGTGTGTCTGTGTGTACCGTGTTGTGTGTGGCTCTGTGTGTTATTTGTGTATGTGTGTGTGTGTGTGTGTGTGTGTGAGTGAGTGAGTGTGTGTGTGTGTGTGTGTATGTGTATGCGTATGTGTAGGTGTTTGTGTGAGTGAGTGAGTGTGTGTGTTAATCTTGTTTGTTTGTTTGTTTGTTTGATTGTTTGTTTGTTTTATTATTTAACCAGTTGTTTGCGTTTTTCTAATTGATTTTCATTTCCTGTCTTGAAAAAAGGAAGATTGATTTAGCTCTCGCCCTCAGTATGCATTGTGTTTGAGGGAGAGAGAGGACGGAGAGAGAGAGAGAGAGGGAGGGAGATAACGAGAGAGAGAGAGAGAGAGACTGCTGTTTACTTTTAAAAGCCGTTGACTTTATGAGTGTACCTTTTTTAGATGACTATGTAATTATATGTGTGAGTGTATGTATGAGATAAAGGACGAGAGAGAGAGGGACAGAGGGAGGGAGGGGGAGAGAGAGAGAAAGAAAGAGAGAGAGATGTATCAGTTGTTTTGTGCTTTGAAAGGACTATGATTTTATATACATTTTTTTATTCGAGCGTGTGTGTGTGTGTGTGTGTCTGTGTGTGTCTGCGTGTGTCTGTGTGTGTCTGTGTGTGTCTCTGTGTCTGTGTGTGTCTGTGTCTCTGTCTGTCTGTCATGTGTGTGTGTGTGTATGTGTGTGTGTCTGTGTGTGTCTGTGTGTGTGTGTGTGTGTGTGTGTGTGTGTGTGTGTGTGTGTGTGTGTGTGTGTGTGTGTGTGTGTGTGTGTGTGTGTGACATAGAGAGATGCAGAGAAAGAGAGAGAGATAGAGAGAGAGAAAGACAGACAGAGACAGAGAAAGAAAGAAACAGACAGAGACAGAGAAAGACAAACGGTCGGACGGACGGAGAGATAGACAGACAGACAAAAAAATGTAGTCATTGCTATGTCCTTTTTTAAAAAAAAAGTATGTACTTTAACTAGTATGTACTTTAACCAGAAAAAAAACACGAAAAAGTAATAAGAATTCGTATTTAATACAACACACGGTTCGTATTATTTTTTCGTGTTTTTTTTTCTGGTTAGTCACACTTGTTTTGGATCAATCAGTTTCCGTCGCTGTTGCAGAATCGATTGGCGTACGGTGGTACCTAGTTTACCCGAGCTGTAAGAGTTCACATGTCCTTATATCCGCCTCTGTCAATTGCTTACGATTTATTGTTTTTGTGCAAAGCTTAGGGCTCTTGTGAGATGAGATTCTGTACAAGTACTCCATAGCTGTCACAGTGGTATATTTACCCTCTCCCCCCCCCCCCCTTCTTCTTGTGCGCATGGTGATCAGTAAAAAACATGAAATCCTCTCATGCAAAATAATAGCAAACGGCTCAAGCTTGAGACAGGTTGATAAGTTTAAATACCTAGGAACGATCATTTCACCAGACGGCAGATGCACATCGGGAAATAGCCAGCAGAATCGGCCAGGCCAAAACACCATTCAAGAAGATGAAAAGCGTTCTTACCAACAAATGCCTACCCATTAACATCAGGAAGAGAGTTCTTGAATGTTATATAGAACCGATAATGTTATACAGTTGTGAGTCGTGGACAGTCCAACAACAAAGCCAGAACAAGATTGAGGCTGCCGAGATGTGTTTTCTAAGAAGAATGTTGAGAGTTTCATGGACAGCAAATAAAACAAACAAGACAGTCTCGATGGAGGCAGACACAAGAAGATCATTCATAAGGAAGATTAGGAAAAGACAGGAAAGATTTTAGGCCGTTTTATGAGGAAAGGGAAATTGGAGCACCTGGTCAGAAGAGGAAAGCTGGAGGGAAAAAGAGCACCAGGTAGACCCAGGGAAAAAATATTGGACGGACTTGCAGAATGGCTGAAGACAGAGAAGGTGGAAGATGTGCTTGCGGCAACAAGAGATAGATACATATGGAGGGCCATGGTCGCCAAAGCCATGTGGCAAGGCACTTGATGATGAAAGTTGTATATTGTTTTGGACAGTATTAATCCATATGCGAGGGAGGAGGGATGGGCGCCGCCCTCGTGGTGCTGGTCCCGGGAAAAGTGTTGAAGTTCTGCCATCTCGCTCCCCTACGACCCCAGGGTTGTAAAACTATCTAGGCTAGGACCTCAGGACCTGGCCAGCTCGTCGGTTTATGTGCAGGCTTAAGGCTTGTGCCGTGATCATTGTGGATCTTCTCCATCACATGGCACCTGTGACGTTAGTGCATATGGAATTCATTCCAAGCGCGGAGACGTCATCTTGAGAAACTGAAACGATCAAAAAGCGCATTCTGTGTATAATGAGGAGGGTGCAGAAAGTGTGTCACAGATTATTGTTATGTATTCTTACTGTTATTTTTGTTTAATTTAAAGCCCAGCCGACTGCGTAGAACTACATCAGGACTATAACCGTTTCAAAACATGTACCATACTTCAACAGGGGGAAAAAAGGAAAAGAACATTAAGTATACATTCCGAGAGCGGAGACGTCATCTTGAAAAATTGAAACCGAAACTGTGACAGTGGTACTGAACCCCCCCCCCCCCCCCGCCCCCTTTTTTTTTGTTTGTTTGTTTTGTTTTGTTTTGGGGGTTTTCTTGCACGAAGTTGTTTATTGTTTTGGGCAGTATTAATCCATATGGAAATTCCTTTGTATAATCAATGACTGGTGATAAACACAAACACAGATTTATCTGACACATCGATAAGGGATTAACCCTTTAACTCCCGCACCCTATCCGCCAACAGCAAAATCTTAACCCTCTCACTCCCTCACCCTATCCATCAGCTTCCTGCTTGGCTAGCATGGTTGACACTGCAGGATGCTGGTACTATTTAAATGAAAATTCACTCCAAATGTCCGTAGACACACAAACCATGAAACATCGCTCTTTCACGTAACACACTGTTGTTGACAAGACAAAAACATTCAACCACAAAAAGTGACAAACTACTTAACATCTATCCATAAACAGCTCTGAATTTGGTATACCAAAGGAAATAAGAGGGAAGCAGGGAGAATTTGAAATATCAACTAAGTAACATAACTCTTGAGAGTCACGGAGTTATCTCCCATGTAGAATTTCTCAAACCCAACACAGTTTGCGCTACCCATTCAGCTAGCATAGACGCAGCCACAAAGCATAAAGTGGTAAGCTCAGAAAATTCTGAATTTGGTGTCAACATGATTTGAATTTTTTTGGTCACTTAAATCATAGCAACCAAATGAACACATTCACGTGCTTACATATTCATAAAAAAAGGATCCTATGGCCCAAATTTTCAACAACTGCATCCACAGAGATCAAAAAAAAACTTTGCTGGCACAGTTTGTTCACAGACAGACAGACAGACAGATGTCCATCCGTCTTATCATCTATTCATCCATCTTTCCCCGTGGGAATGCCGGGGGCTCTTTCAGTATAAATAGTATCCCCACCTTCTGGAAATTCTGTGCTAGAATTGTTCTCACCCTCTTCATTTTTTTCTTCTTCCTTTGCTTTCTGTCATTTCTTCCTATCATTTTTGTGTCTTGGTGGTCCATTCACCTGTATGTGTTCGATTAAGTCTTATGTACTTTCTCTTAGCATTGATAATTGAGAACATGTATTAAGCGCATGTTTCGCTCTAGGGAAATGAGATACGCGAAGCAATTTTAGGTAATTTAGGCCCGTTTATAAATATACATGTATATATATATATATATATATATATATATATATATATATATATATGTGTGTGTGTGTGTGTGTGTGTGTGTATGTGTGTATGTGTGTGTGTGTGTGTGTACATATATATATATAATATATATACAGGGGGGGTGCAAAAGTAGGTATACAGTTATGAAAAAAGAAAACACGTACAATACTCATTGCATTTATCATACAAACAAATGAATATTGCATATACATGTAATAACAAGCACAGCCTTAATCCCTCAGATACTCAAACTGCTTGCCGTCGGTATTCACACACTCCTGTAATCGAGAGCGGAATTAAGCATTATAATAATGATGTGATACTTACTGTATACCTACTTTTGCATCCCCCTGTATATGATATAATGTATATATGTATGTATGTATTATATAGTTTAATGTCTTTAGTTATATTTAAATTTGCCCTCGGGTATGTTTTTTTTTTAATTCCCTGTGCGATGAATTGGACTTAGTGGTCGACGCCAGGGGCATCTTGTTAGATTATGTGCGCAAATGCATTGATATGTGCACTCAATTCTCCTTTTTTTTTTTTTTTGGTCCTGTTGAAGTCTTGTGAATGTTTAGAAAGAGGTTATAGCCTTGATAAGGCTGTACGCAGTCGACTAGGCTTTAAACAAAACCGACAGGACAGGACATTCATCGAAACACATCCCTGGTTGTAAATACGAAGTCTCTTTCCTTTCTTTTGAAGGGAGATGACAAAAATAATCCAGTGACGTCTAGAATGTTAAAGGACAGGATGTTGGCTTAATGAAGAGACCCGGAACACTTAGACACGGAACAGGAACAGGAAAGAACAGAGAAAGAGAGAGAGAGAGAGAGCACTGATGGAGATTGTGACAGTGTGTGTCACAGTCTAGGAAGCAGCCATGCAGACGCTGTCATTGACAACGAGGAGCTTTTGCTGCTCAGCCAATCAGCGTTAGCTACGCTCTTAACTGCGCCTCGCTTAGAATTCACGTGACCAGAAAAGAAGAATCCAATCAATTTGCTGCGCTCATTTTGTCTGAGAAAGTTTGATGGTAATTAGGTTTTAGGTTCGTTGTGCGAGTGGATGTGGTGGGCACGTGCGTGTGTCGTTGTGTGTGTGTGTGTGTGTTGTGTGTTGTGTGTGTGTGTGTGTGTGGTGTATGTGTGTGTGTGCGTGCGCGCGCATGTTTTGTCTGTTATACTCTCTGTCTGTCTGTCTGTTTATCTGTCTGGTTGTCTGTCTATCTATCTGTCTGTCTGTCTGTCTCTCTCTCTCTCTCTCTCTCTCTCTCTCTCTCTCTGTATGTGTGCGCACGTTTTGTCTGTTATACTCTCTGTCTGTCTGTCT
>JAPXFY010000034.1:18708524-18721024 GCA_030674185.1 Monoplex corrugatus
TGCGTACTTAATTTTCTTTTTCCTTTTTTTTTCCTGTTGAAGCTAGACTGAAAAGTAACTATCGAAAATGCAGAGCTAGAAACGGTCGACCACTACATCTACTTAAGCCAACGCATCTCACAGAATCCTCCTCCAATGACGAAGAAATAAAATGTAGGATAGCCCTTGGCAGGATAGCGTTTGGAAGAGCAAGTTCTGTTTTCAAGAATGCAAACGGCTCAGTGGATCAGAGAAAGAACAAAAATGCGAGACATCCTGGAAACTATAAACAAACTGAAACGGAACTGGGCAGGACATCTCATCCGGAGAATGGACAATCATTGGAAAACACAAAACAAAAAAAACGCGTTCTGGATACCAAGAAATGGCACTTGCAAAAGAGGAAGAAATTTCTTCTTTTCTGTCACTCTCTTTGTTTCTGCCTTGCTCCTTTGCTTTCTGTCATTTCTTCCTATCATTTTCTGCCTTGCTGGTCCATTTACCTGTATGTGTTCGATAAAGTCTTACGTACTTTCTCTTAGAATTGATAATTGGGTATGTGTATTAACTGCATTTTTAGCTCTAGGGAAATGTGATATGCAGAAGCAATTTTAGGTAGTTTAGGCCTGTTTTTATATATGCCTAGTGTCCTTAGTTATGTTTAAAGTTGTGTTCAGACTTGTTTTTTTAAACCTCCTGTGTGATAAATTGGACGGAAGTGTTAACGCCAGGGGCATCTCCTTAGTTTATCTGCGCGAATGCGTTGATATGTTTACTTAATTTTCTTTTCCCTTTTTCCCCCTGTTGAAGTATTGTGTGTTTTGAAGTGGTTATAGCCCTGACAATTATGGCTCTATGCAGTCGGCTGGGCTTAAAACAAAAATTACAATAACAAAATAAACAATGTTCTACAAAACGTCAGCTAAGTTGTTTTCCCAACAATGTTTCGTGCTTTTTATTCTTTGTCGTCTTTTGTACACGTTTGACAAAGGCCATTTGGTCACAAACTGGCGCCTGCTTGTCTTGTCTGTCTTTTCTTGTCTTGTCTTGTTTTGTTTATTTATTGAATTCGCGTTCTGAGACTGTTTGTGTATTTCTGTTCCTTTTTTTTTTTTAAAAACATGACATGCTCCCTGTCTACATGTCATTATACACAAACAAATATTGATAAGTTATGAACATTAAACCATCAAATGCAAAACAAGTCGCGGAGTATATTAAATACTTTAAAAACTTGAAAACTTTTGTTTAAAACCATGATAAAATTACAAAGACAATTTCAGAGAGAAAGAGAGAGAGAAGAGACAGAGACAGGTAGGTAGATAGACAGACAGACAGTCATACAGACAGACAGACGGAGAGGTAGATATATATATATATATATATATAGAGAGAGAGAGAGAGAAGAGAGAGAGAGAATCGCAGAGACAAAGACGGATACAAAAATAGAGGCGGCGATTCACACAGAGACAGAGAGAAAAGACACAGACAGTGACAGACAAACAGAAAAAGAAAGAGAGGGAAAAAAGAGAGAGAGAAAGAGAGAATGCGAGGAAGAGAGAGAGAGAGAGAGGGAGAAAGAGAGAAAAAAGAGAGTGAGAGAGAAAAAGCGAGAGAATCACAAAGACAAAGACAGACACAGAAACAGAGACAGAGAGAAAAGACAGAAAGAGAAAGAGAGAGAGAAACACAGAGAGAGAACAGAGAGAGAGAGAGACACAGAGAGAGAGAGAAAGAGAGAGAGACAGAGAGAGAGACAGAGACAGAGAAAGAGAATTTATGAGATTCAATTCCGTTGGATGTATATCAAAGAAAAACTCATCCTCCTCTAAATCCTTCTTCCCCAGCAACTGATATCTGTCGTCAACAAACTGATCAAGGAGCACAAATGCACCCACACGGCCATTTTTCTTTTCAGTTCATATTGCTTATAGGGTACAGCCGATCACAGGAAACCATAATCAAGACTTAACAGGGTCATCTGATGCCTGTGTGAAAGACGGTCAGCTGCAAAACATTGGGGTCAACGACCGCATTTTTTACTCGCTTATCCCTGGTGGTGACAGCATCACACAAGCCCTTGCCTTGCCTTGTCATGTGAGCCCGCCAAAGTCTCGAGAGTCTCGCGCGCCTCACGTGACAGAAATCGACCAATCCGTGAAAGGCCAATGGCCGCCGCCAACCCCCCACGGCAAGAGGTTTTTGAAAGAAACCTGGGTCAGCGCCATTGGTGGACCCACTATCCGTGTGTTTATCCTCGCTCCGTTTTCATGGTTGTGGGTTTGAATCCCCGGGGTGCGCTATATTAAAAACTGGCCTTTTCACTGCTCCATCTTAATTAACATCATTGTTGTTCTGGTGGTGTCACTATAGGATTAGATAAGTCCTCATTCCCCCACTTCCTTGGGATGGCTATCCCCGTCGGCCATATCACCTGAGGTGGGTGTCGACCTAAAAACTGAACCAAATCAAATCAAGCTCTTATTTTCGATGGGTGATTGTCTTGGTTGCCAGAACGTTCGTGATGTCCGCATTGAGACTGTGGTGTGTGTTTAGTCTCTTTTGAAATTGGTGTTGTATATCTTTTGTGTGCAGGTTCCCTGCTGTGTCATTGTTCTCTGTGCCACACCACCCCTCCACACACATTAACTACGCTCGACACCACACACAGGACACATGTTTACACGTTGTCGTTCTGCGGTGTCTGCTGTAGAGATGCACAACACACGCGCGCGTGCACGCACACACACACACACACACACACACACACACACACACACAGAGGACCACAGCGCACACACACACACACACACACACCATACCGCACAGACACACATACACAGCACACCACACACACACACACCACACTACACCGTACTATCACACACACACACACACACACACACACACCAACCAGACCAACCACCACACCACACACACACACACACACACACACACACACACACACACACACACCAGACCAGACCACAACATACACACACACACACACACACACACACACACACACACACACACACACACATACATACATACATACACACACACAGGATCACAATACACACCAAAAAATCCACACATACAACACATCCACATCACACCACAAGACACACACACACTGCACCACACAACACCCCACCACACACCACACTACACCACATCACACAACACCACACCACACACCACACTAAACCACATCACATCACACCAAACCACACCAAACAACACCACACCATACTGCACCACACAACACCACACCACATACACGCACACGCACACACACATACACACACATACACACATACACACACTTACACACACACACACACCAAAACACACACACCAAAACACACACAGACACCAGACTAGACCATAGCACACACACACACACACACACACACACACACAACACATACACACACACACACACACACATACACACACTAACACACACATACACACTGTCACGTGCATACCACACCACATCACCATACACACACACGCAACACACATCACACACACATAACACACACACCACACACACTAACACACACACTACACACTACACACACACACACGCACACTCACTCACACACACACACACACACACACCACACACACACACACACACACACACACACACACCACACACAACACAACACACACACACAACACACGTTCGTTAGTGTCAATGCCCACGAAAATTACACAATAACTCAAACCCAAACTGTTTCTCTGAAGAATCAAAGAGACAGGATAAAGGCTGATAGCAGACAAAAGGAGAAAGCACCGTGTGTGCACTGACTACCCCTGTGACCGTATGCCCTGACTACCCCTGTGACTGTCTGCCCCGACTATCCCTGTGAAATTATGCTCTGACTACCCCTGTGACAGTGTGCCCTGACAATCCCCCGTGACTGTCTGCCCTGACTACCCCTGTGATCTTACACCCTGACTACCCCTGTGTCCATCTGCTCTGACTATCCCTGTGATCATGTGCCATGATTACCCCTGTGATCGTCAGTCCTGACTGTTCATGTGCCCTGACTACCCCCGTGACTGTGTGCTCTGATTGCCCCTGTGATATTATGCCCTGACTCCCCTGTGACATGTGCCATGACTACCTCTGTGACTGTGTATCTGACTACCCCTGTGACTGTGTACCTGACTACCCCTGTGACTTTGTGCCCTGACTACCCCAATGACTTTGTCCCCTGACTATCCCTGTGACAGTGTACCCTGACTACCCCTGTGACAGTGTACCCTGACTACCCCTGTGACCATGTGCCCTGACTACCCCTATGACTGTGTGCCCTGACTACCCCTATGACTGTGTACCCTGACTACCCCTGTGACCATGTGCCCTGACTACCCCTATGACTGTGTGCCCTGACTACCCCTGTGACTGTATGCCCTGATTACCCCCGTGACCGTGTGTGTACCAACTACCCCTGTGACCGTGTGTGCCATGAACTTACGTGCCCTGATACCTGAACCGTGTGTGCCCTGACTACCCCTGTGATCGTGTGTGCCCTGACTACCCCTGTGACCGTGTGTGCCCTGACTACCCCTGTGATCGTGTGTGCCCTGACTACCCCTGTGATCTTGTGTGCACTGACTACCCCTATGACATTGTGTGCCCTGACTACCCCTGTGGCCGTGTGTGCCCTGACTACCCCTGTGACTCTCTGTGTGTGCACTGACTACCCCTGTGATCGTGTTGCCCTGACTACCCCTGTGACTGTGTGTGCCCTGACTACCCCTGTGACCAATATGTGCCCTGACTACCCCTGTGACTGTGTGTGCCCTGACTACCCCTGTGACTATGCATGCCCTGACTACCCTTGTGACCGTGTGTACCCTGACTACCCCTGACTTGTCATGTCGTGTATGTCATATCACATGAACAAATATTATCATTATGTTTACATTACGCGAACAATTATCACACAGATTATATTGGATTGTGTGACAGAGTATCGTGTAGTTTATATTATTTTGTATGAATGTCTTTCATGTTTAAATTGCGTTCCAGGGGTAAGGTACAGAAGTGGCCTGGAACAGACAAAAATGATAATGTATCGCATGAACGTATTTTATGTTTTGAATTGCGTTCCAGAGGTGAAGGTACAGAGGCTGGCCCAGAACGGACAAAACTGGTAGCCCTTCAATGCTAAGGTTTCTTGTCAAAGACACAACGAGCAACTTTGTGATCAACGTATACATGTATTATTGCGTTATACGGATGATTTTCAGCCTGTCAGTCATCGCAGCCTCGCCAAAGTCCGGTGCGAATGAGTTTTATGCAAAGCGGTTTTCTTGCAGAACAGAGCTATGTCAGAAATGGTTCAGTGATAGAAGTAGTGGTGGTTGTCACAAAGGAAGAGAGAAAAAATGAAAAGAAAGGGGGGGGGGGGAAAGAAGAAGTAAAAGAAAAGTGTAAGAAGACAAAGAGAGAACCAATAAACGATAACGAAAGAATGACGAGGAAAAGAAAGAAAGAAAGAAAGGAGGACTGAGAAAGAAAGAAAGAAAAGGAAAGAAGGAAGGAAGGAAGGAAAGAGAGAAAGAAAGAGAAAGAAGAAAGAGAAACAAAGAAAGAAGAAAGAAAGAAAGAGAAACAAAGAAAGAAAAGAAAGAAAGAAGATAGAAAGGAAAAGAAGAAAGAAAGAAGAAAGAAGAGAAAGAAAGAAAGAAGAAAGAAAAGAAAGAAAGAAGAGAAAGAAAGAAAGAAAGAAAGAAAGAAAGAAAAAAGATAGAAAGACACACAGACACACAGACACACAGACAGAATGAAAGAAAGAAGGAAGGAAAGGAAAGGAAAGAAAGAAAGAGAGAAAAAAAGAAAGAAAGAAAGAAAGAGATAAAGAAAGAAAGAAAGAAAGAAAGAAAAACCAACAATATCATCATCATGTGCCCTGCTGCATGGCTGCATGGCTGAACTCTCACCTGTCTGCCAACGATCTCCTCAATCCTTTCCAGTCAGCCTACCGCCAGTGCCATAGCACTGAAACTGCCCTACTACACATTCTCAACAATCTCCTCCTTGCAACTGATACTGGCAAAGTCTCTCTCCTCACACTCCTTGATCTGTCTGCAGCTTTCGATACCATTGACCATGGTATTCTCCTTTCTAGACTTCATCATACTTTTGGCATCTCTGACATTGCTCTCTCCTTTTTCACTTCGTATTTATCAAACAGAAAACAAACTGTTCTCATCAATGGCACTTACTCTCAACCTGCATACCTGACCTGTGGTGTTCCACAAGGATCTGTCCTTGGCCCTGTTCTTTTCACTCTTTATACCTCCCCCCTGTCCACCATCATCAACTCCCACTCTATAAAACACCACTTCTATGCTGATGACACCCAACTTCAAGATAGTGACTCACCTGATAATGTACAGCGCCTGTTGACTCGCACCACTGAGTGTTACTCGGACATTAAGAACTGGATGACACACAATAGACTTCAGCTTAATGACGACAAGACAGAAGCTATCCTCATTGGCACCCGTCAGAAACTTTCCCAGCTGCCTCCTCTTTCTCTCCCATTATGTAACACATCAGTCCCAATTTCTGATTCAGCTAAAAACCTTGGTGTCTGCATTGACTCTATCCTGTCCATGAACAACTTTGTTTCTCAAACTGCCAGATCTTGCTACTATCATCTCCATCGTATAAGCCTGATCAGGAAGTATCTCTCTGTCGAAACAACTGCAAAACTCGTTCTCTCCTTCATAATGTCTCGCATTGACTATTGCAATTCACTCCTGTCTGGTCTTCCTGCCTCCACCATTCACATCCTACAGCGCATTCAAAACAATGCTGTACGCCTTGTACTCAAAAAGAAAAAAGCTGACCACATATCTCCTCTCCTGGCACTTCACTGGCTCCCTGTATCAAAGCGCATACAGTACAAACTAGACACCATGTGCTACAAAAGCCTCAATAACGCAGCCCCCGATTACCTGTCAAGCCTACTTGAGATCTATCTTCCCTCACGTACCCTCCGCTCTGCCTCCGATCCTCTGACTTTTCGCTTTCCACGCACTAAGCTCAATACCTATGGTCCACGAGCCTTCTCTGTTTCTGGTCCACTCTCCTGGAACAAACTTCCTCTCTCAGTCCGTCAGCAACCTACTTTTGCCTCCTTCAAGTCCGCTCTCAAAACTCACCTTTTCTCCTCTGCATAAAATCCTAACCTCACTCAACCCCCCTCTGCAGCCTGTCTCCGCTCGGAGGGGAATCACTTTGTTTTAATATATAATTGTATATGATGTGCTCTCTGTGGTTTTCCATTGGTTTTATTCTTGCTTTTATTGCTTTTATTCTTTTCTCCCCATTTGTGGCCATGCATGTGTTGTGTGTGTGTGTGTGTGTGTGTGTGTGTGTGTGTGTGTGTGTGTGTGTGTGTGTTGTTGTGTGTGTGCGTGCGTGCGTGCGTGTGTGCGTGTGTGTCTTTTCGGCGCTTGGATTTGATTTTGTCGAGATTTGCGCTATATAAATATTGTAATTATTATGTATGCATGTGCGTACGTATGTATGTATGTATGTATGTATGTATACGATGCATGTATACGCTCAGCTTAGATTTATGTATGTAAGTATGTAGGCATGTATGTATGCATGTATACGCTCATATGTATGTAGGTATGTATGCATGTATACGCTCAGCGCTTAGATTTGATTTTGTCAAGATTTTGCGCTATATAAATAAAATATATTATTATTATTATTATATGCGTCTGTCCCTTGTCGCCGCAAGTACATCTTCCATCCTCTCTGTCCTCAGCCACCCTGCAAGTCCGTCCAATATTTTCTCCCCAGAGTCTACCCGGTGTTCTCTTTCCTTCCAGCTTTCCTGTTGTGACCAGGTGCTCCAATTCCAACAATAAGAAAGTCTACAATAAGCAAAAAAACCAACATTCCCAGTTTACACAAGACAAGACTGTGAGTTAGGAGAATAAGATAGAATGGAAAACAGAAAGAGCGCAGTGCCTCAACAATCTGTGTGTGTGTGTGTGTGTGTGTGTGTGTGTGTGTGTGTGTGTGTGTGTGTGTGTGTGTGTGTGTGCGTGTGTGTGTGTGTGTGTGTGTGTGTCTGTGTCTGTGTGTGTGTGTCTGTGTGTGAGTAGGATGAATTTCAGACAACAGAACCAGGATATTTTAGTCTAGAGTCAGAGAGGTCAATTCTTGGAATGGAGTTATTGATTATCCGTTTGTTTGTTTTTTCATCACACTCAGGGAGGTTATCTTTGTGCTCACCTTTTTTTTTTTTTCGTCCCATTTTTTCTACGCCACCTTAATGGCCACATAAGCTGGCAGAGCTTTCTTACTTTTCTTTTTTTTTTTACAATGCGATGATGATGATGTCGATGAGGATGATAATTATGATGCTATGATGTTCCATCTAGGATTGAGATTGCGTGACAGGGCTGTACTCTAGGCTTACTATCGTAATACATCCTGCCGTCAACCAGGCCCGAGAGATACAGACACCTGCGGTGCTGGTCGAAAATTTTGAGCAACACCGTCAATGACGCATCCCATGAAGTGGATGAGACTCGACTGTGTGGTCCCAGTCTTCCCAACGAGCCCATAGCACACCCAACTCTGGGTAGGAGCCGGTTAGAACCGAAAAATTCCACAGTGATATAATTTTGAAGGGACTGATGGGGGATTCGAACCCACAACCTTCCAGCCTTTAGTCCGTTGCGTTAACTACTACAACCACAGGGACTGGTTTGTTGATCATCCTTATGTTTTGTTAGTCATGGGGGGGGGGGGGGGATCCTCTGTCACAAGTAGTGGGACGTGTTGTAACTGTCATTATTGTCCACGAGTCGTCCTTTGTTATAATCTAATCCACAATTCAACTGTAAAATTGTGATTTTTATATAAACTGAGCTGGATAAATTTTGAGTCCTCACGGAGGATAAGATAGGTTTTATTTGTTTGTTCTTGTTGTGTGTTTTTTTGTTATTATTTGTTATGCTGTTGCTGTTGTTGTTGTTGTTGTTGTTGTTGTTCTTCTTCTTCTTCTTCTTCTTCTTCTTCTTCTTCTTCTTCTTCTTCTTCTTCTTCTTCTTCTTCTTCTTCTCCTCCTCCTCCTCCTCCTTCTTCTTCTTCTTCTCCTTTGTCTTTTTCTTCTTTTTTTTCTTGTTCTTCTCCTTCCTCCCTCCTCCCTCCTCTCTTCCTTCCTCTTCTCTTCATCTTCTTCTTCTTCTTCTTCTTCAAATATTCTTCTTCTTCTTCTTCTCGTTTTTCTATTTTCTTCTTCTTCTTCTTCTTCTCTTCTTTCTTCTTCTTCTTCTCATTCTTTCTTCTTCTTCTTCTTCTTCGCATTCTTTCTTCTTCTTTCTTCGCATTCTTCGCATTCTTCTTCTTCTTCTTCGCATTCTTCTTCGCATTCTTCTTCTTCTTCTTCGCATTCTTCTTCTTCTTCTTCTTGCATTCTTCTTCGCATTCTTCTTCCATTTTTTTTCCTTCTTCTTCTTCTTCTTTATTTTCTCGTTGTGGAGATTAACAAGAAGCTTGAGAGTATTGGAACAAGCAGTCCCACAATGTTGTCGCATATAGTCTAATGAGAAGTAGATATATACTTAGAAAAAAAAACATCATTTTTTTAAGTTGAGAGACTTTTATAGAAATAAATATCTTCGGTGGCAATGTGGATATGTTGTTATCAAATGATAATCTTAAAACTCAATGGTTATGAACTTTTTTTTAAAGATTGATTATCTGTGTTGATGTATGACGTTGATCGTGCCGGAACGACTTTTTAAGAGTCGTTATTATGTTTGTGTAAAAAGTTAGAGTGCGAGCATGTGGATATATGCATGTATTTACTGTTGTTTGCTATTTTCCTCTCTTACCTGTTTAGTTAAATACATACTCCTTTATTTTGTATTTATTTATTCACCTACTTACTTCTTATTCACTTACTCACTCACTCACTTACTTACTTGCTTGCTTACTTGCCTGCTTACGTACTTGCTCGCTTACCTACTTATTTACTTACTTACTTACTTACTTGCTTGTTTACTTACTTACTCACTCACTCACTTACTACTTACATGTACTTACTTACTTACTTACTTACTTACTCACTAACTTCCTCACTTACTTACCTATCTAGGATTAAGAAAATATTGGCTTCACCTAGTTGATAGATGGCTGAGCATTTGGGCATTGACTAGGGGGGGGGGGGGGTCTGTCATGTGAGACGAGTTTATACAGAATAGCTAGCTGTGTTGTGATTCAGACCTTTAATGATTTATTTATTTACTTCATGTATATGTTCCATTTTTGAAGGTAAGATACACACATGCACATGTCATTTACATGTAACTAAGATTATTCCAGCGGTAGGCTGATAAAATACCAGTAAAAAATATAGACCAGGTAAAACATTGTCTAGGTAGGGCCTCAGGACCTGGTCAGCTCATGAATTTATGTGCAGGCTTAAGGCTTGTGCCGTGATCACCATACACATGGCACCTGTGACGTTAGTGCATATGGAATTCATTTTGAGAAACTGAAACTGAAACTGTAAAATGTTTGTGTGGGGAGTGGTTTTGACGAATTTTTAAATTACAGAGACTTGAAAACAAGCACTGCATGGTTCGATCTTTGTGTGAATCTGTGTGAAGATTTGATCTTTGTGTACAGCGACTTGGTGGTTTTATCTTATAGAGTGCGGCTGTTTGGTGGTTTGCTTTATGTAGAGCTGTTTAGTTTTGGTGGATTGATCTTTGTGTAGGACTGTTTTATGGTCTGATCTTTGTGTACACCTGTTTGGTGGTCTGATCTTTGTGTACGAATGTTTGATGGTCTGATCTTTGTGTGCACCTGTTTGATGATCTGATCTTTGTGTACATCTGTTTGATGGTTTGATCTTTGTGTACAACTATTTGACGGTTTGATCTTTGTGTACACCTGTTTGATGGTCTGATCTTTGTGTACAACTGTTGACGGTCTGATCTCTGTGTACAACTGTTTGATGGTTTGATCTTTGTGTATACCTGTTTGATGGTGTGATCTTTGTGTACATCTGTTTGATGATCTGATCTTTGTGTATACCTGTTTGATGATCTGATCTTTGTGTACGACTGTTCGATGGTCTGATTTCTGTGTACAACTGTTTGTGGTTTGATCTTTGTGTACAGACGTTTGACAGTTTGATCTTTGTGTACAGACGTTTGACAGTTTGATCTTTGTGTACAGACGTTTGACAGTTTGATCTTTGTGTACAGACGTTTGACAGTTTGATCTTTGTGTACACCTATTTGATGGTCTGATCTCTGTGTAAAACTGTTTGATGATATGATCTTTGTGTTCAACTGTTTGATGGTGTGATCTTTGTGTTCAACTGTTTGATGGTGTGATCTTTGTGTACAGACGTTTGACAGTTTGATCTCTGTGGACAACTGTTTGATGGTCTGATATTTGTGTACACCTGTTTTATGGTCTGATCTTTGTGTAAAACTGTTTGATGGTTTGATCTTTGTGTTCAACTGTTTGATGGTGTGATCTTTGTGTACAGACGTTTGACAGTTTGATCTCTGTGGACAACTGTTTGATGGTCTATTTGTGTACACCTGTTTTATGGTCTGATCTTTGTGTAAAACTGTTTGATGGTTTGATCTTTGTGTTCAACTGTTTGATGGTGTGATCTTTGTGTACTCTTTGTGTACAGACGTTTGACAGTTTGATCTCTCTGGACAACTGTTTGATGGTCTGATATTTGTGTACGACTATTGGATGATCTGATCTCTCTATGCAACTGTTTGACGGTTCTGATTGAATTTCTCATGAAAATTGCATGCTCGTAGTGGTCCTGAGCAAATCCTGTCACACTTGTCATTTTCTGGCAGTCAACGAAGACGTCAGAGGTCTTGTAAAATTCCAGCTGAAGCATATCGATTGGCTTGTAATCAGTGGACTCCACAGTATTAAAAAAAACGTTAAGAGGATTAAATCCGGGCATGTCCCTATAACCGCACAAAATGGTTTTAATAGCTTTTTTACCCAGCATGTGTGCCATATAAAGAAGCATAATCTAGAAATGATTAGATGGGCGTATGGAGATTAATGGGAACGTTTTATATTGGATAAACTAGAATAACTTTTGGGAAATACTCTTACACAACTCAGCTGCATGATTCAGACGAAAGATTACTTAACTAAGGAACATCAGGATTCTAAGCGTTTAAATCTACACCATTCTTAACGAGAAAGCAGGAAACGACTATAACGAGCGGTTTTGAAATTGAGTCTGGTTGTTAATTTCCGCCACGACACGTGATTAAGTCCTCCCCTCCCCCCCCCCCCCCCCCCCCCCCCCCCCGCCATAAGGTTGCCGAGGGCTCTTTCAGTATAAATAGTATCCCGATTCTGTGCTAGAAATTTCCTCTTTTCTGTCACTCTCTTTGTTTCTTTCTTCCTCCTTTGTTTTCTGTCATTTCTTCCTATCATTTTCTGCCTTGCTGGTCCATTC
>JAPXFY010000034.1:18741024-18743524 GCA_030674185.1 Monoplex corrugatus
GCAATTTATTCTATTTTCGTATATCTATGGTCTCTAATGACGAAAAGAATGTTCAGACTTCCTTAGACAACACACGAGACAGTCTTAAAGGAGGCAGAGACAAGAAGATCATTAATAAAGAAGGTTAGGAAGAGACAAGCAACATTTAAAGGACATTTTATGCGGAAAGGGGAAATAGAGCACCTGGTCACAACAGGAAAGCTAAGAGGGAAAGAGAACACCAGTAGACCAAGGCAGAAAAGATTGGACGGACTTTAGGGTGGCTGAGGACAGAGAGGGTGGGAGATGTACTTGCAGCACCAAGGGATAGATTGGTATGGAGGACCATGATCTCCTACGTGCCATGCGGCAAGGCACATAATTAATAATAATAATTACAATATTTATATAGCGCAAAATCTTGATAAAATCAAATCTAAGCGCTGAAACAGACACACACGCACGCACGCACGCACGCACGCACGCACGTACGCACGCACACACACGCACGCACACACAACACACACACACACACACACACACACACACACGCACGGCTATAAATGGGGAAAAAGAATAAAAGCAAGAATAAAAGCAATGGAAAATTATAGAGCATATCATGGTGGTGATGATGATGATGATGATGATGATGATGATGACGACGACGACGAAGACGGACGACAACGACGATGATGATGATGATGATGATGATGATGATGATGATGAGGGATGATAATGACTACAGAAACCAAAAGGCTATAAAATCTCACAGACAGCTTCAATCTAAATCATCCTGGAGAAAGCAGCTTGAAACGAAAAAAATTGGGACTTCACAGTGGAAAAAAAAGAGAAACACAGACTGCACAGAACACACACGAGAAAGAAACAGGGAGAATCTTCAGTTTCAGTTTCAGTTTCTCAAGATGACGTCTCCGCACTCGGAACGAATTCCATATGCACTAACGTCGCAGGTGCCACGTGTATGGTGACTGTGGCACATATCTCTAAGCCTGCACACAAACCCATGAGCTGGCCAGGTCCTGATGCCCTACCTAGACTATGTTTTACCGAGTCTATATTTTAAACTGGTATTTTATCAGCCTGCCGCTGGAATAATCTTGGTTACGTGTAAATGACATGTGTATGTGTGTATCTCCATCATCATCATCAGGTGCCTTGCCACATGGCGTTGACGATTATGGACTTCCATCTGTCTCTATCTCTTGTTGCCTCAAGCATCTCTTCCACCCTCCTTGTCCCCAGCCACTCTGCAAGTCCGTCTAGCATCTTCTCCCTAGGTCTATCCGGTGCTCTCTTTCCCTCCAGCTTTCCCGTTGTGACCAGGTGTTCCGAATCCCCTTTCCTCATAAAATGGCCTATAAATGTTTACTAATCTTGCTTATGAATGATCTACTTGTGTCTGCCTCCATCAAGACTGTCTCGTTTGTTTTCTTTGCTGTCCATGGAATTCTCAACATCCTTCTTAGAAACCACATCTCGGCTGCCTCAGTCTTGTTCTGGCTTAGCTTGTTGACTTACCTTCAAAAAAGGATCATACATATGAAGTAAATAAATAACTCATTCAAGAACACACTGACTGAGACATTCACCAAAAGCATGCGGCAGGAGAAAGACTGGAAGCAGAGAACTGACGACACAGATGGCTTGGTGGAATAACATAATGACCGAAGCCATCCGAGAACGGGAGAAACTGTACAAGGTGCGGGGGTTTAAGTAAATCAATGACAGCTGAAGACCATACCGGCTATTCACATGCACGAACGCCATAGCAACAGACTGACAAGCGAAGCCAAGGAACAGTTGGTGAAGAAAGAAATATGGAGAAGAACTGAGCGAACTGTGTAAACACTCGCACAGGGAAAAAAAGGGTTTCCAAAAAAAAAAAAAAAAGCGTGAAAGCCATAAGAGCAAGAGAGATGAACCTACAGTCCAATACTGGGGCAAAAATGACAAAAAATGGATATCGCCTCCCCTCCCTTCCTCCACCTCCCTCCTTCCACCCCCCATCACCCCCCACCCCCACCCCTGTGACTTTTTTGTTTGTTTGTTTCTTGTACCCTTTTGAAGACCTGTAGGTGGAAAGCAATCAAGTGTCTTGTCTCAGTATAAACAGTATCCCCACCTTCTGGAAATTCTGTGCTAGAAATTTCCTCTTTTTTTTCTGTCACTTTCTTTGTTTCTTGCCTTGCTCCTTTGCTTTCTGTCATTTCTTCCTATCATTTTCTGCCTTGCTGGTCCATTCACCTGTATGTGTTCGATAAAGTCTTACGAAATTTTTTGGCGACCATCTGGCAGACCGTCCACAGACTTTATTGTTGCAAAATCCCTAACTCCAATCATTCTTCTTTCTTTAAAATAAAAAAAAAACAGAAAGCAATTTGGTCGAGAAATAAGAAAGTTACAGTCATTTGAAGTCTGTAGGTGCATTTTTCTCGTTGGTCCTTTAAAAAAAAAAGCTGTCGTCGACTACTTTAACATTCTAAAATCACTGGCGGTGAAG
>JAPXFY010000034.1:18751024-18753524 GCA_030674185.1 Monoplex corrugatus
TCTGTGTGTGTGTGTATGTGTGTGTGTGTGTGTGTGTGCTTGTGTGTGTGCGTACGTGCGAGCGAGCGCATGTGTATGTGTGTGACAGAGAAAGAGATAGAATGTGTGTGCGTGTGTATGCGCGTGTGCATGCGCGCGCACGTGTGTGAGAGAGACAGACAGACAGACACAGAGAGAGACAGAGACAAAGTGTGTGTGTGTGTGTGTGTCTTTGTGTATGTACGTGTGCATGCGCGCGTGCGTGCATGTATGTGAGTGAATATTATGAATAAATGTATTGCTGTAACTAAGCCAGCTGCCCCCACCCCACCCCCCACCCCCTATAACAGATACATGCATAACAAGCGACCAAACTCGATTCAATTCGACAATCATTGATTCTAAGTTCAGATTAACTAATATTGTACTGACAAGAATATGGACAAGGTTATTCATAATAACTGGAAAGGTATACCAAAACCAAAAGAAACAAAGCAAATTGTGAAAGGCGAAATAACAGGACACACATACAGAGAAAGAGAGAGAGAGAGTGAGAAAGAGAGAGAAAGAGAGAGAGAAAGAGAGAGAGATAGAAAGAGAGAGAGAGATAGAAAGAGAGAGAGAGAGAGAGAGAAAGAGATAGAGAGAACTCAGAACTCAGAATTTTTTAATGTACATCGGCCTTAGGCCACAATACAATAGTCGGTGGGGCGGGGGGGTGGGGGGGGGGGGGGGAGATAGGGTTTTTGTGGATTACACCAATATTGCAATGCGTATGATTGCATCGTCGAACATTGTCACTTTCCGTGCTTTCCTCTGTTGATACTTCGTTGGTGTAACAGTCAACAGATCTTTCTTTTGCTGACCAGATCTAACATTTAATGAAGTAATACACTAAACTGTACTTGATTATCATCAAGATTCATCCGTGCATTAAGGCATCAAACAAGTCATAAAGATATTTATATACATATACATATATCGTTCCATTCCTTCATCTACTGGTCAAGCAATTAGTCTCTCTATATAGCCAAACAGCTGGTCAAATAATACAATCATCAAACGATCAACAAATAATTGGTAAATCACCTTGCTTGCGAAATAAACTTCACTTTATCCATCCAATCAAACAAATACTTAGTATATTCAGTGTACCGTAACAACGGTAATCAATCAATCAATCAATCAATCAATCAATCAATCAACTACCATTCTATCATTTAATTAGCCATATAAATCCGATCAGTTAAAATACTGAACCGTTTCTCTACCAGTTAAGTTAGTCACCTAATACAATTACTCGTCTATAAACCAAACTAGTTAGCGAGTCACCGAAGAATTTGATCAGTTTCATATAAATCATTTTCCCGATCAGTGCTTAGTCAGCAACTAATCAATGGATCAATCATTCAGTCAGTCCATCCATCAGTCAATCAATGAATTAATCAAACAATCAGTTAAGCAGTCAACCAATGAATAATCAATTTACCAAATATTTGTAAATCAAGTATCAATAAACAATTCGATTTTTCAAAATGATCTTTACCCCCCGTTTTTGTGCATAATTTACAGTCTGTACTCAAGACTTATAAGCACATAATAAGCACACACATCAGTTTATATCGAAATGACTACAAAAATGTAATGGAACAAGCGTTAATAGTTTTACCATTTATTATAACTATACAGCATTGTGTAATTACTTATGTAATACAGTAATATAGTACTGGTGATGACTTATTTTCGTTAGTTTATTCATTCATGATTTTTTTGCGTCTGTTGATGGCATGAAAAACAAATCTGGACACATTGTATCTATGATGAGAATTTTCTGCTTTGAGCAGTAGATAAAGTGGCATTCTAGCTGAATCTTTGAGGAATTTTACTCTAATATCTGTATAAGTGGGACAGTCATATATAAGGTGATATTCATTTTCGATATGTGTTTTGCAAAAAAGGGCATGCCATTTTGTGAATACTCTCACTATAACGATGTGAATTGTTATTCAGCGGTAGTACATCAAATCTTAGTTGTGTAATTTCCACTCTGAAACAATATGTATCCATGTCAGAAATATATTTTTCTTTTTCAAAAATTGTTTTGAATGATCTATAGCACTCATATCTGTCACCATCTCTAATAATACTAGTGCATTCTTGGATAAACAGATCAACAAGTAATACCATGTTGAAGCTTTTCCTTTTCAAGAATAACATACAAGAATAATACCACGTTGAAGCTTTTTTTCTTTTCAACAATAACATACAAGAATAATACCATGTTGAAGCTTTTCTTTTCAAGAATAATACAAGAATAATACCAGTTGAAGCTTCTTTTCAAGAATAATCAAGATAATACATTCTTTCTTTTCAAAATAAATCAAGAATAATACCATGTTGAAGCTTTCCTTTTATTTACCAAGAATAAAATACATTATTTTTTAAGAATGAATAATACCATGTTGAAGCTTTTCCTTTTCAAGAATAACATACAAGAATAATACCACGGTGAAGCTTTTTT
>JAPXFY010000034.1:18761024-18773524 GCA_030674185.1 Monoplex corrugatus
GAGACACACAGATATACAGACACACAGATATACAGACATACAGATATAGAGACATACAGATATAGAGACACACAGATATACAGACACACAGATATACAGACACACAGATATACAGACACACAGATATACAGACATACAGATATACAGACACACAGATATAGAGACACACAGATATACAGACATACAGATATAGAGACACACAGATATACAGACATACAGATATAGAGACACACAGATATACAGACATACAGATATAGAGACACACAGATATACAGACATAGAGATATACAGACACACAGATATACAGACACACAGATATACAGACACACAGATATACAGACACACAGATATACAGACATACAGATATACAGACATACAGATATACAGACACACAGATATACAGACACACAGATATAAGACACACAGATATACAGACACACAGATATACAGACACACAGATATACAGACATACAGATATACAGACACACAGATATACAGACACACAGATATACAGACACACAGATATACAGACACACAGATATAGAGACACACAGATATAGAGACACACAGATATACAGACATACAGATATACAGACACACAGATATACAGACACACAGATATACAGACACACAGATATACAGACACACAGATATACAGACAGACAGATATACAGACATACAGATATACAGACACACAGATATACAGACACACAGATATAGAGACACACAGATATACAGACACACAGATATACAGACACACAGATATAGAGACACACAGATATACAGACATACAGATATACAGACATACAGATATACAGACACACAGATATACAGACACACAGATAGACAGACACACAGATATACAGACATACAGATATACAGACACACAGATATACAGACACACAGATATACAGACATACAGATATACAGACACACAGATATACAGACACACAGATATACAGACACACAGATATACAGACACACAGATATACAGACACACAGATATACAGACACACAGATATACAGACATACAGATATACAGACATACAGATATACAGACACACAGATATACAGACACACAGATATACAGACACACAGATATACAGACACACAGATATACAGACACACAGATATACAGACACACAGATATACAGACATACAGATATACAGACACACAGATATAGAGACACACAGATATAGACACACAGATATACAGACATACAGATATACAGACATACAGATATAGAGACACACAGATATACAGACACACAGATATACAGACAGACAGATATACAGACACACAGATATACAGACATACAGATATACAGACACACAGATATACAGACATACAGATATACAGACACACAGATATACAGACATACAGATATACAGACACACAGATATACAGACACACAGATATACAGACATACAGATATACAGACACACAGATATACAGACACACAGATATACAGACACACAGATATACAGACATACAGATATACAGACATACAGATATGATAATAATAATATAGGCAATTTATATAGCGCTTTCCAGAGCACAAAGCGCTTCACATAAAATCAGTATATAACTAAATACAAATAGATACACCAACATAAAATTTAAACATACCGCTGCTAACACTATATAACATAAAACATAAAATTTACGTTCAATAAGACATATTAACATAGTAAATTCAAATATTACTAAAAATAGTGACAATCATACAAAAATATTTTCTCTCTCTTTCTCTTCACACACACACACACACACACACACACACACACACACACACACACAGACCCAAACACACTCCTTCTCTCAACCACTCAGTTTCTCTACTATCAAATTCTATCACGCTTACACATACTCTTACTCATACTCTCACTCTCTTGCCCCACCCCAACCATACTCTCGCTCTCTACCGTGCTCCCGATATTCCTTGCTCACTCTCTCTCTCTCCCGCACAGCCTCTCTCTCTCTCTCTCTTCCTCTCTCCCTCTCTCTCCCTCTCTCTTGCTCGCATAAACATGCTTCACACACACACACACACACACACACACACACACACACACACACACACACACACACACACACACACACACACACACACACACACACACACACACATATGTAGGAACGATGATCAGGGCTGAGAGAGAAGAGAAAGAGAAGATCAATGAAAGTATTGAGTGAAAAGATAGGTCTTCAGACTAGACTTGAAAGAAGGAAGACATTGCTTATGGCGAATATGATAGGGAAGGGAGTTCCAGGTCATGGCAGCAGAGTGGGAGAAAGCTCTCTGACCATGCAGTTTCCGGTTGAAACGGGGAACACAGAAAGTTCTTGTGTCGGTAGAGGATCGGAGAGTTCTGGATGGTACATACACTTGAAGAAGTTCAGACAGATAAGAGGGAGTGGAGCAAGTAAGAATTTTGTAACAGAGACAGCAACATTTGTATTTGATTCTTTGTTCAACTGGAAGCCAATGCAACTTTTTCAGAAGAGGAGAACATGACTGGGATCTAGGGGCTTTACAAACAAGCCTAGCTGCTGAATTCTGAACACGTTGGAGAGGTTGAATGACAACTGAAGGGCAGCCGATTAGAATAGAATTACAGTAGTCCAAGCGTGAAAGAATATAAGAGGAAATAAGAGTTTTAGTGGCTTCCTCAGTAAGAAAGGGGCGGATAGAAGCAATACGTCTTAGTTCCATATAAGAAAGCTGGCATATCTTAGTGACATGTTTTTGCATAGAAAGATCATGATCTAAAAGAACTCCTAAATCCCGGACACAGTCAGAAAATTCAATGGAACTAGAACCTATAGGGAGAGAAGAAGAAAGTGTGTTGATATCATGATGTGAGAAACGTATAGCCTCCGTCTTGTCACAGTTAAGTTTCAGTTTATTTGGTGACATCCAGAGATCAATGTCAGAGGTACAGTTTTGGAGAGAAGAAATTGTATCAGGATAGTCATCAACAGAAGCTGAATGAAGGAGCTGAGTGTCATCCGCAAACATTTCATGCGAAATGGAATGGCTGCGGATGACATCAGAAAGAGGGTAGTATACAGAATGAATAAAACAGGACCGAGCACGGAGCCCTGAGGCACACCAAAATCGAGGGAGGTTTCATTTGAACGGTGACTATCCACTAGCACAAACTGTTTCCTGTCTGAAAGATAAGAGTGAAACCAATTAAGAGCTAAGTCTCTAATACCAAATGTATGTTCCAAACGGGAGAGAAGAATTTCATGGTCTATGGTGTCGAAAGCAGCTGAAAGATGTAACAAGAGAAGGACAGAAATTTTATTTTTATCTAACGAATTGAGAATATCATTAAGGATACGAAGGATGGCAGTCTCTGTGCTGTGCTCTGGACGATATGCTGACTGATGGGGAGATAGAAGGTTGTTGGCAGTCAAATGAGCTGAAAGCTGGTGGAGGACAATTTTCTCGAGAATTTTGGACAGAAAGGGGAGGTTGGAAATGGGGCGGTAATTTTTCAACACGTTGGGGTCAAGGGAAGACTTTTTCAGGAGAGGCTTAACAAGAGCAGTCTTAAAATCAGAGGGAACAGAAGCTGAAGATAGTGATTCATTAAGAATGCGAGTGATAGTGGGGAGAAGGGTGTCGAGGTGGTCATAGAGAAGAGGGGTGGGGATGGGGTCGAGAATACAAGAGACTTTGGGGGACTCAGTAATCAGCTTCCGTACAAATGATTCAGAAACAGGAGTAAACTGACAGAGTGGTGTACCTTTATAAATAACGGACTGGTCAGTTGTGTCAGAGGATGACAGAAACCCATCACGGATGGTCAGAATTTTCTGGGTAAAAAAGTCGGAAAACAATTTTGGTAACTGAGATAATTCATGTGTGGACGGCAGAGTAACATCGGAAACCTTTCCCAGCATGCCTGTGACAGTTCTAAAAAGATCTTTGCATGATACTGCTGAAACAACTTTAGAAGAATAGAATTTAGTTTTAGCATCATGGACGAGATCGACAATTTTCTGTTTTGCGGTTTCATAAATCTGCTTATGTACCGTCAGGCGAGACGATGCCCAGCGACGCTCAGCTTTACGGCGCTCACGCTTAAGTTGCAAAAGATCATGTGCCACGGAGCTGTACCACGGGGCAGAGCGACGTTGCTGCACCCTGTGCTGACGTAAGGGCGCGTGCTTATCCAAAACTGTTCGCAAACCGAGACTGAGATCAGAAAGAGAAACATCATGAGTAATGACACTTTTTAAATCTTGAGAAAATGCTGCCTGATCTATCTGGCGAATGGCACGAATATATTTGAATTGGGGTGTTGATTTTTGTTTTAGAACACTAAGATGACAGACAATACAAATATGGTCAGACATAAGATAATTACTACACTTTGCAGATTGTAAAAGATTATCATTGTCACGAAAAATTACAAGGTCTAAAATATGACCACTGCTAGGAAAAGTAGGTTCGTTAACAGCTTGAGACAGACTAAACATTTGCAAGAGTTCCCGAAACTGTCTTGTTCTGGAGTCATGCTGATCTTGATAATGGATATTAAAGTCACCAACAATCAAAAGATTACTCTCACACGTGATGGAATAGTCAAGAAAGTCTGGGAGCTCATCGAAAAACATAGTGTGGGTCAGTTTATTTCTTTGACTGGGGGGAGGACGGTAGACACAAAGCAATCGAAGTTGCTGGCGTTGCACAGTCAACATTAATTCAGCAACCTCAAACGAGGTGTGGGTGAAGGAGAACGAGGTGTTGACAGAGGTGTTGACAGAGGTGTGAGATGCAAGACAATCTTTCATGATGACGGCAATGCCGCCACCACCTTTAATCAAGCCAGTCAGCTGACGGGGAAAAGAAAACAGTTTATATCCCGGTGGTGTCAAGTCCGCCATCTTGCTCTCATCGCCGGACTCTTTAAGCCAGGTCTCGGTGAGGACAGACATACAGATATACAGACACACAGATATACAGACACACAGATATACAGACACACAGATATACAGACACACAGATATACAGACAGACAGATCCACAGACACACAGATATACAGACATACAGATCCACAGACACACAGATATACAGACACACAGATATACAGACATACAGATATACAGACATACAGATATACAGACACACAGATATACAGACACACAGATATACAGACACACAGATATACAGACATACAGACACACAGATATACAGACATACAGACATACAGACACACAGATGCACAGACACACAGATATACAGACACACAGATATACAGACATACAGATATACAGACATACAGATATACAGACACACAGATATACAGACACACAGATATACAGACACACAGATATACAGACACACAGATATACAGACATACAGACACACAGATATACAGACATACAGATGCACAGACATACAGACACACAGATATAGAGACACACAGATATACAGACACAGATATACAGACACACAGATATACAGACACACAGATATACAGACACACAGATATACAGACACACAGATATACAGACACACAGATATACAGACACACAGATATACAGACACACAGATATACAGACACACATATACAGACACACAGATATACAGACACACAGATATAGAGACACACAGATATATAGACATACAGACACACAGATATACAGACACACAGATATACAGACACACAGATATACAGACACACAGATATAGAGACACACAGATATACAGACACACAGATATACAGACACACAGATATACAGACACACAGATATACAGACATACAGATATACAGACACACAGATATACAGACATACAGATATAGACACACAGATATACAGACACACAGATATACAGACACACAGATATACAGACACACAGATATACAGACACACAGATATACAGACACACAGATATACAGACACACAGATATACAGACATACAGATATACAGACATACAGATATACAGACACACAGATATATAGACATACAGATATACAGACATACAGATATACAGACACACAGATATAGACACACAGATATATAGACATACAGATATACAGACACACAGATATACAGACACACAGATATACAGACACACAGATATACAGACATACAGATATAGAACACACGATATAGAGACACACAGATATAGAGACACACAGATATACAGACACACAGATATACAGACACACAGATATAGAGACATACAGATATACAGACACACAGATATACAGACACACAGATATAGAGACACACAGATATACAGACACACAGATATACAGACATACAGATATACAGACACACAGATATACAGACACACAGATATAGAGACACACAGATATAGAGACACACAGATATACAGACACACAGATATAGAGACACACAGATATACAGATATGCAGACAGACAGATATACAGACACACAGATATACAGACATACAGATATAGAGACGCACAGATATACAGACATACAGATATACAGACACACAGATATACAGACACACAGATATACAGACACACAGATATAGAGACACACAGATATACAGACACACAGATATAGAGACACACAGATATACAGACACACAGATATACAGACACACAGACATACCGACAGATATACAGACACACAGATATACAGACATACAGATATACAGACACACAGATATAGAGACACACAGATATACAGACATACAGATATAGAGACACACAGATATACAGACACACAGATATACAGACACACAGATATACAGACATACAGATATACAGACGCACAGATATACAGACACACAGATATACAGACACACAGATATACAGACACACAGATATACAGACACACAGATATAGAGACACACAGATATACAGACACACAGATATAGAGACACACAGATATAGAGACACACAGATATACAGACACACAGATATACAGACACACAGATATAGAGACACACAGATATACAGACACACAGATATACAGACACACAGATATACAGACACACAGATATACAGACACACAGATATACAGACACACAGATATACAGACACACAGATATACAGACACACAGATATACAGACACACAGATATACAGACACACAGATATACAGACACACAGATATACAGACACACAGATATACAGACACACAGATATACAGACACACAGATATACAGATATACAGACACACAGATATACAGACACACAGATATACAAACATACAGATATACAGACACACAGATATACAGACACACAGATATACAGACACACAGATATACAGACACACAGATATACAAACATACAGATATACAGACACACAGATATACAGACACACAGATATACAGACACACAGATATACAGACACACAGATATACAGACACACAGACATACCGACAGATAGATATACAGATATACATACATATACATACATACATATAATGTTGCCGTGACGTCTTTTTTTTTCTAAAACGATTTTGATTACAATTACTTTCCCTGGTTCAGGGATACTCAATAATATTAGGAAATTATATTTAAATCCTTAAAAGCTAGGAAATAAGTAGCTTGTGCATTCTAGAAAAGTATGTATTTCTTATGGGAAATGTCCTCGAGGTGAAATTTCCCCTCGTTTCCCTGAAATCAATAATTTTGTTGTTCGTTTGTTCGGTACTAGATCTATAGATCTAAATTCCCGACCAGTGAACCATGATGATAATCGGAAATTTGTAAGATAATGAAATAAATTGTGAAATTTTAAGATCACGATTAGAATGTTGATATTCTAATCTTACATCACACCTTTAATCATTAGATATTAAGGTTGCATTAAAGAAAGTTCAGGCCAAATCTAGGTGCGACAAACCGCCAAAATGACCGCCATCTTGCCGGGATGTAGAATCTAATTATCAATCACACGACAATGCCTAAAATCTTATTTAGAATACATAATCACATTTACATTTTTGCTCCTTTTATAAACAGAACTGATACTGCAATAAAATATTGCTAAGCAGTAAGGTATTAGAAGAGATTCTGGCATTCCGTACTGTGGTCGGACTGCGCGTGTCCAAATTAGGATCAGTTGTGTTTTCATTCACCTGTTTATCGATCAATTTCAGCACCAAGAGGTTGATTTACCTAATCGAAGTATGTCCACATAAGCGTCTCGGTTATCGTCTAATTACCCATTTATTTGATATTTTCATGGATTAATATCAACTGATTAAATACGTAAAAATACGGCTAAAACCCCTTTCGGCAAAGTGTAAACATTGACTTAAATCGCTCATAGTTTCGATCGAAGTGAATATTATGAAAAATGATGTAAACCACAACAATCTGTGTGCTGCGTAGATTTTTGTGATATATAATATGATGATATTTGTTATGTGGATCGCAAGATAAACACCGCTGAGTTTGCACGAGGAAACACAGATCTGGCCTCTAAGGAGCCCCAAAGAGTCGATTCCTCCGCAGACTCGCGGTGGTGTCTGTGCGGTTCACTGGCCGAGTATATAAGCGGATGAGTGTGAACGTCATGTATGCCATTCTCCTCTGGTCTGGTCTGGTCTGGGACGTTTGGGTCAAAATAAAAGAGAGAAACACCGGCTCTGCCTTCCATGGGTCTTCCTTGCCAGGCTGCATTACCATCTGCGCTCTTCTGCTCTTCTATCTCCTGTTCTCGCCATCATCCTTACCACCACACTATCACAATATATATATACATACACACATATATATGGGCAGATTATACAAACATATATATATACAGACAGACAAACACACAGATGTACATACTGACAGATATACAGACACAGATATACAGGCAGATATATAGACACAGATATACAGACACGCATATATACTCACAGATATATACAGACACAGATATACAGATACAAATATACTGACACACATATATACACAGATATACAGACACATATACAGACACAGATAAATACAGACACACAAATATACAGATAAACACAGATATACATGCAGAGAAAGAAGAATCCAACTCTCGACTTGTTTTGCTTGTTTGCTTGCTTGCTTGCTTTACTTCCTTGCTTGTAGTTTCTGTTTGGTTATTGGTTATTTTTGCTTGTTTAATTGTTTGTTTATTTGTTTCTGATCTTGTTTCTCTGTGCGTGTTGAAGGGGGGGGGGGGTGTGTCTGTTTACTTGTTTGTTGTCGTCGTTGTTGTTTTGGGTTGTTTGTTTCTGACCTTGTTTATGTGTGTGTGTGGAGGGGAGTGTCTGTTTATTTGTTTGTTGTCGTCGTTGTTGTTTATTTATTGTTCGTCTTTTTTTTTTAAATGAATCAAGAAAGAGGGAGGTAATCATATTATGATCTAAACACAAGTTGCAAAAGAGCAAGTAGGACATTCTTTTTTCTGTGTGTGTGTGTTGTGTGTGTGTGTGTGTGTGTGTGTGTGTGCTGGAGAGGAAGGCTAATACCGTAATGGTGATGCTGTCAGCAAGGGAAGTAAACAGGCGAGGTGGGTTGGATCCAGTACCGTCCCTTGACGTCCCTTTCTTTCCGCATTTTTACATGTTTTTGCCACATCTCTCTCTCTCTCTCTCTCTCTCTCTCTCTCTCTCTCTCTCTCTCCTCTCTCTCTCTCTCTCTCTCTTTCTCTCTCTCTCTCCCTCTCTCTCTCTCTCTCTCTCTTTTCTTTTCTTTATTTCTCTCTCTCTTTCTCTTTAGCTCTCTCTCTCTCTCTCTTTCTTTCTTTTTCTTTTTCCCTCTCTCTTTCTCTTCCCTTCTATCTCTATCTCTTTCTTTTCTCTCTCTCTTTATTTCTCTTTATTTCTCTCTCTCTTTTTTTTCTCTCTCTGCCTCCCTCTTTCTCTGTCTGTCTCTCTCTCTTCTCTATCTCTCTCTTTCTCTCTCTTGTCTCTCTTTCTTTTTCTCTCTTCTTTCTCTTTCTCTCTCTCTTTCTTTCTCTCTCTTCTCTCTCTCTCTTCTCTCTTTCTAACTTTCTTTCTCTCTTTCTCCCTCTAGTCTCTCTTTCTAACTGTCTCTTTTTCTCTGTCTGTCTCTCTCTCTCTCTCTCTCTCTCTCTCTCTGCCTGTCTCTCTCTTTCTCTGCCTGTCTCTCTTTCTCTGCCTCTTTCTTTCTCTGCCTGTCTCTCTCTTTCTCTATCTCTGTCTCTCTCTCTCTGTCTCTAGCTCTGTACCTTAACTCTCTCTCGCTCTCTCTCTCTCTCTCTCTCTCTCTCTCTCTCTCTCTCTCTCTCTCTCTCTGTTTCTCTGCCTGTCTCTCTTTCTCTGCCTCTTTCTTTCTCTGCCTGTCTCTCTCTGTCTCTGTCTGTCTCTGCCTCTGTACCTTAACTCTCTCGCTCTCTCTCTCTCTCTCTCTGTCTCTCTCTCTCTCTCTCTCTTCTGTCTGTTGTTGTGTGTGTGTCTCTGTCTCTGTCTCTGTCTCTCTCTCACTCTGTCTCTCTCTCTCTCTCTATCTCTCTCTCTCTGTCTGTCTCTCTCTCTCTCTCTCTCTCTCTGACCATTAACTTACCTTGCTGATCTAATAACCTATAGAAATTCTGCAGCCACACTGAAGAATATAAAGAAAATCTTATAAGATAAAACCTGTTTTTATTTATTTGGGGGCGGTGATGGTGGTGGTTGTGTGCTGGTGGTGGTGGTGGTGGCGGTAACAAAATAGCCCTGTGAAACTATCAGATCCACACTTAATTTTTTCCCATCCATTTTTACCAGGGAGATTTTCCTACTGCGTCTTCAGCATGACAAGAAGACCTGTGTAGTCATGTTGTAAATGTGCGATGTGTCTGCCACTCCATCAGTCCAGTGCTGCTATGGTCTTCTTTCTCAAGCTCTGAAAAAAATCAGGTCTGGTATGGTTGGTTCGAAAGAGTGGCTGGTTTAGTGGCGTCCTTGCGCGTGGCTGTAACATCTGGTTCATTGATGTAAGATCATCACCATCGTCAAGTGCCCTGCCGCATGGTGTTGGCGATCATGGCCTTCCATATACATGTATGTCCCTTGTTGCTGCAAGTACGTCTTCCATCCTCTCTGTCTTCAGCCACCCTGCAAGTCCGTCCAATATTTTCTCCCTCGGTCTACCTGGTGCTCTCTTTCCCTTCAGCTTTCTTGTTGTGACCAGGTGCTCCAATGACCCTTTCCTCATAAAATAACCTATAAATGTTGCCTGTCTTTTCCTAATCTTCCTTATGAATGATCTTCTTTGTGTCTGCCTCCATCAAGACTGTCTCGTTTTTTGTTTTTGTTTTGTTTTTGTTTTTTTGGTGTGTTTTTTTTCTTTCTTTGCTGTCCATGGAACTCTCAACATTCTTCTATGAAACCACATCTCGACTGCCTCAATCTTGTTCTGGCTTTGCATGTTGACTGTCCACGCATCACAACCGTATAAAATTATCGGTTCTTTATAACATTCAAGAACTGTCCTCCCGGTGTTAATTGATAGGCATTTGTTGGTAAGAATGCTTTTCATCTTCTTGAATGTTGTTTTGGCTTGGCCCCATTCTGCAAGCTGATGTAAGATGTTCGTTCGTTATTTCTTTTAACATTCACATATGTGCTTTTAGACGAAAAAAAGAAAGTAAATAATAAATAAATGAATAAATAGACAAGATAAGATAAAGAGGTGTCTATGGGGTGCAAGAATATACGAAATCATAAAGGCGTTTTATCATAGTAGTTAACATCAAACAATTTAACGGACAAGAGAAAGACAATCAGAACATTAGAACGATTAGACTTCATCAGTTTGCTTAGAGCTGTATGTGTGTATGTAAGCGTGTGTGTGTGTGTGTGTGTGTGTGTGTGTGTGTGTGTGTGTGTGTGTGTGTGTGTGTGTGTGTGTGTGTTGAATGTGTGTGTGTATGTGTGTGTGTATGTGTCTATGTATGTGTGGTGTGGTGTGTGTGTGTGTGTGTGTGTGTGTGTGTGTGTGTGTGTGTGTGTGTGTTTATGTGTGTGTGTATGGTGTATGTGTGTGTGTACACTACAGTAAAGTGTGCTTTCCATCACCGACCTTGTCTTGCTGTGCTGTGATGTGCTCGGTGTGTGTGTGTGTGTGTGTGTGTGTGTGTGTGTGTGTGTGTGTGTGTGTGTGTGTGTGTGTGTGTGTGTGTGTGTGTGTGTGTGTGTGTGTGTGTGTGTGTGTGTGTGTGTGCACGCGCGCGCGCTACGAGCGTGTCCTGTGCTGGCGTGTGACAAGCCATCTTTCATACTATCTAGACTGGACTATTGTAACTCTCTATTCGCAGGTCTCCATGACAATCAACTATTTAAACTTCAGGGCATACAGAATCACGCGGCTCGCCTTGTTCTCGCAAGCCAGCGTGAGAGTGCAAATCTCTGCTTAGAACACTTCATTGGCTCCCGGTAAAGGCTAGGATTCAATATAAAGTAGCCTGTCTCTGCTTTCAGTGTATCTATCACGAGAACATGCCATCCTATCTTGCCAACCTCCTGCAGGGTTACAAACCTTCTCGAACGCTCCGCTCTTCTGACACCTCACTGTTGACTG
>JAPXFY010000034.1:18793524-18796024 GCA_030674185.1 Monoplex corrugatus
TTGTTTCTTTGTTTCTTTTTCTCTTTTTTCTCTCTTTCTTTCTTTATTTCTTCTTCTCTTTGTTTGTTTCTTTCTTTCTTTCTCCCTTTGTCTGTTTCTTTCTTTATTTCTCCTCTCTTTGTTTATTTGTTTGTTTCTGTCTTTCTCACTTTATTTCTCTCTCTCTCTCTTCTCTCTCTCTCTCTCCTCCTCTCTCTCTCTCTCTCTCTCTCTCTCTCTCTCTCTCTCTCTCTCTCTCTCTTTGTTTATTTCGAAGTTTCAGTCTTTTTCTCATAATTTTTGTATCTGGTGTTTGTTTGTTTGTTTGTTTGGAATCTTACGCTTGACAAAGGCCAGTTGGCCAAAAATTTGCGCCTGTCTTGTTTTGTTTTATTAAATGCGCGTTCGTATTCTTCTACCGTGTTTTTGTTGTTGTTGTTGTTGTTGTTTTCTGGTTCCTGTTTGCTTGAACGCGGGCAGTCACACTTGTTTTGGATTCCGTGTTTATATGTTTTTAGAGTCCTTAGTTATGTTTAGATTTGAAATCTCGTAGTTTTTTGTTTTTTTAAATCTTCTGTATGATAAATTGGATGGAGTGGTCAACACCAGGGGCATCTCCTTAGGTTTTGTGCGCGAATGCACTAATATGTGTGCATAATTTTCTTTTCTTTTTATTTTTCCTGTTGAAATATTGTGTGTGTGTGTGTGTTGAAACGTCTATAGCCCTGATGTGGCTCTACGCAGTCGGTTGGGTTTTAAACAAAAATAACAATAACAACTTGTCTCTCTTTCTCTCTCTCTCTCTCGTCTCTCTCTCTTTCTTTTTATCGCCCTGCGGCTATCTTTCTCTGTCTCCACCTTTTTCTCTTTCCTCCCCTTTCTCTCTTCTCCTCCTCTCTCTCTCTCTCCTCTCCTCTCTCTCTCCTCTCTCTCTCTCTCTTTCTCTTTGTCTCCTTGTGGCTGTTTCTCTTTCTCCACCCCTTTCTATCTCCACGTCCATCTCTGTTCTCCCTCCCTCCTCTCCCTCTCTCTACTCTCCTCTCTCTCTCTATCTTTTCTTTCTCTCTCTCTCTCTCTCTCTCTCTCTCTACCTCTCTCTTTCTCTCTTTATCTTCCTGTGGCTGTTTCTCTCTCTCCACCCCTTTCTATCTCCACGTCCATCTCTGTCCTCCCTCCCTCCTCTCTCTCTCTCTCTTTCTCTCTCTCTATTTCTCTCTCTCTCTCTTCTCTCTCTCTCTCTCTCTCTCTCTCTCTCTCTCTCTCTCTTGTCCTTCTGTCTTGTGTAATGTTATTGATGCAGTCATTTCTTTTAGCTGCTCAAGGCATTTTTCTCTTCTAGTAAATTGCTTCGGTACCTGACCTTGAGTTTGGTGTGGGTTTTGCACTTGGCAAGTTTATAGAATGTAGTTCTAGTTCTGGCTGTTATTGGCTGTGATGCATCTTCCTTCGATTTCTGTCTCTCTGTTTCTGGTTCCCATGGCAATATGTCTTGAAGCGCAGGTTGCTGGCCTTGGTCAAACGTGTTCAGAAACTTTCTAGTGCATGCTTCAGGACAAGATGGTCTGTGAAGATGCATCGGATGGCCACCGCTGAAAACATATTTATTTTGCCCTGTCTGGTCCAAGTCTTGATGATGTGAAACACACGTTTTTGGCGAATGTGATTACTAAAAGTAAAATCAATGATTTCAGACTAAAATTACACGTGGGTAAAAAAAATTGTTATTAATCAAAACAGAGAAAAAGAACCAAACAGTTGAGAGACTTGGTGTCATGCCTGTCTGAAGCCTGTATAGAAAAGAATGGTCTTTAGTACGATGGTAGTCGTTGATAGGCTATTAGCACGTCACTATGTGTGTGTCCCTGTTATTTCATGAATATGGTATTATCGTGAGGTCATTTTTCTTGTCAGCATGATTATGTTTTCCTGTGGTGTTTTTGAAATGTTTAACTACATCCTTTCAACTGGAGTTTTGGCTTTGGTAAATACTTACTACTACTACTATTATATTACTACTTTACTACTACTACTTCTACTACTACTCCTACTACAACTACTACGACTACTACTACTACTTCTACTTTCCTACTACTACTACTACTACTACTACTGCTACTGCTACTGCTGCTGCTGCTGCTGCTACTACTACTCATCATCATCATCATCAGGTGCCTTGCCGCATGGCGTTGGCGATCATGGACTTCCATCTGTCTCTATCTCTTGTTGCCTCAAGCATCTCTTCCACCCTCTTGTCTTCAGCCACTCTGCAAGTCCGTCTAGAATCTTCTCCCTGGGTCTACCTACCTGTGCACTCTTCCCCTCCAGCTTTCCCGTCGTGACCAGGTGTTCCAATTCCCCCCTCCTCATAAAATGGCCTACAAATGTTGCCTGTCTTTTCCTAATCTTCCTTATGAATGATCTTCTTGTGTCTGCCTCCATCAAGACTGTCTCTTTGTTTTCTTTGCTGCTACTACTATTATCATTATCATTGTTATTATTACTGTTGTTGTTATTATTATTA
>JAPXFY010000034.1:18801024-18803524 GCA_030674185.1 Monoplex corrugatus
GCTGTGCTGTGCTGTGCTGTGCTGTGCTGTGCTGTGCTGTGCTGTGCTGTGTGTGCTGTGCTGTGCTGTGTTGTGTTGTTTGTGTGTGCTGTGCTGTGCTGTGCTGTGCTGTGTGTGTGTGTTGTGTTGTGCTGTGCTGTGTTGTGTTGTTGTGTGTGTGTTGTGTGTGTGTGCTGTGTTGTGTTGTGTTGTGTTGTGTTGTGTTGTGTGTGTTGTGTGCTGTGCTGTGCTGTGCTTGTGTTGTGTTGTGCTTGCTGTTGTGCTGTGCTGTGTTGTGTTGTGTTGTGTTGTGTTGTGTTGTGTTGTGTTGTGCTGTGCTGTGCTGTGGCTGTGCTGTGTTGTGTTGTGTTGTGTTGTGTTGTGCTGTGCTGTGCTGTGTTGTGCTGTGTTGTGTTGTTGTGTTGTGTTGTGTTGTGTTGTGTTGTGTTGTGTTGTGTTGTGTTGTGTTGTGTTGTGTTGTGTTGTGTGTGTTGTGTTGTGGTGTACTGTGGTGTGTTGTATTGTGTGTTGTTGTGTTGTGTTGTGTTGTGTTGTGTTGTGTTGTGTTGTGTTGTGTTGTGTTGTGTTGTGTTGTGTGGTGCTGTGTTGTGCTGTGCTGTGCTGTGTCTGTGCTGTGTTTGTGTTATGTTGTGTGTGTGCTGTATTGTGTGTGCTGTGCTGTGTGTGTGTGCTGTGTGTGTGTGCTGTGTTGTGTTGTGCTGTGTTGTGCTGTGTGTGTTGTGCAGTGTTGTGTGTGTGTGTGTGTTGTATAGTGTTGTGTTGTGGTGTGCTGTGGTGTGTTGTGATTGTGTTGTGTTGTGTTGTGTGTTGTGTTGTGTTGTGCTGTGTTGTTGTGTGTGTGTTGTGTTGTGCTGTGTTGTACTGTGCTGTGCTTTGCTGTATAGTGTTGTGTTGTGATGTGTTGTGCTGTGCTTGCTGTACAGTGTTGTGTTGTGATGTGTTGGGGTTGTGTTGTGTTGTGTTGTGTTGTGTTGTGTTGTGTTGTGTTGTGTTGTGTTGTGTTGTGTTGTGTTGTGTTGTGCTGTGCTGTGTGTGCTGTGTTGTACTGTGCTGTGCTTTGCTGTATAGTCTTGTGTTGTGATGTGTTATGTTGTTTTGTGTTGTGTTGCGTAGCGCTGCGCTGTGCTGTGCTGTGCTGTGTTGTGTTTTTCAGATCCGTCGTACGCATAAAGGCAATTTCAGCGTTTGTTAAGAAACGGTCAAGCCATATAAATAAGCGACCTGTCGTCATAAGCGCTATCATTTTGTTCGTGTGAACAGCACCATCACCAATACAGATTAAAGTGAACATAATCGATTTCACAGCTTGAGTGACATTTTCAGTTACACTCAAGGTGTCTAGGTTTAAGATTGTCAGAATATTATGTATCTCATCAAAACGTCGATATTTTTCTGATGAATGCTATCTTAACTCCGTTGTTGACTTGCGAGATATTAAAGTTTACTTCACCTTGGGCATTTTCGGGTCAACTGTTTGGTTGGTTGGATGGTTGGTTGGTTGGTTGGTTGGTTGGTTGGTTGGTTGGTTGTTGGATGGTTGGTTGGTTGGTTGGTTGGTTGGTTGGTTGGTTGGTTGGTTGGTTGGTTGGGTGATGGTTGGTTGGTTGGTTGGATGGTTGGTTGGTTGGTTGTGTTGGTTGGTTGGTTGGTTGGTTGTTGTTGTGTTGGTTGTTGTTGTTCTTCGTTTGTTGTTCGTTTGTTCGTTCGTTCGTTCGTTCGTTCGTTCGTTGTTCGTCGTTGTCGTTCGTTAGTTCGTTGTCGGTTGTCAGTCGTAGGTTGGTTGGTTGATAAGGTTGATTAGTTGGTTGATTGTTGGCTTTTCTGTTTTGTTTGTTTGTTTTTGCTTTTCCGTTTTTCTTATTAACAGGAAACAAATGTATGTTAGCCTGTAGGTCTGTCTCTCGGCAACAACAATATGTCATCACGATTTTCTCATCTCTTATATATTTGCCAAATTTACAGAATGCTCGCGGACAGTTAAGAAGTGCAGAATACATACGTCTGGAAGGACGGAGGTCAAAGTGTAGGTGACATGAATCTTTTTTTTTTTTTTTTAGTACCAAAAAACGGCCATGGTGTTCAGCTGATCTGTTGTTGTTTCTGTCCTGAATCTACTGAAGTCGTTTCTTTGTTTGCTTTTGATACGTTTGACAATAGCCATTTGCCCGATATTTTGCGCCTGGCTTGTTCTGTCTGTTGAATATGTATTCCCGTTCGATTTTCATGTGTTTCTAGTTTTTTTTAATCGGACTGTGTTGCAAAAGATCAAGACCGATGATTTGATGTGATGCTGGGCATCCAGGTTTTCAAGCATCATCATCATCATCATCACCATCATGTACCCTGCCGCATGCCGTTGGCGATCATGGCCCTCCATATGTATCTGTTCCTGGTCGCCGCAAGCACATCTTCCACCCTCTCTGTTCTCAGCCACCTTGCAAGTCCGTTCAATATTTTTTCCCAGGGTCTACCTGGTGTTCTCTTTCCCTCCAGCTTTCCT
>JAPXFY010000034.1:18808524-18811024 GCA_030674185.1 Monoplex corrugatus
GTGGTATATTTGTTCCAGTCGCCAGTTCTGGAAGACATGAAGTCGATTCCATGGTCATGGAAGCTCTTTTGATCGATAACATCTGCCGGCGAGTATAGCGCAATGTACAACGATGTGAAGGATGCAGGTCGCTGAGCTCCTGGAGACTTGGTTGAAGACTTAGGTGTTGTGAAGTACATTGCGCTGCATTACTCTTTTTTTTACTTGTTTTTATTTATTTTCAAATACAAAACATGGCTAGCTAGTTCTAGCTCTATGTCTCTTTCTCTGTATCTATCATACCTGTCTGTCTATTTATCTATCTATCTATCTGTCTATATATCTACCTATCTATCTATTTATCTGCCTATCTGTCTATTTATCCATCTATATATATATATATTGTGTGTGTGTGTGTGTGTGTGTGTGTGTGTGTGTGTGTGTGTGTGTGTGTGTGTGTGTGTGTGTGCGTGTGTGTGTGTGTGTGTGTGAGTGTGTATTGTACTTGTATTTTATATACATTGTATGTGTACATAGATGTATATATGCATACATACATGTATATGTATATATATATATATAATATATATATATATATATATATATATATATATATACAGCTGCAATGAGAACAGAAAACAATGTAAGCAATGTAAGCTCTTTCCAAAATATCAAAAGAGGAGTCAGACAGGGTTGTGTTTTGTCACCAGATCTGTTTTCACATTACAGCGAAAACATCATGAGAAACCTAGAAGAAGACCCTGGATTATAGTTGGAGGGAAAATGATAAACAACATTCGATATGCAGATGACACCTAGGATGGGAAGAGCAACTTACATTGAAAATTCAATGACTGTACATCATTTCTACAAACATATACACAATATCGATGAAAACACAGATACAGCATCGCAGTAAAAGTATGCAAAAAGAATACGTTGGCACTAGCCTATAAAATAAGACACAACAACAAATTAAAAGGCAATGGAATACATACATTGTGGTGTAGTCATCATCATCATCATGTGTCCTGCCGCATGGCGTTGGCGATCATGACCCTCCATACGAATCTATCCCTTGTCACTGCAAGTACATCTCCCACCCTCTTTGTCCTCAGCCACCCTGCAAGTCCGTCCAGTATTTTATCCCTGGGACTACCTGGTGTCCTTTTCCCCTCCGGCTTTCCTGTTGTGCAGAAAATGAAAGGGACCTACAAAACCTTGTGAATGTACTAGAAATAGAAAGCAATTGGAAGGGGTTGGAACTAAACAGCAAGAAGACTGAAATGGTGATCAGTAAAAAACATGAAATCCCCTCATGCAAAATGACAGCAGAATTGGCCAAGCCAAAACAGCATTCAAGAAGATGAAAAGCGTTCTTACCAACAAATGCCTATCAATTAACATCAGGAAGAGAGTTCTTGAGTGTTATATAGAACCGACAATGTTGTACGGTTGTGAGGCGTGGACAGTCAACAAGCAAAGCCAGAACAAGATTGAAGCAGCCGAGATGTGGTTTCTAAGAAGAATGTTGAGAGTTCCATGGACAGCAAAGAAAACAAATGAGACAGTCTTGATGGAGGCAGACACAAGAAGATCATTCATAAGGAAGATTAGGAAAAGACAGGCAACATTTACAGACCATTTTATGAGGAAGGGGGATTTGGAGCACCTGGTCACAACAGGAAATCTGGAGGGAAAGAGAGCACCAGGTAGACCCAGGGAAAAATATGGACGGACTTGTAGAGTGGCAGAAGATAGACAGGATGGAAGAGGTACTTGAGGCAACAAGGGATAGAAACAGATGAAAGGCCATGATCGCCAACACCATGTGGCAAGGCACGTGATGACTTTTGTGACTTGGTGCTCTAATTTCTCTCTCCTCATAAAATGTCCTATAAATGTTGCTTGTCTTTTTCTAGTATTCTTTATCAATGATCTTCTCGTGTCTGCCTCCTTCAAGACTGGACACTCAAGAAAAAACAGAAAAGAGTAAAGTAGAAAAAAAAAGAAAAAAACGTTTAAAAAGATCAAAAAGACCAATGAAAAAGGGCATGTGTAGACCACTGACAATGTTGATAGTTGTTCAGAATTTTTCTTCTTTTCTAGCGATTTTCAGGTTAGAGAACTTGAAATAAGTGACAGTCCCGTATGGTCAGGTTGGTGAGAGGTATGGGCATTCCCGTAACCCACAACTAGGCGTCGCTGATTGTGTCGAGACTGGCACAGGTAAACCACAGTCATCTTACTCATTCATTCATCTGTGGCCAGGTGTGTGAGCAGGTCGTCTTTTTGTGTTCTGCTGAGCGACTAGTCGCAAGTGTTGTCCATTTTCCTTCATCTGTGTGAGACAAAGGGGACAAATCAGTTGTTTTGGTGCTAGGCGTCAGTTCTAATCTGGGAAACTTTGAATATCTATAAAGGCTACGTGAACAGGACAAAGTTTCTGACTATCATCATCATCAAGTGCCTTGCCACATGGCGTTGGCTATCACGGCCCTCCATATGCAAGCACATCTTC
>JAPXFY010000034.1:18836024-18843524 GCA_030674185.1 Monoplex corrugatus
GAGAGTCGTAAATCAAGTTTAGTACTGTCTGCCCTATTCATTGCTGCACTTTTAGCGATTCTATCGACTCGATCATTATCTATTATACCACAGTGTGATGGAATCCAACAAAAAGTAACGTGAGTATTATTTGTTATTAAACAATGAATTAAAAAGTTTATCTCAAATATTAACGTACTATTTACTTTACATTTGCAGCTCGTCAGGGATTGTAATGCAGATTTCATGTGTGTGTGTGTGTGTGTGTGTGTGTGTGTGTGTGTGTGTGTGTGTGTGTGTGTGTGTGTGTGTGTGTGTGTGTGTGTGTGTGTGTTGTGTGTGTGTGTGTGTGTAGATAATGTGGTTGTATTTGTTTGTTGGTTGTGGGGGGTTTTTGTTGATTTTTTTGTTGTTGTTGTTGTTGGTGGGGGGGGGGGGGTTGGGGGGGGGGCGGAGTTGTGGGAGGTGTGCGGTTTACACGTATTTTATAGTTAATATCATCATTTTGCTTGTATGCATTCTTTTGAAAGTTCTTTTTTTCCTATGAATATTTTGAATATTTTTCTTAATTGTTAAAAACTCATTCGTAACAACAGAACAGAACTTGTATGTATGTGCGAAGGTCTGTCTTCTGATAGCTGTCTGTCTGTCTGTCTGTCTGTCTGTCTGTCTGTGTTCTTATTTTATTTTTTTGCATGCAGTTGCTGTCAAGTGCCAGAGTGAGCAGACATCGTACCATACAGACTGTTCCATATGGGCTGTGCACTCTCATTCATTAGATCCACAATATTGATGTTAGACGACAAAACCGGACCCTGGTGAAGTGTTGATAATTCTGCCTAGTCACCCGTTTTAAGCTGTTTAAATGATCTTGTCCACCTGTGCACGTATTATCTATCACTATAGAAACTTGTTGTCCATCTCTATACCTGTTCTCCACCACTACTATAGTCAATACCTTGACCTATCGCCCATCCCTACAGTCACCTACTGTCCATCTCTATAGTTACCTATTGCCCATGTCAATGATTACCTATTGTCCATCCCTATAGTTACCTTTGCCCATCATTATAATTATCACCTATTCTTCATCCGTACAGTCACCTATTGTCCATCTCTATAGTCGCTTATTGTCCGTTCATATAATCACCTATTGCCCATCTCTATAGTCACCCATTACCCATGTCCATAGTCACCTATTGTCCGTCCCTATAGTCACCTATTGACCAGTTCTATAGTCACCTATTGTCCATCTCTATAGTCGCTTATTGTCCGTTCATAATTATAATCACCTATTGCCCATCTCTATAGTCACCCATTAGCTATGTCTATAGTCACCTATTGTCCGTCCCTATAGTCACCTATTGACCAGTTCTATAGTCACCTATTGTCCATCCCTATAGTCACCTATTGACCAGTTCTATAGTCACCCATTGCCCATCTATATACTTACCCATTGTCCATGTCTATAATCACCTATTGCTTATCCCTATAGTCGCCTATTGTCTACCCGTACAGTCACCTATTGTCCATCCCTATAGTCACCCATTTTCCATCCCTATACTTATCTGTTGTCCATATACATAATCACCTATTGCTTATCCCTATAGTCATCTATTGTTTATTCGTACAGTCACTTATTATCCATACCTATCATCACCTGTTGTGGATTAATTAACAGAAAGCAGGCTGTCCATCTTGTCCACGAGGCTAATTATCCCTCTGGCATGTTGGACGTGAAAGTGTGGAAGGACAGTGTCTAAAGTTGACATCTACAGTCTCCACCCCTGGTACTTGGCTGAGCTGGTCTGTCAGGCGGATGTCTCTTCTACCCGGAACTGTCCTAAACCTCTTGTCATCACAGTCCCCAGCATTGTTAGTTGATGTGCATTTTGCCAGACTCCACGTCTTTTCATATAATATATTGGGCCATGATAAACCTTTCTTTAATTATTTTTCTCCCAGCCGGAAGTTTTCACAAACACCATGATCTCGGTTAAGGGTGACATATTTTGACAGCTTCTTTCATTTAGAGTCTCTCTCTCTCTCTCTCTCTCTCTCTCTCTCTCTCTCTCTCTCTCTCTCTCTCTCTCTCTCTCTTTCTCTCTCTCTCTCTCTCTCTCTCTTTCTCTCTCTCTCTCTCTCTCTCTCTCTCTCTCTCTCTCTGCCCTTTTCTTTCTCTCAAAAGCTAAAGTCTGAACCTCTTGTCTTCACAGTCCCCCACCCTTGCTTAGTTGATGTGCCTCTACGTCTTTTCATATAATGTACTGGGCCATGACGAATAGTTCTTTAATTATTTTCTCCCAGCAGGAAGTTTTCACAAACACCATGGTCTCGGTTAACGATGACATATTTTGACAGCTTCTTTCAAAGTTTCTCTCTCTCTCTCTCCTCTCTCTCTCTCTCTCTCTCTCTCTCTCTCTCTCTCTCTCTCTCTCTCTCTCTCTCTCTCTCTCTCTCTCTCTCTCTGCCCTTTTCTTTCTCTCAAAACCTAAAGTCTGAACCTCTTGTCTTCACAATCCCCCACCCTTGTTTAGTTGATGTGCCTCTACGTCTTTTCATATAATGTACTGGGCCATGACGAATAGTTCTTTAATTATTTTTCTCCCAGCAGGAAGTTTTCACAAACACCTTGGTCTCGGTTAACGATGATATATTTTGACAGCTTCTTTCAAAGTTTCTCTCTCTCTCTCTCTCTCTCTTTCTTTCTTTCTTTCTTTCTTTCTTTCTCTCTCTTTCTCTCTCTCTCTCTCTCTCTCTGTATCTATCTATCTCTATCTCTGTCTCTCTCTCTCTCTCTTTCTTTCTTTCTTTCTTTCTTTCTCTCTCTCTCTCTTTCTCTCTCTCTCCTTTTCTTTTTTCAAAACCATCTCGCTCCCTTCCTCATTTCCATCCATTTCTCTGTCTCTCCTGTTCATCTCTCATTCTCTTTCCTTTCACATCTGTGAAAAAAACATATTTCCAGCAACTTGTGGATTAATTTACAAAAAGCAAGCTGTCCATCTTGTCCATTAGACTAATTATCTCTCTGACATGTTGGACGTGAAAGTGTGGAAAGACAGTGTCTAAAGTTGACATCTACAATCTCCACCCCTGGTACTTGGCTGAGCTGGTCTGTCAGGCGGATGTCTCTTCTACAGGGAACTGGCCTAAACCTCTTGTCATGGCAGTCCCCAGACTTGCTTAATTAATGTGCATTTTGCCAGGCTCCACGTCTTTTCATGTAATATATTGGGCCATGACGAATATTTCTTTAATTATTTTTCTCCCAGCCGGAAGTTTTCACAAACACCATGATCTCGGTTAACAGTGACATATTTTGACAGCTTCTTTCATTAAAAGTTTCTCTCTCTGTGTCTCTGTTTCTCTCTGTCTCTGTCTGTCTGTATGTATGTATGTATGTATGTATGTCTGTCTCTCTCTCTCTCTCTCTCTTGACATCTTCTTTCATTAAAAGTTTCTCTCTCTCTGTGTCTTTGTTTCTCTCTATCTCTGTCTGTCTGTCTGTCTGTCTGTCTGTCTCTCTCTCTCTCTCTCTTGACATCTTCTTTCATTAAAAGTTTCTCTCTCTCTGTGTCTTTGTTTCTCTCTATCTCTGTCTGTCTGTCTGTCTCCTCTCCTCTCTCTCTCTTCTTGACATCTTCTTTCATTAAAAGTTTTCTCTCTCTTGTCTTTGTTTCTCTCTATCTCTGTCTGTCATGTCTGTCATGTGTCTGTCTCTCTCATCTCTCTCTCCTCTCTCTTGACATCATTCTTTCATTAAAAGTTTCTCTCTCTCTGTGTCTCTGTTTCTCTCTATCTCTGTCGTCGTGTCTGTCTGTCTGTCTCTCTCTCCTCTCTCTGCTCTTGACATCTTCTTTCATTAAAAGTTTCTCCTCTCTCGTGTCTTTGTTTCTCTCTATCTCTGTCTGTCTGTGTAATTCATGTATCTTCTCTCCTCTCTCTCTCTCTCTCTTGACATCTTCTTTCATTAAAAGTTTCTCTCTCTCTGTGTCTCTGTTTCTCTCTGTCTCTGTCTGTCTGTATGTTGTATGTATGATGTTGCTCTCTCATTTTCTCTCTCTCTTCTCTCTTGACATCTTCTTTCATTAAAAGTTTCTCTCTCTCTGTGTCTTTTTTCTCTCTATCTCTTCTGTCTGTATGAATTTTCATTAGTCTGTCTCTTCTGTCTCTCTCTCTTGACATCTTCTTTCATTAAAAGTTTCTCTCTCTCTGTGTCTTTTTTCTCTCTTCTCTGTCTGTCTGTATGTATGTATGTATGTAGTTCTCTCTCTCTCTCTCTCTCTCTCTCTTGACATCTTCTTTCATTAAAAGTTTCTCTCTCCTCTGTGTCTTTTTCTCTCTTTCTCTGTCTTCTCTGTCTGTCTCTCTCTCTCTCTCTCTCTCTTGACATCTTCTTTCTTAAAGTTTCTCTCCATCTGTGTCTTTGTTTCTCTCTATCTCTGTCTGCTCTGTCTGCTCTCTTCTCTCTCTCTCTTGACATCTTCTTTCATTAAAAGTTTCTCTCTCTCTGTGTCTTGTTTCTCATCTATCTCTGTCTGTCTGTCTGTCTGTCCTTCTCTCTCTCTCTCTCACTTGACATCTCTTCATTAAAAGTTTCTCTCTCTCTGTGTCTTGTTTCTCTCTGTCTCTGTCTGTCTGTATGTGTATGTATGTGTTGTATGTCTCTGTCTCACCCGTCTACCTCTCTCTCTCTCTCTCTCTCTGACATCTTCTTCATTAAAGTTTCTCTCTCTCTTGTCTCTGTTTCTCTCTGTACTCTGTCTGTCTGTATGTTGTATGTATGTATGTTTCCTCTCTCTTCTCCTCTCTCTCTCTTGACATCTTCTTTCATTAAAAGTTCTCTCTCTGTGTCTTGTTTCTCTCTATCTCTGTCTGTCTGTATGTATGTATGGTATTTCATGTTCTCTCTCTGATCTCTTCTCTCTCTCTGACTCTTCTTTCATTAAAAGTTCTCTTCTCTGTGTCTTGTTTCTCTCTCTCTCTCTGTCTGTTGTCTTCTGTCTTCTCTCTCTCTCTCCTCTCTCTTGACATCTTCTTTCATTAAAAGTTTCTCTCTCCTGTGTCTTGTTTCTCTCTACTCTGTCTGTCTGTCTTCTTCTCTCTCTCTCTCTCTTATCTCTTTTCATTAAAGTTTCTCTCTCTCTGTGTCTTTGTTTCTCTCTATCTCTGTCTGTCTTGTCTGTTAGTCTCTTCTTCTCTCCTCTCTCTCTCTCCTTCTCTGACATCTTCTTTCATTAAAAGTTTCTCCTCTCTTCTCTGTTTCTTCTGTCTTTCTTCTTCGATCTGTATGTCTGTCTGTCTCTCTCTCTCTCTCTCTCTCTCCTCTCTTGACATCTTCTTTCATTAAAAGTTTCTCTCTCTCTGTGTCTTTGTTTCTCTCTATCTCTCTGTCTGTCTGTCTGTCTGTCTCTCTCTCTCTCCTCTCTCTCTTGACATCTTCTTTCATTAAAAGTTCTTCTCTGTGTCTTTTTCTCTCTTCTCTGTCTTCTCTTCTGTCCTCTTTCTCTCTCTCCTGCATCTCTTCTTAAGTTTCTCTCTCTTCGTCTTTGTTTCTCTCTCTCTTCTGTCTGCTCTCTCTCTGTCTCTCTCTCTCTCTCTCTCTTGACATCTTCTTTCATTAAAAGTTTCTCTCTCTCTGTGTCTTTGTTTCTCTCTTCTCTGTCTGTCTGTATGTATGTATGTATGTATGTATGTCTTCTTCTCTCTCTCTCTCTCTCTCTCTCTCTCTTTTGACATCTTCTTTCATTAAAAGTTTCTTCTCTCTCTGTGTCTCTGTTTCTCTCTGTCTCTGTCTGCTGTCTGTATGTATGTTATGTATGTTGTCTCTCTCTCTCTCTCTCTCTCTCTCTCTTGACATCTTCTTTCATTAAATGTTTCTCTCTCTGTCTCTCTGTCTCTCTCTCTTCTCTCTCTGTCTCTGTTCTGTCTCTCTCTCTTCTCTGTCTCTCTGTCCTCTCTCTCTGTCTCTGTCTCTCTCTCTTTCTCTCTTCTCTTCTCTGTCTCTTCTCTTCTCTGTCTCTCTCGTCTCTGTCTCTGTCTCTCTTCTGTCCTGTGTCTGTTCTGTCTCTTCTCTTCTCTTCTCTCTGTCTCTCTTCTCTTCTCTGTCTCTGTCTCTTCTCTTCTCTGTCTCTGTCTTTCTCTGCTCTGTCTCTTCTCTGTCTCTTCTCTCTGTCTCTGTCTCTTCTCTGTCTCTGTCTCTGTCTCTTCTCGTCTCTTCTCTGTCTCTCTCTCTCTTCTCTTCTCTTCTCTTCTCTCTCTGTCTCTCTGTCTCGTCTCTCTGTCTCTTCTCTTCTCTTCTCTCTCTCTTCTCTATCTCTGTCTCTCTTCTCTTCTCTGTCTCTGTCTCTCTTCTCTTCTCTATCTCTTCTCTGTCTCTGTCTCTTCTCTCTCTGCTCTTCTCTTCTCTCTTCTCTCTCTCTCTTCTCTTCTCTGTCTCTCTCTCTCTTCTCTCTTCTCTTCTCTTCTCTTCTCTTCTCTCTCTCTCTTTCTCTGTCTCTGTCTCTTTCTGTCTCTGTCTCTTCTCTCTGTCTCTTTTCTCTTCTCTGTCTCTGTCTCTGTCTCTGTCTCTTCTCTCTCTCTCTCTCTCTCTCTCTCTCTCTCTCTCTCTCAGAAGGTGGTGTGGTTTACTAGTTTTGTCAGGTGATGGCAATTGCCTGTACCCTGTCCACCAACAGCAAAACTTTAATCCTTTGATTCCCTCACACTATCCACCAGCTTCCTGCAGGAAGCTGATGGATAAGGTGAGGGAATCAAAGGGTTACGTTTTTGCTTTACCAGCATGATTGACAATGCAGGATGCTAACAACAAGGGTTCAGGAGTCAAAGGGTTAATTTAAAGCTGTTTTGTTTGGTTCGTTGACTGGTTGGTGCTGGTTCGAACAGTCGTATAACGCTTTACATACTGATAATTGTCTAGCGTCTTTTTCGTGACTCAGTACTATAAATTGAAACGTTGCATCACTCACTCACTGTTTTATTTAGTTTCTTTTAAGAGAATGAACGCCCACCTCAGCTACATGACCGACAACGACATCTATCCCAAGGCAGTGAGAAGAAGAACTTGTAAATTCTACACTGATACCAGCAGTATTACAACACATTTGTCACGATCACAGCCTGCCTAAGATGATGCCAATTTACTTTCTAACCTCCGCAAAATAACAGCAAATGACACAACTTTGAGACAGATTGGTAAGTTTAAATATCTGGGAACGGTCATCTCACAGCAGACGGTAGATGCATATCAGAAATAGCCAGCAAAAGCAGCCGAGCCAAAACGGCATTCAAGAAGATGAAAACCGTTCTTGCCAACAAATGCCTATCAATTATCATCAGGAAGAGAGTTTTTGACTGTTATATAGAACGTATACTGTTTTACGGTTGTGAGGCGTGAACAGCCAACACGCAAAGTCAGAACAAAATTGAGGCAACTGAAGTGTGGTTTCTAAGAAGAACATTGAGAGTGCCATGGACAGCAAAGAAAACAAACGAAACAGTCTTGAAGGAGGCAGACACAAG
>JAPXFY010000034.1:18848524-18878524 GCA_030674185.1 Monoplex corrugatus
AAACATACTTTGTTAGCATTGGTCCCAGTAGCTTTCTACAAAGGCGTTAAACATACTTTGTTAGCATTGGTCCCATAGTCTTTCTACAAAGGCGTTAAACATACTTTGTTAGCATTGGTCCCAGTAGTCTTTCTACAAAGGCGTTAAACATACTTTGTTAGCATTGGTCCCATAGCTTTCTACAAAGGCGTTAAACATACTTGTTAGCATTGGTCCCTTTAGTCTTTCTACAAAGGCATTAAACATACTTTGTTAGCATTGGTCCCAGTAGTCTTTCTACAAAGGCGTTAAACATACTTTGTTAGCATTGGTCCCAGTAGCTTTCTACAAAGGCGTTAAATATACTTTGTTAGCATTGGTCCCTTTAGTCTTTCTACAAAGGGTTAAATATACTTTGTTAGCATTGGTCCCATAGTCTTTCTACAAAGGCGTTAAACATACTTTGTTAGCATTGGTCCCATAGCTTTCTACAAAGGCGTTAAACATACTTGTTAGCATTGGTCCCTTTAGTCTTTCTACAAAGGCGTTAAAATACTTTGTTAGCATTGGTCCCATAGTCTTTCTACAAAGGCATTAAATATACTTTGTTAGCATTGGTCCCAGTAGTCTTTCTACAAAGGCATTAAACATACTTTGTTAGCATTGGTCCCTTAGTCTTTCTACAAAGGCGTTAACATACTTTGTTAGCATTGGTCCCTTTAGTCTTTCTACAAAGGAGTTAAATATACTTTGTTAGCATTGGTCCCATTAGTCTTTCTACAAAGGCGTTAAATATACTTTGTTAGCATTGGTCCCTTTAGTCTTTCTACAAAGGCGTTAAAATATCTTTGTTAGCATTGGTCCCATAGTCTTTCTACAAAGGCGTTAAATATACTTTGTTAGCATTGGTCCCATAGTCTTTCTACAAAGGCGTTAAAATACTTTGTTAGCATTGGTCCCATAGTCTTTCTACAAAGGCTTAAATATACTTTGTTAGCATTGGTCCCAGTAGTCTTTCTACAAAGGCGTTAAATATACTTTGTTAGCATTGGTCCTTTAGTCTTTCTACAAAGGCGTTAAATATACTTTGTTAGCATTGGTCCCAGTAGTCTTTCTACAAAGGCGTTAAAATACTTTGTTAGCATTGGTCCATGTAGTCTTTCTACAAAGGCGTTAAAATACTTTGTTAGCATTGGTCCCAGTAGTCTTTCTACAAAGGCGTTAAAATACTTTGTTAGCATTGGTCCCATAGTCTTTCTACAAAGGCGTTAAATATACTTTGTTAGCATTGGTCCCATAGTCTTTCTACAAAGGCGTTAAATATACTTTGTTAGCATTGGTCCCAATAGTCTTTCTACAAAGGCGTTAAATACTTTGTTAGCATTGGTCCCAATGGGTCTTTCTACAAAGGCATTAAACATACTTTGTTAGCATTGGTCCCAAGTAGGCTTTCTACAAAGGCGTTAACATACTTTGTTAGCATTGGTCCCAGTAGTCTTTCTACAAAGGCGTTAAACATACTTTGTTAGCATTGGTCCCTATAGCTTTCTACAAAGGAGTTAAATATACTTTGTTAGCATTGGTCCCAAATAGTCTTTCTACAAAGGCGTTAAACATACTTTGTTAGCATTGGTCCCATAGGCTTTCTACAAAGGCTTAAATATACTTTGTTAGCATTGGTCCCATAGCTTTCTACAAAGGAGTTAAATATACTTTGTTAGCATTGGTCCCAATAGTCTTTTACAAGGCGTTAAATATACTTTGTTAGCATTGGTCCCAGTAGTCTTTCTACAAAGGCATTAAATAACTTTGTTAGCATTGGTCCCATAGCTTTCTACAAAGGCATTAAACATACTTTGTTAGCATTGGTCCCAATAGTCTTTCTACAAAGGAGTTAAATATACTTTGTTAGCATTGGTCCCATAGGTCTTTCTACAAAGGCGATTAAAATACTTTGTTAGCATTGGTCCCTATTAGTCTTTCTACAAAGGCGTTAAATATACTTTGTTAGCATTGGTCCCAATAGTCTTTCTACAAAGGCGTTAAAATACTTTGTTAGCATTGGTCCCAGTAGTCTTTCTACAAAGGCGTTAAATCATACTTTGTTAGCATTGGTCCCATAGTCTTTCTACAAAGGCGTTAAATATACTTTGTTAGCATTGGTCCCAGTAGTCTTTCTACAAAGGCGTTAAATATACTTTGTTAGCATTGGTCCCAGTAGTCTTTCTACAAAGGCATTAAATATACTTTGTTAGCATTGGTCCCAGTAGTCTTTCTACAAAGGCGTTAATATACTTTGTTAGCATTGGTCCCATAGTCTTTCTACAAAGGCGTTAAATATACTTTTTAGCATTGGTCCCATAGTCTTTCTACAAAGGCGTTAAAATACTTTGTTAGCATTGGTCCCAATAGTCTTTCTACAAAGGCGTTAAATATACTTTGTTAGCATTGGTCCCAATAGTCTTTCTACAAAGGCGTTAAATATACTTTGTTAGCATTGGTCCCATAGTCTTTCTACAAAGGCGTTAAATATACTTTGTTAGCATTGGTCCCATAGTCTTTCTACAAAGCGTTAAATACTTTGTTAGCATTGGTCCCAATAGGCTTTCTACAAAGGCGTTAAATATACTTTGTTAGCATTGGTCCCAATAGTCTTTCTACAAAGGCGTTAAACATACTTTGTTAGCATTGGTCCCATAGCTTTCTACAACGGAGTTAAATATACTTTGTTAGCATTGGTCCCAATAGTCTTTCTACAAAGGCGTTAAAATACTTTGTTAGCATTGGTCCCAATAGCTTTCTACAAAGGCGATTAAACATACTTTGTTAGCATTGGTCCCAATAGTCTTTCTACAAAGGCAGTTAAACATACTTTGTTAGCATTGGTCCCAATAGCTTTCTACAAAGGAGTTAAATATACTTTGTTAGCATTGGTCCCATAGTCTTTCTACAAAGGCATTAAACATACTTTGTTAGCATTGGTCCCAATAGGCTTTCTACAAAGGCATTAAATAACTTTGTTAGCATTGGTCCCAATAGGCTTTCTACAAAGGAGTTAAATATACTTTGTTAGCATTGGTCCCAATAGGCTTTCTACAAAGGCAGTTAAAATACTTTGTTAGCATTGGTCCCATTAGCTTTCTACAAAGGCATTAAATAACTTTGTTAGCATTGGTCCCAATAGGCTTTCTACAAAGGCATTAAACATACTTTGTTAGCATTGGTCCCAATAGTCTTTCTACAAAGGCGTTAAACATACTTTGTTAGCATTGGTCCCAGTAGTCTTTCTACAAAGGCTTAAATATACTTTGTTAGCATTGGTCCCAGTAGGCTTTCTACAAAGGCATTAAATATACTTTGTTAGCATTGGTCCCATAGTCTTTCTACAAAGGCGTTAAATATACTTTGTTAGCATTGGTCCCATAGTCTTTCTACAAAGGCGTTAAATATACTTTGTTAGCATTGGTCCATAGTCTTTCTACAAAGGCGTTAAATATACTTTGTTAGCATTGGTCCCAGTAGTCTTTCTACAAAGGCGTTAAACATACTTTGTTAGCATTGGTCCCATAGTCTTTTCAAAGGCTTAATATGTTAATGGTCCTGTCTTCTACAAAGGCGTTAAATATACTTTGTTAGCATTGGTCCCAGTAGTCTTTCTACAAAGGCGTTAAACATACTTTGTTAGCATTGGTTCCAGTGGTCTTTCTACAAAGGCGTTAAATATACTTTGTTAGCATTGGTCCCAGTAGGCTTTCTACAAGGAGTTAAAATACTTTGTTAGCATTGGTCCCAATAGGCTTTCTACAATAGGCGTTAAATATACTTTGTTAGCATTGGTCCCATTAGCTTTCTACAAAGGCATTAAACATACTTTGTTAGCATTGGTCCCTTTAGGCTTTCTACAAAGGCGTTAAACTTACTTTGTTAGCATTGGTCCCATTTAGGCTTTCTACAAAGGCGTTAAATATACTTTGTTAGCATTGGTCCCAGTAGTCTTTCTACAAAGGCATTAAACATACTTTGTTAGCATTGGTCCCATAGCTTTCTACAAAGGCGTTAAAATACTTTGTTAGCATTGGTCCCATAGGCTTTCTACAAAGGCTTAAACATACTTTGTTAGCATTGGTCCCTTAGGCTTTCTACAAAGGCGTTAAACTTACTTTGTTAGCATTGGTCCCTTTAGCTTTCTACAAAGGCAGTTAAATATACTTTGTTAGCATTGGTCCCAATGGGCTTTCTACAAAGGAGTTAAATATACTTTGTTAGCATTGGTCCCTATAGTCTTTCTACAAAGGCGCATTAAACATACTTTGTTAGCATTGGTCCCAATAGGCTTTCTACAAAGGCATTAAATATACTTTGTTAGCATTGGTCCCAATAGGCTTTCTACAAAGGCATTAAACATACTTTGTTAGCATTGGTCCCTTAGCTTTCTACAAAGGCGTTAAACATACTTTGTTAGCATTGGTCCCAGTAGTCTTTCTACAAAGGCATTAAATCATACTTTGTTAGCATTGGTCCCATAGTCTTTCTACAAAGGCATTAAACATACTTTGTTAGCATTGGTCCCTTTAGTCTTTCTACAAAGGCGTTAAACATACTTTGTTAGCATTGGTCCCAGTAGTCTTTCTACAAAGGCGTTAAATATACTTTGTTAGCATTGGTCCCATAGTCTTTCTACAAAGGCATTAAAATACTTTGTTAGCATTGGTCCCGTAGTCTTTCTACAAAGGCGTTAAAATACTTTGTTAGCATTGGTCCCAATAGTCTTTCTACAAAGGCTTAAACATACTTTGTTAGCATTGGTCCCAGTAGTCTTTCTACAAAGGCATTAAACATACTTTGTTAGCATTGGTCCCAGTAGTCTTTCTACAAAGGCGTTAAACATACTTTGTTAGCATTGGTCCCAGTAGTCTTTCTACAAAGGCGTTAAAATACTTTGTTAGCATTGGTCCCAGTAGTCTTTCTACAAAGGCGTTAAACATACTTTGTTAGCATTGGTCCCAGTAGTCTTTCTACAAAGGCATTAAATATACTTTGTTAGCATTGGTCCCAGTAGTCTTTCTACAAAGGCGTTAAACATACTTTGTTAGCATTGGTCCCATAGTCTTTCTACAAAGGCGTTAAACATACTTTGTTAGCATTGGTCCCATAGGCTTTCTACAAAGGCATTAAACATACTTTGTTAGCATTGGTCCCATAGTCTTTCTACAAAGGCGTTAAACATACTTTGTTAGCATTGGTCCCATAGTCTTTCTACAAAGGCGTTAAATATACTTTGTTAGCATTGGTCCCATAGTCTTTCTACAAAGGCATTAAACATACTTTGTTAGCATTGGTCCCTAGTCTTTCTACAAAGGCGTTAAACTTACTTTGTTAGCATTGGTCCCTATAGTCTTTCTACAAAGGCGTTAAATATACTTTGTTAGCATTGGTCCCATAGTCTTTCTACAAAGGCATTAAACATACTTTGTTAGCATTGGTCCCTTTAGTCTTTCTACAAAGGCTTAAATATACTTTGTTAGCATTGGTCCCTTAGTCTTTCTACAAAGGCAGTTAAAATACTTTGTTAGCATTGGTCCCATAGTCTTTCTACAAGGAGTTAAATATACTTTGTTAGCATGTGGTCCCTTATGTCATTGTCTAGCTACAAAGGCGTTAAACATACTTTGTTAGCATTGGTCCCATAGTCTTTCTACAAAGGCGTTAACATACTTTGTTAGCATTGGTCCCATAGTCTTTCTACAAAGGCATTAAACATACTTTGTTAGCATTGGTCCCTTTAGTCTTTCTACAAAGGCGTTAAACATACTTTGTTAGCATTGGTCCCTTAGTCTTTCTACAAAGGCGTTAACATACTTTGTTAGCATTGGTCCCAGTAGTCTTTCTACAAAGGCTTAAAATACTTTGTTAGCATTGGTCCCTTTAGTCTTTCTACAAAGGCATTAAACATACTTTGTTAGCATTGGTCCCTTTAGTCTTTCTACAAAGGCGTTAAAATACTTTGTTAGCATTGGTCCCTAGTCTTTCTACAAAGGCGTTAAACATACTTTGTTAGCATTGTCCCGTGGTTTTTACAAAGGCATTAAAATACTTTGTTAGCATTGGTCCCAGTTTTTCTACAAAGGCGTTAAACATACTTTGTTAGCATTGGTCCCAGTAGTCTTTCTCAAAGGCTTAAACATACTTTGTTAGCATTGGTCCCAGTGTCTTTCTACAAAGGCATTAAACATACTTTGTTAGCATTGGTCCCAGTGTCTTTCTACAAAGGCTTAAATATTACTTTGTTACATTGGTCCCAGTGTCTTTCTACAAAGGCTTAAACATACTTTGTTAGCATTGGTCCCAGTGGTCTTTCTACAAAGGCATTAAAATACTTTGTTAGCATTGGTCCAGTGTCTTTCTACAAAGGCATTAAACATACTTTGTTAGCATTGGTCCAGTGGTCTTTCTACAAAGGCTTAACATACTTTTAGCATTGGTCCCAATAGGCTTTCTACAAAGCTTAAACATACTTTGTTAGCATTGGTCCCTTAGTCTTTCTACAAAGGCGTTAAACATACTTTTTAGCATTGGTCCCTTTAGTCTTTCTACAAAGGCGTTAAAATACTTTGTTAGCATTGGTCCTTAGTCTTTCTACAAAGGCATTAAACATACTTTGTTAGCATTGGTCCCATAGTCTTTCTACAAAGGCGTTAAAATACTTTGTAGCATTGGTCCTTAGTCTTTCTACAAAGGCGTTAAATACTTTGTTAATTGTCCCAGTAGTCTTTCTACAAAGGCGTTAAACATACTTTGTTAGCATTGGTCCCTTTAGTCTTTCACAAAGGCGTTAAATATACTTTGTTAGCATTGGTCCCTTTAGTCTTTCTACAAAGGCGTTAAAATACTTTGTTAGCATTGGTCCCTTAGTCTTTCTACAAAGGAGTTAAATATACTTTGTTAGCATTGGTCCCTTTAGTCTTTCTACAAAGGCGTTAAACATACTTTGTTTGCATTGGTCCCAGTATTCTTTCTACAAAGGCGTTAAATATACTTTGTTAGCATTGGTCCCTTTAGTCTTTCTACAAAGGCATTAAACATACTTTGTTAGCATTGGTCCCTTTAGTCTTTCCACAAAGGCGTTAAATATACTTTGTTAGCATTGGTCCCTTTAGTCTTTCTCAAGCGTTAAACATATTGTTAGCATGGTCCCTTATCTTTCTACAATATAATTCTTTGTTAGCATTGGTCCCTTTAGTCTTTCTACAAAGCGTTAAACATACTTTGTTAGCATTGGTCCCTTTAGTCTTTCTACAAAGGCGTTAAACATACTTTGTTAGCATTGGTCCCAATAGTCTTTCTACAAAGGCGTTAAACATACTTTGTTAGCATTGGTCCCTTTAGTCTTTCTACAAAGGCGTTAAACATACTTTGTTAGCATTGGTCCCTTTAGTCTTTCTACAAAGGCGTTAAACATACTTTGTTAACATTGGTCCCAGTGGTCTTTCTACAAAGGAGTTAAACATACTCTGTAAACATTGGTCCCAGTTGTCTTTCTACAAAGGCGTTAAGTATACTTTGTTTACACTGGTCCCAACACGCTTTCTACAAAGGAATTGAGTTTACTCTCAACTTTAGACTTCAGACGGACTATATATTGCTCTTGTTGACACTGTTTTGGGTCACATTAGACTTGCAGACTTACAGATTCTGTCATTTGTTTTGTATTTTCTACTGTTGAACACTTGTGTATGTATGATGTATGTATATATGTATGTATGTATGTATGTATGTGTATGTATGTATGTATGTATGTAATGTATATATGTATGTATGTATGTATGTATGTATGCATATGTGTATGTGTGTGTATGTATATGTGTGGTATGTATGTGTGTATGTTATGTCTGTCTGTCTGTCTATATATATGTACGTATGTATGTATGTGCGTATGTATGTATGCATGTATGTATGTATGCATGAATGTATGTATGTATGTATGTATGTGCATAAGTACGTATGTATGTATGTATATGCGTATATGTATAGATAGATAGATAGATAGATAGATAGATAGATAGATAGATAGATAGATAGACAGACAGACAGACAGACAGGACAGACAGACAGAGATAGCTAGGTACACAGCTAGTATGAATTAGAAAATATCGTCTAATCTGAAGAAACCATCAACATCCAAAAAGAACTTTCGACCTGTCTACCACAAACATGACTAAAAACAAATTAATGTAAAGACAATTTGTGTTTAGTTTCTTTCTGGAACATATACTGAAAAACTGCACATGATCATGAGTGTTTCATCTTCTGACAAAGAGTTAATACTTATTAGACTGTAGAATGTTGACATTTGTGAAATATTGGTGGTTTGACAATCGTTGCCATGTGTCCCTTGGTGCAGGAGCAGGTCACACGTTTCGCCTACGGTGGTTTCGCCTACTTTTTGCTCTCCCAGACTTGTGTTCTCCCTTTCCATGATTGTGTCGGCAGGGTCGTTTCGTCTTTGCACTCTCTCTCTCTTTCGCAGAGACAGAGGATGACGATGAGAAAGAGAGTGAGAGAGATGTAAAAGAGAGACAAAGTGAAAACATACTTTCCGAGTTGAAAAGATGTGTAGACGAAACGAACGTTCTTGACAGTGTGTAGGCCAAACATTCGTGGGCGAAATGTTGTGCCTCATCGTGGAATCCATTGTGCATTGGTCTTTGTATGTTCGACGGGTTAGAAGGTATGCATGTATGCATGTGAAGCATGGCTGTTGTTTCTTGTTGTATCCCCTTCGTCTCTTGAAAGCCAGCACCCGTCATGGGACTCCTGATACATTTTGATGGGCAAACTGGGATACACTGAATATATTTCAGTCACTAACTGAAATAATTGATACTGTAGCTTTAACTTTAATGTCTCTGATTGCTTAATTTTCACAACGATTTTACCTGATAACCTGACCTTAATGGCCTATGATACCTTAACAGCACATTGCCATTGCCTGTTGCAGGTAACTAGTCCTTAACAGCACATTGTCTCGAACTGGTAGCCTACCTTGCTATTAAGAGAACATTGTCTCTGACAAATAGCTAGTCCTTGACTAAGATTGTTTCTAACTGGTTTCTCATCCTTAGCGTATTTTTATCTCTGATTGGTGCCTTGTCCTGAGTGGTGCCTTGACTCTAATTGGTGCCTTAATTGCCCTGCAGGTGCTGGGTTTGTCCAATTCCTCCATCAATCCTGTGGTGTACTGCTGCCTCAGCAAGGGTAAACCCCATTCTTCTCCTCTCTCTTTCTTTCTCTCTTTCATTCTCCTTCTGTCTTCTGCTTCAAGTTTTTTGCTTAGCTGTGTCTGTGTGTCAATCCTGTTGCTTACAGTCACAGCTCTGTCTGAACTCTTTTTCGCCTGCTTGGCTGCTTGATAGAGACAGTTCCGATCAAACCTGATCATGCGTGCATAGTGTAGTTTTTTATTTGACGCTGAATGCTCCATTTGAGTTCCTGCAGGTTTGTTGAAAGCTGCCTGAAAACTTAACTACACCACGTGATATGGAAAAGGTCACGTGTTTTCCTTCTTATAGTGATAATACCATGGTGTGTGCTTCAGCGTGTGTTCACTCTAAATTCAATATATTATGCTAGTGCCTGAAAAAAGTCTATGCAATCAGATTCCTGTTAGAATTCAGAATTACAACATGTTAGAGACGACAGCAAAGCCATGTTGTGCGTGTTCAGCGTGTGATCATTCTAAATTCACTTTATCATGGTAATTCTTGAAAATAGTCTGTGCAATCAGACAGATTCCTGTTAGACTTCAGACTTGCGACATCCTAAAGACGACAGCAAAGCCATGTTGTGTGTTTCAGAGTGTGTTCATTCTAAATTCATTATATCGGGGAATTGCCAAAAGCAATCTATGCAATCACATAGATTCCTTTTAGAATTTACACTTGCAACATCGTACAGACAACGGCTGTGATTATCGAAGTTAATTCTCTCCTATGGGACTGTGATCCATCAATGCAACCTTACGCTGATTCATAAACTTGTTACTCATCCTTTCCTTTTTGTTCTTGTCGTTGGTTGTTGTTGTTGTTGTTGTTGTTGTTGTTGTTGTTGTTGTTGTTGTTGATGTTAGAACCGAAAGTCGAGTGCCTGGTCCTTCTCTTTGTCTCTGGTGGATGAACCTTTGATGTAGTACTTGTAGTGTTCTCCTTTTTGTGTTTCATGTTGTAGAGAAGCAATCCTTTGTGTGTTATATGCAGTATTACATAGAGAACTAAACCCTTTGTGTGTTATGTATAGAGAAGGTAACCTACGTGTGTTACGTGCAGTGTCATAGAGAAGGAAATTCTTTGTATATTATACATGTTCAAAACAAATATTCAGCGCTCTGGAAGACGTTGGTGACAGTGAGGAACAATGGACAAAGTTTAGAAATTCGATAAATAAAGTTTGTGAAGAAATCCCTAAAGAAGATAGAAAACCAAAAAGGAACTGGATGACAAAAGAAATTTTGGGCTTGATGAAGGAACGGAGGAATGCAAAGAGAAACGAGGAAATGTACAGGAAGATAAACAAAGAAATCAGGAATAGGTTCAATGAAGCTAATGAAGCTTGGCTGAAAACAAAATGCAAGGAAATAGAAGACCGACACAAAACAAATCCTCAGGGTATGCACAGACGAACTGAAGAAAATTGTCCACAGGAAAAATACATGCACATCAACTGATTGCTTAAAATCGAAAGATGGTACCCTTATCATGGAAAAAGACAAAATATTAGACAGATGGGGAGAGTACATTAAAGACCTTTTTGAAGATGGCAGAAACGAAGAACACATAATAAGAAAGAACGTTGAAGGACCACCCATAATGAAAGATGAAGTTAGAGCAGCACTGAAAAAGATGAAACCAGGAAAAGCCCCAGGACCAGACAACATTACTACAGAGATGATTGAAGCCCTGGAGGAATTTGGTACTGAAAAAATAAGTCCTTCTAAATGAAATTTATGACACTGAAAAAATCCCCAAAGATATGTCAAAATCAATTTTCATTGCACTCCAAAGAAGACAGGGGCTATAGAATGAGAACTCCATCGCACAATCGGCTTGATGGGTCATGTAACAAAAATCCTTATAAGAATAATCATAATGAGGACAAGGAATAGACTCGAAAGAGAAGCAGCAGAAAAAAACAGTGTGGATTTATGGAAGGGAAAAGAACTATTAATGCCATATACATCCTAAGAACTATCACAGAGAGGTCAATCGAGATGAATAAGGATTTATATATCTGCTTTGTTGATTATACCAACGCTTTCGATCGGGTAAGACATGAAGAATTGATCAACCAGTATTGATGGAAAAGATCTACGAATAGTCAGAAATATGTATTGGGAACAAACAGCTGGAATGAGACTAGAAAACGATATAAGCTCTTTCCAAAACATCAAAAAAGGAGTCAGACAAGGTTGTGTTTTGTCACCAAATCTGTTTTCACTTTACAGCGAAAACAGCATGAGAAACCTAGAGGAAGACCCTGGATTAAGGGTTGGAGGAAAAATGATAAAAATGATAAACAACAATCGATACGCAAATGACACTGTGCTAATTGCAGAAAATAAAAGGGACCTAAAAACAACTTGTGAATGTACTAGACATAAATAAGCAAAGGCAAGGGGTTGGAACTAAACAGCAGGAAGACTGAAGTCATGGTGATCAGTAAAAAAACATGAAATCCCGTCATGCAAAATAACAGCAAACGGCACAACCTTCAGACAGGTTGATAAGGTCCAATATCTGGGAATGATCATTTCACCAGACGGCAGATGCACATCAGAAATAGCCAGCAGAATCGGCCGAGCCAAAACAGCATTCAAGAAGATGAAAAGCATTCTTACCAACAAATGCCTATCAATTAACATCAGGAGGAGAGTTCTTGAATGTTATATAGAACAATACTGTTATACGGTTGTGAGGCGTGGACAGTCAACACGCAAAGCCAGAACAAGATTGAGGCAGTCGAGGTGTGGTTTCTAAGAAGAATGTTGAAAGTTCCATGGACAGCAAAGAAAACAAACGAGACAGTCTTGATGGAGGCAGACACAAGAAAATCATTCATAAGGAAGATTAGGAAGACAGGCAACAATTATAGGTCATTTTATGAGGAAAGGAGAATTAGAGCACCTGGTCAGAACAGGAAAGCTGGAGGGAAAGAGAGCACCAGGTAGACCCAGGGAGAAGATATTGGACAGACTTGCAGAGTTGCTGAAGACAAAAAGGGTAGAGGAGGTGCTTGAGGCAACGAGGGATAGAAACAGTTGGAAGGCCATGATCGCCAACACCATGTGGCAAGGCGCCTGATGATGATGTGATGATGATGATGATGATGATGATGATGATGATGATGATGATGATGATGATGATGATGATGATGATGATGATGATGATGTTATACGTAGTGTTTCATTAGGGAAGCAAACCCTTTGTGTGTTACGTTAATATTACCTACAGAAGCAAACCTTTGTGTGTTACATAAAGAAATAGGTCCTTTGTGTGTTACCTGCAGATTGACATAGAGAAGTAAACCCTTTGTGTGCTACATAAAGAAATAGGTCCTTTGTGTGTTACCTGCAGATTGACATAGAGAAGTAAACCCTTTGTGTGTTACATAAAGAAATAGGTCCTTTGTGTGTTACCTGCAGATTGACATAGAGAAGTAAACCCTTTGTGTGTTACATAAAGAAATAGGTCCTTTGTGTGTTACCTGCAGATTGACATAGAGAAGTAAACCCTTTGTGTGTTACATAAAGAAATAGGTCCTTTGTGTGTTACCTGCAGATTGACATAGAGAAGTAAACCCTTTGTGTGTTACATATAATGTTACTTTGGTGTACAGCGAAACAAGTCGTTGTGTTACTCCAATTGACATAGAGAAGTAAACCTTACATGTTACGTGTAGTATCACACAGCAAAAACAAACGTGTGTGTAATGCATGTAATGTCACGTACAGAATCAAACTTTCGTATGTTAATGTAGTGTTACAGAAAGAAAGAAACCTTATCTTTTGTGTGGTACATGTCGGTGTTACTTCTAGAAGCCTCTAGAAACAAACCCTTTATCTCTTACTTGCAGCTTAACATAGAGAAACTAACCTTTTGTGTGTTGTTACTTCTAGAAGCCTACAGAAACAAACCATTTATCTCTTACTTGCAGCTTAACATAGAGAAATAACCTTTTGTGTGTTGTTACTTCTAGAAGCCTACAGAAACAAACCCTTTATCTCTTACTTGCAGCTTAACATAGAGAAACTAACCTTTTGTGTGTTGTTACTTCTAGAAGCCTACAGAAACAAACCCTTTATCCTTTCTTGCAGTGTTACTCAGAGAAAGTAACCTTTTGTGTGTTATATGTCAGCGTTATTTCTAGAAGCCTACAGAAACAAACCTTTACCTCTTACTGGCAGTGTTACTCAGAGAAAGTAACCTTTTGTGTGTTATATGTCAGTGTTACTTCTAGAAGCAATAGAAACAAACCCTGTAATTATTACTCGCAGCGTTACATAGAGAAACTAACCATTTGTGTGTTATAATTCAGTGTTATTTCTAGAAGCCAATAGAAACAAACCATTTATCTCTTACTTGCAGTGTTACATAGAGACACTAACCTTTTGTGTGTTATATGTCAGCGTTATTTCTAGAAGTCTACAGAAACAAACCCTGTAATTATTACTCGCAGCGTTTACATAGAGAAACTAACCATTTGTGTGTTATAATTCAGTGTTACTTCTAGAAGCCTATAACAAAAACCTTTATCTCTTACTTGCAGTGTTGCTCAGAGAGACTAACCTTTTGTGTGTTATATGTCAGTGTTATTTCTAGAAGCCTATAAACAAACCCTTTATCTCTTACTTGCAGTATTACATAGAGAAAGTAACCTTTTGTGTGTTATATGTCAGTGTTATTCTAGAAGCCTACAAAAAACTTTATCTCTTTCTTGCAGTGTTACATAGAGAAAACAAACCTGCAATTATTACTCGCGGCGTTACATAGAGAAACTAACCTTTTGTGTGTTATATGTCAGTGTTACTTCTAGAAGCCTACAAAAACTTTATCTCTTACTTGCAGTGTTGCTCAGAGAAATTAACCTTTTGTTTGTTATATGTCAGTGTTATTTCTAGAAGCCTACAGAAACAAACCCTTTATCTCTTACTTGCAGTGTTGCTCAGAGAAATTAACCTTTTGTGTGTTATATGTCAGTGTTATTTCTAGAAGCCAATAGAAACAAACCCTATATCTCTTACTGGCAGTGTTACATTTGTGTGTTATAATTCAGTGTTACTTCTAGAAGCCTACAAAAAAACTTTACCTCTTACTTGCAGTGTTACGTAGAGAAACTAACCTTTTGTGTGTTATATGTCAGCGTTATTTCTAGAAGCAAATACTTTGTACGTTACATTTAGTGTTACATAGAGAGAAAAGCAAGCCCTTTGTGTGTTACATTTCTTGTTACACAAAGAGAAAAGCAAACCCTTTGTTTGTTGCTTGTAGTGTTACATAGAGAGAAAAGCAAACCCTTTGTGTGTTGCTTGTAGTGTTACATGGTAAAGAGACATTTTTGTGTTACATGTAGTGTTACATGGTCAAAATAACATTTGTGTGTTACGTACAATGTTACATAGAGAAACAAATTTTGTGCGTTACACGTACTGTTACCTACAGAAGCAAACCCTGTGTGTGTTACATGTAATGTTACGTAGAGAAGCAAATTCTCTGTGTCACTTGCAGCGTTACATAGACAAGCAAATCTGTCTGTGTTAGATATAGTGTTACTTAGGGAAGCAGACACTTTTGGTGTTACATGCAGTGTTACATAGAAAAGCAGACCTTCGTATGTTAGATATATTGTTATCTAGAGAAGCAAGCCTTTGTGTGTTATACGTAGTATTAAATAGAGAAGCTACCCTTCTGGGTGTTACAGGTAGTGTTACATAGGCAAGCAAACCCTTAATATGTTACATGAAGTTTTAACATAGACCAGCACACTCTGTGTGTGTTACATGCAGTGTTACATAGAAAGCAAACCCTTTGTGTGTTACATGTAGTGTTACATGGCAAGCAAACTGTGTGTTACATGTAGTGTTACATAGGCAAGCAAACTCTTTGTGTGTTACATGAAGTGTTACATAGAGAAGCAAACCCTTTTTGTGTTACATGCAGTGATACATAGAATGCAAATCCTTTGTGTGTTACATGTAGTGTTACATAGACAAGCAAACCCTTTGTGTGTTACATGCAGTGATACATAGAAAGCAAACCCTTTGTGTGTTACATGCAGTGTTACATAGGTAAGCAAACTCTTTGTGTTACATGTAGTGTTACATAGACAAGCAAACCCTTTGTGTGTTACATGCAGTTTCAGATAGACGAGTAAACATTTTGTGTTACATGTAGTGTTACTTAGAAAGCAAATACTTTGTGTTACATGCAGTGTTACATAGAAAACAAACCCTTTGTGCGTTACATATAGTGTTACATAAAGAAGCAAACCTGTGTGTATAGCCTACAGTATAACACAGAGAATTAAACCTTTTGTGTGTTATAGGTGATACAGAAGCAAATCACTTGCTGTGTTATGTGCAGTTTTACCCAGAAGAGCAAACCTTCTGTGAGCAACATGTCACGTTGATATGAACCATACATCTGATGTAGATGTTGAGGCATAAAGAGTGAACCTTCTATGTGAAGGTAGTAGTGTGCAGGTGCATCTTTTGTCTTGCATGCAATTCCATTCAGAGGAACCGCTTTGTATGTTGCCTGTACTTTTATTTAGAGAGACCTTCCCTTTCAAATGGCTCCCTCTGTCTGATTTAGACAATGGATGCACCTTATTGAGGACTCGTCTCTGACTGAATTAGCAGATTCTTGAGTGGCAGTCTTTAATTCAGGAAGCCAAGGTGTGGTTTCTAAGAAGAATGTTGAGAGTTCCATGGACAGCAAAGAAAACAAACGAGACAGTCTTGATGGAAGCAGACACAAGAAGATCATTTATAAGGAAGATTAGGAAAAGACAGGCAACATTTATAGGCCATTTTATGAGGAAAGGGGAATTGGAGCACCTGGTCACAACGGGAAAGCTGGAGGGAAAGAGAGCGCCAGGTAGACCCAGGGAGAAGATATTGGACAGACTTGCAGAGCGGCTGAAGACAAAGAGGGTGGAAGATGTGCTTGAGGCGACAAGAGATAGAAACCGGTGGAAGGCCATGATCGCCAACGCCATGTGGCAAGGCACCTGATGATGATGATGATGAGTCTTTGGCAGAGCTGATGCTTCGAAGGATGATGGCTTGTAACTGGACGTTTGCTGCTGCAGCTTTCTTCCCATCTATCTCTCCTGTCCGACCATAGTCAAGTTCATTTTTTCCTATGTAAAACCAGTGTCTGCATCTACAGCCTGTCTCCGGGCGCAGCAGTTTGTAGATGTCTCTTCTCAAGTGTTCACACTGGTATCTGTGAACTTCAGGTCACGTTTGCAAATGTCTGTATATCTCAGTAGTGGGCGCCCTGAGGGACAGGATCCCAGTCCTGCAGCCAGCTCTCCTTACAGTATGTCTTTTGGGATGCAGACATCCTGCATGAAGCGGATATGGCTAAGCCAACACAGTCGTCATTGTGTAAAGAGGACATACGTGTTTCTCATGCCGGCCTGGTTCAGGACATCCTTGTTTGGCACACAGTTCTTCCTGGAAATGCCCAGGATACGGCTCAAGATTAGGAAAAGACAAGCAACATTTATAGGACATTTTATGAGGCAAAAGAAATTAGAGCATCTAGTCACAACAGGAAAGCTGGGTAGGGGAAGCGCCAGGTAGACCCGAGGAGAAAATATTGGACAGACTTGCAGAGTGGCTGAGGACAGACTGGGTGGAAGATACACTTGTAGCGACAAAGGACAGATTGGTATGGAGGGCCATGATCGCTAACGCCATGAGGCAGTGCACATGATGATGATAATGGCACAAGCACCACAGGTGGAAGTAATTGAGTTGTTGCTGCAAGAAGGTTGTCCAGCTCCTGTTGCTGTAGAGGAGAGTACTCAGTATGCAGGTTCTGTATCCTACATTCTAGTCTTGGTGGCTGTGGTGGCTTGTTCTTTTTTCCACATTCTTGGACAGTTTAGCCATATAAGCAGCAGCTTTCACTGTCTACCTGTTGAGCTCTGGGTCAAGGGACAGGCTACTGGAGACTGTCGATTCTATGTAAGTGAATTCATTTACCATTTGCAGGGTGTGATCGCCAATGCTGATGCTGAGGTCTTCATTGGCGTTCTTACCCATGATCTCTGTCTTATTCAGATTGATGATGAGGCCAAACACTTGTCAAGCATGCCCTAAGAAGATCAGGGTGTGTTCGAGATGTCAAGGCGGTATCATCAGCCAAGAGTGTCTCCTGGATCAGGACCTGACACACTTTGGCGTTTACTCTTAAGTGTGCAAGGTTGGAGAGCTTGCTGTGTGGGTACACTCTGTAATCAGTTGCTCTAAAAATATACGACATTACAATGAGATGAAGATCCTGAAGAGTGTCAGAGCGAGGACGCAGCCTTGTTTCACTCTGCTTTAAATAAGGAATGGTTCTGACTATGATGGTCAAGCCACATGCATGCCGTCATGGAAAGAGACGATGACATTCAGCAGCTTCAGTGGGCATCTGATCTTCTCCAGCAGTACGAAGAGGTTTTTCTGCTAATACGGTCAAAAGCTTTGGTCAGGTCGATGAAGGCAACGTATAAAAGCTGCGTCTATTCCCGGATCTTCCCCGGTAGCTGTCGATGGCGATGGTGGATCTCTCTGCCCTGTAGCCACATTTGGAGTCGGAAATGGCGTGATCTGTTGGTGTCTACTGCCTCTTTGGAACCATTCCCTTTATACAGTGAAAAAGTGAATATTTCGTAACATACAGTTCCAAAGAGAGAACCTTACCTTTTTCAACTATCTGCCGTGTTGCATAAAAAGCCAACGTTTTATATACTACTTGTAGTTTTGAATCTTACTCTTTCTGATATACTGTAGCGTAAAAGGTTGTCAATGTTGTCTTTTTTACTATGTTTGTTTCATCTTAGAAAAGGATATATCACGGTTGTCTTTTTACTGTGTCTGTTTCATTCTGGAAAAGAACATTTTATTGCTGTCTTTTTACTGTGTCTCTTTCATTCTGGAAAAGAACATTTCGTGATTGTCTTTTTACTGTGTCTGTTTCATCTTGGAAAAGAACATATCACGGTGGTATTTGCACTGTGTTTGTTTCATCTTGGAAAAGAACATTTCATGGTTATTTTTTCACTGTTTCATTCAGGAAAAGAACATTTCATGGCTGTCTTTTTACTGCGTCTGTTTCATTGTGGAAAATTATATCTTGTGGCTGTCTTTGTCTTATAATTGGTGCAGCACAGACAGAGCTCCCTCCTCCTCCCCTCCTCCTCCCCCCCCCCCCCTTTTTTTTTTTTTTTTTTTTTTTTATGAAAACTTTGAAGAAACTGGCAGATTGTTTTTCAAGTTTCTTGTCTTGAAGAAATCTGAAAACAGAAGATGAAGGAAAGTCGTAAAGGCAAACAAGATAATTATGTCACAGAGCGACAGGCTGGCAGGATGTGTGTCCGCCCATGTGTGTGTGTCTGTTTGTGGGAGAGCTGTATGGAAACGGTGCACACACTGACAAATGATCCGGTTGCTGCTGCAGCGGTCATACATTGTCTGACGTTACTCTGTTGTCGCCGATGTTCTGCGTGGAGAAACCTTACAATAACTAATAGCTATTTGCCTTCTGCATGTACTGTCATGTTCCCATCCTTTCTCTGTCTCTCTGTCTCTGTCTCTGTCTCTGTCTGTCTCTCTGTCTCTGTCTCTGTCTCTCTCTCTCTCTCTCCATTTCTTCCACACTTTCTCTCTCTCTCTCTCTCTTTCTTTCTCTCTCTGTGTCTCTCTCTCTCTTTCTTTCTCTCTCTCTCTCTCTGTTTCTTTCTTTCTCTCTCTCTCTTTCTCTCTCTCTCTCTCTCTCTCACGTTCTCTCTCTCTCCTTTCTCTCTTTCTCTTTCTTCCCTCTTTCTCTCTCTCTCTCTCTTTCTCTCGCTTTCACACACTCTCTCTCTTTCCCTCACGCTCTCTCTCTCTCTTTCTCTCTCTCACTGTCTCTGTCTCTGTCTCACTCTCACTCTCTCTCTCTCTCACTGTCTCTGTCTCTGTCTCATTCTCACTCTCTCTCTCTCTCTCTCTCACTGTCTCTGTCTCTGTCTCACTCTCACTCTCTCTCTCTCTCTCTCTCTCTCTTTCTCCCACGCTTTCTCTCTCTTTCTCTCACTCTCTGTTTCCCTCCCTCACCCTCTCTCGCTCTCTCTTTTACAATATACAGCACAGTTGAACAGATCCTTCTGTGTGATTTACAATATACAGCACAGTTGAACAGATCCTGCTATGTGATTTTACAATATACAGCACAGTTGAACAGATCCTTCTGTGTGATTTTACAATATATAGCACAGTTGAACAGATCCTGCTATGTGATTTTACAATATATAGCACAGTTGAACAGATCCTTCTGTGTGATTTACAATATACAGCACAGTTGAACAGATCCTGCTATGTGATTTTACAATATATAGCACAGTTGAACAGATCTGCTATGTGATTTCAATATATAGCACAGTTGAACAGATCCTTCTGTGTGATTTTACAATATACAGCACAGTTGAACAGATCCTGCTATGTGATTTTACAATATATAGCACAGTTGAACAGATCCTGCTATGTGATTTTACAATATATAGCACAGTTGAACAGATCCTTCTGTGTGATTTACAATATACAGCACAGTTGAACAGATCTGCTATGTGATTTTACAATGAGGAAAATGGCTGCCAGAGGAATACCTCAACTTCTGACAGACTAGCAGAAAAAAACAGACATGTCCAGAATTCTAAGCGATCGCCTAAAACGTTTGAGCCAGAGACCCCAAGCAGTCACGTGACGTGATCACAGATGACAAAACGTGGATCGTCTTCTGTGTTATACTAAACATACGTTCCATTCAAATGTGTGTGGCCGCTAATGACCAAAGACCAGTCGTACTGACACGTGGTTTTGAAGACCGGAAGAGACTTTCCTCCATTTTTTCTAACCCTTAAGACTCTGTATCTGATGATAATTTGCCTGAAAATTCTACTTTGATTGCTAGATATTACATAAAATATGCATTGCACAAAGTTTGTAAAGACAGGCAACATTTATAGGCCATTTTATGAGGAAGGGGGAATTAGAGCACCTGGTAACAACAAGAAAGCTGAAAGGAAAGAGAACACCAGGTAGACCCAGGGAGAAAATATTGGACGGACTTACACGGTGGCTGAGGACAGAGAGGGTGGGAGATGTGCTTGCAGCGACAAGGGATAGATGCATCCAGGTTTCCTGTTGTGACCAGGTGTTCTGATTTCTCTTTCCTCATAAAATGTCCTATAAAAATGTTGCTTGTCTTTTCCTAATCTTCTTTATTGATGATCTTCCTTGTGTCTGCTTCCTTCAAGACTGTCTGGTTTGTTTTCTTTTCATGAGTGATGTGTAGGTATGGTGGTATCTCTTTCTTTCTCTCCCTCTTTGGGCAAGGGCAAGATGTAAACGAAAAAGCATTTGCACCGCCTATTTCATTCCCTCGTTAATATAATTGTTTGTTCTTGTTCTTGTTCTTTGTTCTTTGTTCTTTGTTCTTTGTTCTTGTTCTTGTTCTTGTTCTTTGTTTTTGTTCTTTGTTATTTGTTCTTGTTCTTGGTTCTTTGTTATTTGCTCTTGTTCTTTGTTCTTGGTTCTTGGTTCTTGGTTCTTTTCTCTTGCTCTTGTTCTTTGTTCTTTGTTCTTGTTCCTTTTCTTTGTTTCCTTCTTGTCCTTGCTCTTTGTTCTTGTTCTTTGTTCTTGTTCTTGTTCTTGTTCTTGTTCTTGTTCTTGTTCTTGTTCCTTATTCCTTGTTCCTTGTTCCTTGTTCTTTGTTCTTTGTTCTTCGTTCCATGTTCTTGTTCTTGTTCTTGATTTTTGTTCTTGATCTTTGATCTTTGATCTTTGTTTTTGTTCTTGTTCTTGTTCTTTGTTCTTGCTCTCTCCCATTATTTTGTGTGTTAGAGCTAATCGTCGAGTGGATAACAAACTTGAGTTGAATTGGTGTGTGTGTGTGTGTGTGCGTGTGTGTGTGTGTGTGTATGTGTGTGCGTGTGCGTGTGTGTGTGTTGTGCGTGTGTCCGTGTTCTTGTTCTCTCCCATACTTTGTGTGTTCAAGCCAATGGTCAAATCGATAATAAATTGAATTGGCGTGTGTGTGTCTGTATGTGTGTGTGTGTGTGTGCTAGCGCGTGTTGTGTGTGTGTGTGTGTGTTTTGGTACGTGTGTGTGTGTGTACGTGTGTGTGTGTGTGCGTGCGTGTGTGTATGTCCGTGTGTGATGTGTGTGTGTGTGTGTGTGTACGTGCGTGCGTGCGTGCGTGTGTGTATGTCCGTGTGTGTGTGTGTGTGTGTGTGTGTGTGTGTGTGTGTGTATGTCCGTGTGTGTGTGCAGGTACTTGGCCTCTCCAACTCTTCTGTCAACCCTCACGTGTACTGCTTTCTGAGCAGCGGGTTCCGCAGGGCCTTTCTCAACCTGTGCTGTCGCCGCAAGCGTCGTACCCACCACGGCATCATGATCACCATCCGATACCTTTGTCCACTCTCTGACGATAGCGGCCTGGAGAGTGTCGAAACCGTCCTCTCCTAACTCTCCCCCTCTCTCCCCCGCTCTCCCTTCCCTTCTCCCCCACTCTCCACGACGAACACACTCACACAGAGCTTTGAACAAGTGAGTGAAGGAACCAGAAAAAAAAAAAACACGAAAACGAAATCAGAACGCGTACCTAACACAAAAACAAGACAAGACAGGCGCAAAAACCTTCGGCCAGCTAATTAATTAACTGGCTTTCGTCAAGCGTTGAACGCAAGATCACAAACAAACACCGAACATAAAACCGAGGAGAAAAAAAATAGACTGAAACCTTCCTCCGCCACCTCGTCCAGTCGAGTGAGTGAAGGTATAGGACGAGCATAGAAAGTGTCTGTTGCGACATCTTTCCTATCCCTTAACTTAACCTTTTCCTTCTCCTTTCGATAACGGAGTCAAGGTCAGACAACTCTTTTGTCTTCAAAGATCCACCAGCCCCCCTTCCTTCTCTTAATTTAACAAACACGCGCGTCTGTGCAAACTGATGTCGGGGGTTTAGCAGTGTTGTTCATGAAAGGTGTGCGGCATAAAAGTATGCAAATGCTATTTCCATGAAAGCGTAAAGGTGTGTAATGCTATTACATGAAAGCGTAAAAAGTTTGCAATGCTATTCCATGAAAGCGTAAAAAGTGTGCAATGCTATTCCATGAAAGCGTAAAGGTGTGCAATGCTATTCCATGAAAGCACGAAGGTTGCAATGCTATTCCATGAAAACACAAAGGTTGCAATGCTATTCCATGAAAGGGGTGCAGTTCAATACACTGCTGCAGGAAATGTGTGCAATGCTACTGTATAGCATATGAAAGGTGTACAATGCTACTTTATAGCAATATGAAAGGTGTACAATGCTACTTTATAGCAATATGAAAGGTGTACAATGCTACTTTATAGCAATATGAAAGGTGTACAATGCTACTTTATAGCAATATGAAAGGTGTACAATGCTATTTTATAGCAGTATGAAAGGTGTACAATGCTACTTTATAGCAATATGAAAGGTGTACAATGCTACTTTATAGCAATATGAAAGGTGTACAATGCTATTTTATAGCAGTATGAAAGGTGTTACAATGCTACTATTATAGCAATATGAAAGGTGTACAATGCTACTGTATAGCAGTATGAAAGGTGTACAATGCTATATAGCAGTATGAAAGGTGTACAATGCTACTTTATAGCAGTATGAAAGGTGTACAATGCTACTTTATAGCAATATGAATGGTGTACAATGCTACTTTATAGCAGTATGAAAGGTGTACAATGCTACTTTATAGCATATGAAAGGTGTACAATGCTACTTTATAGCAATATGAAAGGTGTACAATGCTACTTTTATAGCAATATGAAGGTGTACAATGCTACTTTATAGCAACATGAAAGGTGTACAATGCTACTTTATAGCAGTATGAAAGGTGTACAATGCTATAGCAGTATGAAAGGTGTACAATGCTACTTTATAGCAGTATGAAAGGTGTACAATGCTACTTTATAGCAATATGAAAGGTGTACAATGCTACTTTATAGCAATATGAAAGGTGTACAATGCTACTTTATAGCAATATGAAAGGTGTACAATGCTACTTTATAGCAATATGAAAGGTGTACAATGCTACTTTATAGCAATATGAAAGGTGTACAATGCTATTATAGCAATATGAAAGGTGTACAATGCTACTTTATAGCAATATGAAAGGTGTACAATGCTACTTTATAGCAATATGAAAGGTGTACAATGCTACTTTATAGCAAATGAAAGGTGTACAATGCTACTTATAGCAATATGAAAGGTGTACAATGCTACTTTATAGCAATATGAAAGGTGTACAATGCTACTTTATAGCATATGAAAGGTGTACAATGCTACTTTTATAGCAATATGAAAGGTGTACAATGCTACTTTATAGCAATATGAAAGGTGTACAATGCTACTTTATAGCAACATGAAAGGTGTACAATGCTATAGCAATATGAAAGGTGTACAATGCTACTTTTATAGCAATATGAAAGGTGTACAATGCTACTTTATAGCAGTATGAAAGGTGTACAATGCTACTTTATAGCAATATGAAAGGTGTACAATGCTACTTTATAGCAATATGAAAGGTGTACAATGACTATAGCAATATGAAAGGTGTACAATGCTACTTTATAGCAATATGAAAGGTGTACAATGCTACTTTATAGCAATATGAAAGGTGTACAATGCTATAGCAGTATGAAAGGTGTACAATGCTACTTTATAGCAATATGAAAGGTGTACAATGCTACTTTATAGCAATATGAAAGGTGTACAATGCTACTTTATAGCAATATGAAAGGTGTACAATGCTACTTTATAGCAATATGAAAGGTGTACAATGCTACTTTATAGCAGTATGAAAGGTGTACAATGCTACTTTATAGCAGTATGAAAGGTGTACAATGCTACTTTATAGCAATATGAAAGGTGTACAATGCTACTTTATAGCAGTATGAAAGGTGTACAATGCTACTTTATAGCAGCATAAACGGTATGCAGTGTTACTTGTATCAGCATTAAAGATGTGCAATGCTAGTTATAGCAGCATAAAAGATGTGCAATGCCACTTATATCAGCATGAAAGGTGTGCTATGCTATAGCAACAAGAAAGGTGTGCAATGCTATAACAACAAGAAAGGTGTGCAATGCTATAGCAACAAGAAAGGTGTGAAATGCTATAACAACAAGAAAGGTGTGCTATGCTATAGCAACAAGAAAGGTGTGAAATGCTATAACAACAAGAAAGGTGTGCAATGCTATAGCAACAAGAAAGGTGTGCAATGCTATAGCAACAAGAAAGGTGTGCAATGCTATGGCAACAAGAAAGGTGTGCAATGCTATAGCAACAAGAAAGGTGTGCAATGCTATAGCAACAAGAAAGGTGTGCAATGTTATAGCAACAAGAAAGGTGTGCCATGCTATGGCAACAAGAAAGGTGTGCAATGCTATAACAACAAGAAAGGTGTGCAGTGCTATAGCAACAAGAAATGTGTGCAGTGCTGTAGCAACAAGAAAGCTGTGCAATGCTATAGCAACGAGAAAGCTGTGCAATGCTATAACAACAAGAAAGGGTGCAATGCTATAGCAACAAGAAAGGCGTGCAATGCATGGCAACAAGAAAGGTGTGCAATGCTATAGCAACAAGAAAGGTGTGCAAGCTATAGCAACAAGAAATGTGTGCAATGCTATAGCAACAGACAGGTGTGCAATGCTATAGCAACAAGAAAGGTGTGCAAAGCTACTTTATAGCAGCATGAAAGATACACAATTCGCATAGCAACATAATGGTGTGAAATGCTATTCAAAGGTAGCACGAAAGACGTAAAGTGCTATTCTAAAGTAGCATGAAAGTTTGCAGTGTTATTCTAAAGTAACATGAAAGTTTCCAGTGTTATTCTAAAGTAGCATGAAAGGTTGCAGTGTTACTCTAAAGTAGCATGAAAGGTTGCAGTGTTATTCTAAAGTAGCATGAAAGTTTGCAGTGTTATTCTAAAGTAGCATGAAAGGTTGCAGTGTTATTCTAAAGTAACATGAAAGTTTACAGTGTTATTCTAAAGTAGCATGAAAGGTTGCAGTGTTATTCTAAAGTAACATGAAAGTTTACAGTGTTATTCTAAAGTAGCATGAAAGGTTGCAGTGTTATTCTAAAGTAGCATGAAAGGTTGCAGTGTTATTCTAAAGTAACATGAAAGTTTGCAGTGTTATTCTAAAGTAGCATGAAAGTTTGCAGTGTTATTCTAAAGTAGCATGAAAGGTTGCAGTGTTATTCTAAAGTAACATGAAAGTTTGCAGTGTTATTCTAAACTAGCATGAAAGGTTGCAGTGTTATTCTAAAGTAACATGAAAGTTTACAGTGTTATTCTAAAGTAGCATGAAAGGTTGCAGTGTTATTCTAAAGTAACATGAAAGTTTACAGTGTTATTCTAAAGTAGCATGAAAGGTTGCAGTGTTATTCTAAAGTAGCATGAAAGGTTGCAGTGTTATTCTAAAGTAGCATGAAAGTTTGCAGTGTTATTCTAAAGTAACATGAAAGTTTCCAGTGTTATTCTAAAGTAGCATGAAAGGTTGCAGTGTTACTCTAAAGTAGCATGAAAGGTTGCAGTGTTATTCTAAAGTAGCATGAAAGGTTGCAGTGTTATTCTAAAGTAGCATGAAAGGTTGCAGTGTTATTCTAAAGTAGCATGAAAGTTTGCAGTGTTATTCTAAAGTAGCATGAAAGGTTGCAGTGTTATTCTAAAGTAACATGAAAGTTTGCAGTGTTATTCTAAAGTAGCATGAAAGGTTGCAGTGTTATTCTAAAGTAGCATGAAAGGTTGCAGTGTTATTCTAAAGTAGCATGAAAGGTTGAAATACTATTCTGAAGTAGCATGAAAGGTTGCAATGCAACTTTACAGTAACATGACAGGTGTGCGGTGCTGTTCTAGAATAGCATGAAAAGTGTGTGATGCTATTCTAAAGTAGAATAAAAGGTGTGAGGTACTATTCTGAAGTAGCATGAATGGTGTGAAATGCTATTCTAAAGTAGCATGAAAGTGAAATACTATTCTGAAGCAACATGAAAGGTGTGAAATGCTATTCTAAAGAAGCATAAAAGGTGTGCAATGCCATTCTAAAACAGCATAAAAGGTGTGCAATGCTATTGTAAAACAGCATGACATGTGCAATGCTATTGTAAAACAGCATGAAAGATGTACAATGCTATTCTATTGTAGTATGGAAGTGTGCAATGCTATTCTAAAACAGCATGAAAGGTGTGCAATGATATTTTAAAGTACCATGAAAGGTGTGAAATGTTACTTTATAGCAAAAAAAAGGGGTTGAAATGCTACTTTATAGCACCATAAAGGTGTGAAATGCTATTCTAAAGTAGCATGAAAGGTGTGAAAATGCTATTCTAAAGTAGCATGAAATATTGAAATGCTATTCTATAGCAGCATAAAAGATGTGCAATGCTATTATAAAGTAGCATGAAATGTGTGAAACGCTGGTCTAAAACAGCATGAAATGTGTGCTAGGCCAGTCAAGTCTTCAAACAGATGGACGGACCAGTGAGACCCTGTATATACATCCAGGACTGGTGACGACATGTACAGATAATTCTTTAAGTGGTCCACCAGACCCTGCCTCAACAATGTGGATAGACTCCTTGAGCTTGGTAGAAAGAAACTCTAGGGAGAGCTAGACAACAGAAGGTCTTCAGAGAAGTAACCCCCTTTAGACAAGTGTTTCGGCCCTGAATTCCTTACACTCTCGGGGGCCGGGCCACATCCAGGTCATGACTCCTGGATGCCCTTCTGCTGTTGCCTATTTTTTTTTTTTTTTTTTTTTTTTTTTCCCCCACGCCCGGGATCGAACCTGGGCGATTCTGCGCTTCAGAACTGCGGTACGCGGTTTTACCAATGTGCTAACGGGGCACACATCATCTGTAGGGAATTTAATCCTTATGAAGTTCACTTTTTTCGTTCCTCCTTGCCCAGATCCAGCTTGAGCTCCTTTCTGCTGCCTCTGCCATCGCTTTAAGGGCTCTAGTCCTCTTCTTCCCAGAAATGGCGAGTTGTTTCATGAGATCATAAGCGGAGGTGCCCACAAACCCTCTTGCCCCGACCTCTATGGCGAAGATTTTGACCCGCAGACCTGCTTTCTTCAGGGTGCTGGCAAGACCGGCGTATTTTTCGGTCTTGTAGATATGTGCTTCTTCCATTCTGCTTTCGTATGGCACAGTGAGTTCTATCAGAATCACTTGTTTCGAGGAGTCAGAGTGGAGAGCGATGTCTGGTCTCATGCCTGTCTTGCTGATGACATCTGGGTAATTTCTCCACTCTGGGAGGTCTGCTGTACACTCCCAGTCGACTGCTCCATCCAGAAGACCCTTTGGCAATGTGCTGGTTGTCATAGCACTTTCGGGCCAGACCTGTTTCCCTCCTGCTTTGTAGAACGTTGTCATAGCAATTGGTGCGTTTGGGGTCATGGTTTTTTCGCTAACCACATCTGTGATCACTTTCAGAACTTGGTTGTGCCTCCATGTATACCTTCCTTGGGCTAGCGCTACTTTGCAAGAGCTTAGGACATGTTCCACTGTTTGTTTCTTCTGACAGAGCGGACATGCTGGGTCGTCTGCTTTCCCCCATTTCACTAAGTTTGCATTCGAGGGGAGCAGGTCATATACAGATCTGAGGAGGAAGCTTATCCTTAGAGGAGCCATGTGCCACATATCGTTCCAGCTGAGACTTCTTTGGAGTGCACTGTCCCATGTTGTCCATTGCCCCTGTTGACCTTGCTGGACTGCCTTCTGCACTCTTTTGACATCTTCTTCTTCCTTCAACTCCTGTATGATCATGTCTCTTTGTAGAAAAATACCTCATAAAATGGTCTGCCAATAACAGCTGCCAGCATGATCAAGATGACGCCTCACAGGGACGTGTATAGTGTCCAGAGGTGGTCACCTGCCCAGCTCTGTCCAGTTTAGGTCACCTGATCCAATAACCTGGCCCGTAACACCGTAACAAGAGAGAGTGGGGACATCGCCTGTGTTCTTGTGCTTATCAACAACGTGACATTACAGTTTTCAACTTATCGGTTGCAGGTTGTGTTTTGTTTTTGTTTTTATTCTCTACTATTTTTGTTTCAGGTCAGCAGGTTGTAAACAAGGTCAAGGCTACAATGTCATGTCGGTTTCAGTTTCGTTTGCAGTTTGGAAGGTTTTGTAGCACTGAATTTACAAGGCCGAACTGTAAAGTCCAAAATGCTTAATGTGAAAAATCAGTGTTCGATGTTGTGATGTTTCGATCAGTCCCAAAAACCGCTGTGTAAAGAAAGACGAGGAAGCGTGATGATCACTATATCAAGGTACTTCGACACCGGTGACAGACAAATGTAAGGACACGTGTTGGTGATTGGATTCGTCAACGCCGGTGTGCCTTTGCATAAAGTAGCGAGAGGATGTTGCCGAAAAAATTTTTTAAAAAAACGTTTAGTCCAGGTAGATACTAGGCTGTCTCGATGCCCTGATGTTTAGATATTGTTTGTGCTCTTTAAAAGTGCCGTGTTACTTCAAGCAAACACAGCGTGTACAGCTAAATCTTTTTTGTGTCACTGTCTCTTTTACTATGATGCCTGTGAATCCAAATCGTCGTCTCACAAAGAAGAAGGACTAGGGGCTATGGAAGCTGGGTGTGAAAGCTGTCATGAACAAAAGTGAAATCTCTGTATATTCCCACACGTGCTACTTGCTAGCTTCAGAAGATGAGGAGGCGCAAAGTATTAGAAGAGCTACATATACGTGACCAAGTTCAGAAGACAGACCAGTTATGGCAGCGAACGTCAGACAAAATGTAACGTTCTATCGTTCACTGTCACGAGCGCATGGTCACGTAGTCTAAAGCCTACAGGGTTTCTTGGTTCACGGACATTTCAAAAAGCAAAACGCTGTCAACGTTGTATTGTTCATTGTGTCAGGAACGACGTATTGCTCAATGTGTTTACCACAACAAGGATGATATATCGCCTATTGTGTTATCGTGACTAGAATGATATGCTGTACCCAGTGTGTGATCATGACAAGAATGATATGTTGCCAGACGTATCATCATGACAAGAATGACGTATTTCCCATAGTGAGAATGACGTATTGCATGATGCATCATCATGACAAGAATGACGTATTTCCCATGGTGAGAATGACGCATTGCCAGATGTATCATCATGAAAAAAATGACATGTTGCCCAGTGTGTTATCATGACAAGAATGACATGTTGCCAGATGTATCATCGTGACAAGAATGACATGTTGCCAGATGTATCATCATGACAAGAATGACATGTTGCCAGATGTATCATCATGACAAGAATGACATGTTGCCAGATGTATCATGATGACAAGAATGACATCTTGCCAGGTATATCATCATGACAAGAATGACATGTTGCCAGATGTATCATCATGACAAGAATGACATGTTGCCAGATGTATCATCATGACAAGAATGACATGTTGCCAGATGTATCATCATGACAAGAATGACATGTTGCCAGATGTATCATCATGACAAGAATGACATGTTGCCAGATGTATCATCATGACAAGAATGACGTGTTGCCAGGTATATCATCATGACAAGAATGACATGTTGCCAGATGTATCATCATGACAAGAATGACCTGTTGCCAGATGTATCATCATGACAAGAATGACCTGTTGCCAGATGTATCATCATGACAAGAATGACGT
>JAPXFY010000034.1:18883524-18891024 GCA_030674185.1 Monoplex corrugatus
GCCGACACAGGGCAACCACACAGTTTTGACAAGAGGCCACTGGAGGAGACTGAAACGTCTTCTTTCATTAGCCTGCCCGCTTGTACCATCAAGAGTGTCACAGGGCTGACAGTTGACGATCAGCAGCGATGTGGAAGGCCTCTGAAGTGGAGAAATCCCGCCTGACGTCAGGATCTTTTTCCTGTCATTAATCGTGGTCTTCTTTGGTTTCTCGCTTTAAACCGTAGACTGAGTTCATCATCATCATCATCATCATCTCGTCGTCGTCGTCGTCATCGTCATCGTCATCGTCATCGTCATCGTCATCGTCATCGTCATCGTCGTCATCATATGTGCCTTGCCGCATGGCAGTTGGTGATCATGGCCCTCCACACGAATCTATCCCTTGTCGCTGCAAGTACACATCTCCCAACCCTCTCTGTCCTCAGCCACCTGCAAATCCGTGCAGTATTTTCTCCCCTGGGTCTGCCTGGTGTTCTCTCTCTCCCTCCAGCTTTTCTGTTGTGACCAGATGCTCTAATTCCCCTTTCCTCATAAAATGACCTATAAACTGTAGCTTGTCTTTTCCTAATCTTTTTTAACAATGATCTTCTGTGTCTGCCTCCATCCTAACAGTGAACAAGTTCAATTACGACATGTTAAAAATTAATTCGCTGTAGGACTTTTGACAGGCTAACAAAAAATTCAACTGTTTATGATGGTGAGGCAAATATGCCGAAAACTCATCGTAAATAGTGTAGGAATATGTCGTTTTATCCTAACGCAAGAAAGGATATGACTATGTGTTATCTTCTTTCCACACAGGCACACTATGTTCATGGTGTGTTTTGTTTTGAATGCATCAAGTTTCCATCTATACGTAAGGGATTTAGCCAGTTCTGCCACTAAGGTGGTCCGTATTCCCCATTGATTCAGTCAGTTGTGTCACTAAAGTGGTCCATTTTACCCATCCAGTCAGTCAGTTCTGCCACTAAGGCGGTCCATTTGCCCATTGTTTCAGTCAATTCTGCCACTAAGGCGGTCCATTTTGCCCATTGTTTCAGTCAGTTCTGCCACTAAGGCGGTCCATTTCACCATTGTTTCAGTCAGTTCTGCCACTAAGGCGGTCCATTTTGCCCATTGTTTCAGTCAGTTCTGCCACTAAGGCGGTCCATTTCACCCATTGTTTCAGTCAGTTCTGCCACTAAGACGGTCCATTTTGCCCATTGTTTCAGTCAGTTCTGCCACTAAGGCGGTCCATTTTGCCCATTGTTTCAGTCAGTTCTGCCACTAAGGCGGTCCATTTTACCCATCCAATCAGTCAGTTCTGCCACTGAGGTGGTCCGTTTTGCCCATTGATTCAGTCAGTTCTGCCACTAGGCGGTCCATTTTACCCATCCATCAGTCAGTTCTGCCACTGAGGGGTCCATTTTACCCATCCAGTCAGTCAGTTCTGCCACTGAGGCGGTCCATTTTACCCATCCAGTCAGTCAGTTCAGCCACTACATACATACTACATGCGTGCAACATCTATTTTGCCCATCCAGTCAGTCAGTTCTGCCACTAAGGTGGCACTGTCGTCCATTAACCCTTTGACTCCTGCACCTAGTCCACCAGCATCTACATTGTTAGCCATGCTAAAAAGCAATAACGCAACTCTTTGACTCACCCTACCACCAGCTTCTGCAGAGAGCTGGTGGATAGGCTGATGGAGTTAAAATGTTAAGTTTGTGCAGTTAGTGGACAGGCTGCGGGAGTCAAAGGGTTAAGTCAGTTTATTGTGCCATTGAGGAGATCTATGTTGTCTGTTGAGTCAGTCTGTTCCACGAGCCTGTAGCCTATTTTGCTTCTTGTATGGTTCATTTTCAATGGTGTAGTCATGTAGTTAATCCTTGATCCATCCATTCTGATCATTATGTCCATCACCTATGTTTTCTTATTGATCATTCATCTCCTTCAGCTTCCCCCCGTGGGGATGCCGGGGGCTCTTTCAGTATAAATAGTATCCCCACCTTCTGGAAATTCTGTACTAGAAATTTCCTCTTTTCTGTCACTCTCTTTGTTTCTGCCCTGCTCCTTTGCTTTCTGTCATTTCGTCCTATCATTTTCTGCCTTGCTGGTCCATTCATCTGTATGTGTTCGATAAAGTCTTACATACTTCTCTCTTAGGATTGATGATTGGGTACATGTATTAAGTGTATTTTCGGCTCTAGGAAATGAGATATCCGGAAGCAATTTTAGGTAATTTAGGCCCGTTTTTTATGTTTTAGTGTCCTTAGTTACATTTGAATTTGTATTCAGGTATGGTTTTTTTTTAATCCCCTGTGCGATAAACTGGATTGAGTGGTCAACACCAGGGGCATATCCTTAGATTATGTGTGCAAATGCATTGATATGTGTACTTAATTTTCTGTTCGTTTTTTTCCCCCCTGTTGAAGTAATGTGTATGGTTTGAAACGGTTATAGCCCTGATATGGCTCTACGCAGTCGGCTGGGCTTTAAACAACAATGACATGACAATCTCATTCAGCATGATCCGTTGTACCCTCACAGTCCTTGATTTCTTCTGCTTTGTCCTTGTTCGATTTTCAGATCGCTCTCTAACAATTTAGCACTGGTCCATTCTGTCCACTCAGATTTGGTCCAAACTGTTTTGGGACCTGGTCCATTGTGCCCATTGATTTCAGCCTGAAATAGTTGACTGCAGTGCTGCACTGTTATCACCGTTGTTTCTGAATCTGTGGGGATTTCAGTGGTTTGCACTTTGAGGAACGGGGAATTAGAGCACCTGGTCACAACAGGAAAGCTGGAGGGAAAGAGAGCACCAGGTAGACCCAGGGGAAAAATATTGGATGGATTTGCAGAGTGGCTGAGGACAGAGCGGGTGGAAGATGTGCTTGCAGCAACAAGGGATATAGATGCATATGGAGGGCCATGATCGCTAACGCTTTGTGGCAGAGTACTTGATGATGATGATGATGATGATGATGATGATGATGATGATGATGATGATGCAGTTTGTTGTATATTTTGGTTTTATTTGACTTTTTGTTAATTAATAAAACAACATGTTGTACATAAGAAAGATTAAATTGATTTTGTCATTTTGCCATTCTTTCTGTCTCTGTATCTGTCTCTCTGTCTCTCTCTCTCTCTCTCTCTCTCTCTCTCTCTCTGTCTGTCTGTCTCTCTGTCTCTCTCTCTCTTGTCTTCTGTCTCTCTGTCTCTCTCTCTCTCTCTCTCTCTATCTCTATCTCTTCTCTATCTCTGTGCGTGAGTGTACGTGCGTGTATGTCTATACATAAGCACAGGTGCATAAAATTACGGCGTTGTTATGACTGTTGTTTCTGAATTTGTGGGCATTTCATTGCTTTGCACTTTGTTATGTATTCTGGTTTTATTTGACTATTTGTTAATAAAACAAAATGTTGTAAATCAAAAAGATGAAATTGATTCTGTCGTTTTGTCATTCTCTCTCTCTCCTCTCTCTCTCTCTCTCTCTCTCTCTCTCTCTCTCTCTCTCTCTCTCTCTCTCTCTCTCTCTTTCTCTTCTCTTTCTCTCTCTCTTCTCTCTCTCTCTGTCTCTCTCTCTCTTTCTCTCTCTCTCTTTCTCTCTCTCTCTCTTTCTCTTTCTCTGTCTCTCTCTCTCTCTCTCTCTCTCTCTCTCTCTCTCTCTTCTCTCTCTCTCTCTTTGCGTGTGTATACGTGCGTACATGTCTATACATATACACAGATATTAACATATTCATACGTACATACATACATACATACGTACATGCATACATATATACATACATAATACATATATACATACATACATAATACATACATACATGTATACATACATACATACATACATACATAATACATATAACATACATACATACAAACATACATACATACATACAACTACATACATACATACATACAAACATACATACATGTATATACATACATACATACATATATACATATAGACATATATATAAAACATACATACATACACACTACATTACATACATACATACATACAGACAGACAGACAGACAGAAGACATACGCACACACACATACATACATACATACATACATACATACATACATACATACATACATACATACATACATACATACATACATACAATACATACATACATACATACATACACACAAACACACGATTCCTGGAGAAGGACAAATTTCTACTTTAAAAAAAATGGCGACAGCAGAGGAGCAACCAGGAGTCATGACCTGGATGTGGCCCGGCCCCTTTAGAGTGTCAAGAGTTAAGGGCCAAAACATTCACTTGATGGGGGTTTCTCCTCTGAGGACCTTCTGCTGTCCAGCTCTCCCCAGAGTTTTTTTATACTACTACTGCTCCACTGCTCCATTCAGAAACCAAAATATTTTCAAATTAAGAGTGAAATCAAAAGCAATATTATCCGTGATAAAAAAAAAAAATTCAGTGTTTGTCTGTCTATGAAGAAAAGCATGTCAGCAAAGATTTCTCAGCTGTTTATGGAAAGTCTTTTACCAAATCCAGTTTACGGGTCCTTTTGTGGGCCCCTTTATGAGCAAAATACGACTATTTAGTTTAATTTTCAGCATAACATATTGAAGATTATATCCGACATTGATGAAATCAACAAGAAATATCAGTCCAAGTTTTACTGTCTATGAAATCTTATGTCTTTTTGTGTCAGTACTTGTATTCCCCGCTCCAATGTATCATAGCATTTAGGGTCTGTTTTAAATAGTTCATTTGCGTGCTGGTAGGGTGGATTTGAAAGTAAAGCGTAGGTCAATAAATGTGCAGACAAGCCGGGGCCTAAAACCTATTTCATGTGCACACGTACTAACTTACTGCTCATTATGCCATTGCTACGCCTGTACATTGATACAACAGACAAAATACATACAAACAGAGGGAACAGAAATGGAGAAGGCAACTATGAATGTCTGGGACAGGCAATCATCATCATCATCAAGTGCCCTGCCACATGGCGTTGGCGATCATGGCCCTCCATACGTATCTATCCCTTGTTGCCGCAGGCGCGTCTTCAACCCTCTCTGTCCTCAGCCACCCTGCAAGTCCGTCCATTATTTTCTCCCTCGGTCTACCTGGTGTTCTCTTTCCCTCCAGTTTTCATGTTGTGACCAGGTGCTCTAATTCCCTTTCCTCATAAAATGGCCTATAAATGTTTCTTGTCTTTTCCTAATCTTCCTTTTCAATGATCGTCTTGTGTCTGCCTTGATCAAGACTGTCTCGTTTGTTTTCTTTGCTGTCCATGGAACTCTCAATATTCTTCTTAGAAATCACATCTCGGCTGCCTCAATCTTGTTCTGGCTTTGTGTGTTGACTGTCCACGCCTCACAACCGTATAACATTATCGATTCTATATAACATTCAAGAACTCTTCTCCTGATGTTAACTGACAGGCATTTGTTGGTAAGAATTTGTTGGGACAGGCAATGACAATGGAAAACAGAACAAGAAATAAAGTTTTTTAGCAGAATGGAGCGTTTTCGGAACCTACAGAGAAATCTTTCTAGACGAGCATCTCCCGATCAGCTAAGAGTCTACAAAAAATGTGTCTCACCAACAACGACATATGTATGCCAAACATGGTCTCTGACAAAATAGCTCAGAAATTCAAAACCAGCCAGTGAACAATGGAAAAGAAAGCGGTAGGCATCAAATTGAAAGATAGAATACCAAACGTTACCATTAACTACAATAATAATGATAATAATTACAGTATTTATACGGCGCCAAATTTGACAGTTCAAATCAAAGTGCACTCACACACCACGCACACGCATACAGTCGACAAAGACTATCTTACAATGTTTAATACACAGACTGAGGGAAAGAAGTAGTTGTAGAATTCATTGTTGGGAAAAAAGGCGGGTTTTTAAATTGGACTTAAAAGCAGAAAGGGTAGGTGTTAGGCGAAGGCAGAGCGGAAGTCTATTCGAGGCTGACGGTCCTGAGACAGCAACAGAACGCTGGCCAACACTTGATAGTTTAAATCTAGGGATCTGAAGGGAAAGAGTGTCTGAAGCTGAGCGCAAGGTGTGAGTTGGCGTATAAACGTTGATGTTGTCACAAAGATATAATGGAGCAAACTGGTGAATGTATTTGTAACACAAAGTATCCAGCTTATATATCAATTCTTTTTAAGACAGGCAACCAGTCAAGAGAGCAAAGTGACATACATAGTTGAACATATTACCAAAACAAAATGGCAATGGGCTGGGAACATCACTCGCATGAAAGACAATAGATGGACGATCAGAAGCTCAGAATGGCAGATAATAAAGAGTGCAAGATCAATTGGAAGACTGAAAAGTCGTCGGAGAGATGACATCAGGTGGCATAAAGGAGAAACAGGGTCAAGGTCAGCAAAAGACAGGCAAAGGCTCTGACGGAGGACTACTTCCTACAGTGGAAGGACACCGCGTAGAAAGAAAGAGAGAGAGAATTGTTGGGTAACACCCAAGGTTCTGCATTTTTGTATAGTACCCCAAGTATGACAAATGTGTTGTTTCTTAGAAGAATGCTGAGAGTTCCATGGACAGCAAAGAAATCAAACGAGACAATCTTGAAAGAAGCAGACACAAGAAGATCATTAATAAGAAATATTAGGAAAAGACAAGCAACAATTACAAGACATTTTATGAGGAAAGAGAAATTTCAGCACCTGGTCACAGCAGGAAAGCTGGAGGGAAGGAGAACACCAGGCAGACGCAGGAGAAAATAATGAACGGACTTGCAGGATGGCTGAGTACAGAGAGTGTGGGGAGATGCACTTGCGGCGACAAGGGACAGATTCGTGTGGAGGGCCATGATCACAAACGCCAAGCAGCAGGGCACATGATGATGATGATGGTGTGGTGGTGGTGGTGGTGGTGGTGGTGGTGGTGGTGGTGGTGGTGATGGTGATGATGATGGTGATAGTGTAGATATCTGTATGTCGGTTTTTATCTGAATCAAAATGACTGCCAGTGTTCAAAGAAAACAGACCCAGAATTATGAAAATGGAATGAGTACGTGTATTCAATTATCGAAACGACACAGGCATAAATTTTCAGGCAACTGGCTTTTGTCAAGCGAGCACAGACGATAGTAAAGAGGAAAGTTCACCAGATTAATGACACAGTAACATATCTCACGACTTTCCAGATGTTTCCTTGAGCGTTGAACTTGGAGAAGATAACTGCAATGACTGAAATTATCTTTTTGCTTATACATTTAAAACCGTTTCCATGTTTTAAATAACTGTTGTGTAAGAGGGCTATGCAAAACAGCCTTTTTGCTTTTTTTTTTATGTGTGTGTGTGTGTGTGTGTGTGTGTGTGTGCGTGCGTGCGTGTGCGTGTGTGTGTGTGTGTGTGTGTGTGTGTGTGCGTGTGTGTGTGTGTGTGTGTGTGTGTGTGTGTGTGTGTGTGTGTGTGTGTGTGTGTGTGTGTGTGTTGTTGTTGTCATTTTACCTCATGATAAATCTCACCAAAATTTGTTT
>JAPXFY010000034.1:18896024-18926024 GCA_030674185.1 Monoplex corrugatus
GTGTCGTATTGTATTGTATCGTATCGTATCGCATTGTATTGTATTGTATCGTATCGTGTTGTATCGTATCGTATCGCATCGTATCGTATTGTATTGTATTGTACTGTACTGTGTTGTATAGTATCGTATTGTATCGTATCGTATTGTACATGTATTGCATTGTATTGCATTGTATTGCATTGTATTGTATTGTATCGTATCGTATCGTATCGTATCGTATCGCATTGTATTGCATTGCATTGCATTGCATTGTATTGCATTGTATTGCATTGTATTGTATCGTATCGTATCGTATCGTATCGTATCGTATCGTTTTGTCTGATGCAATTGTGCTATACTGAATAGTGCAACTGTACAAATAGCATCGGCCCGCTGTGTGATCGTCTACCTAATTACCTTTCAGTGCTTCGCAAGAACACGGAGTTGGACACTAATTGTAAGCCGTACAAAACTCACCCAGCTCCAGTTTATGCCAATGAGCGCGTGCGGTGCGCGTGGGCTCAGCTGGATTTTGTGATCGAAAGGATTCTGCTGCTGTCTTGAAGGAAATTGCACAGCATGAAAATTCTCTTATATACTACTCAAAACAAGTTAAGGGCCACCCTCCGATCTTCACCTGGTGTCGACAACTCGGTGTATTGACGCGAGTTGATGAAATCGTACAAATTAACTTGTGTTGCTGTATTGCTGAAGCAGTGCATATGTCAGATTGAAGCATGTGAAAAAATCCGCTTGACACCAGGTTCATGCTGAGCAACACGAGAAACGCGAAAGTCATGGAAAATTGTTGTGTTTTCGCTGTACCCCCTAGTACTGGACAGGAACAGCATGCGAGAGAAATGGGTTGGACGTGCACGGCGCACTACTGATGAACGCGTTCACCACCTCTTAGGCTGCCAGTGCGTATTTAAAGGGGCTAACCAGCCGCACAAATAACCATGCCACCAAGACGAAAATTGAGTGACACAAACCGAGGACGAGCGCTGGCATGGATCCAGGATGGAATTGCTACACGGGAAGTGGCAAGAAGAGTCGGAGTGAGCCACTCCGTGATACAGAGACTACGAGACCGTGTCCATGCAACTGGACAGGTGGCAGAACGGCACCGTACTGGCAGACCCAGTTCAACGACAAGACGGCAGGACCGATACATTGTGACGCAGGCTCTGCGCGATCGGACTTCCACCGCCAGCGGGCTGAGAGACCAACTCAGAGCAGCAAGCAACACTAATGTCAGCGACCAGACAATTCGGAATCGTTTGCGTGCGGCAAATCTTGCGTCAAGGGCTGCTGCTGTTCGTACGACACTCCTGCCACGCCACAGGGTGGCCCGTACAGCCTGGTGCACACAGCATGTGAGGTGGACTGTGAGGCAATGGTCCAACGTCCTCTTCACAGATGAATCCCGATTCACCGTGAGGTTCAATGACGGCAGGGTGCGCGTCTGGAGACGTGTTGGCGAACGATTCACAGATGCCACTGTCAGAGAGCATGACCGATATGGTGGTGGGTCTGTCATGATGTGGGGAGGCATCAGTTTCAACCACCGCACTCTCCTGTACCACGTCCCCGGCAATCTGACAGGGCATCGCTACAGGGATGAAATTCTGAACCCTGTGGCACTACCAACCCTGCAAGCCATTGGTAACGGCGCTGTTCTGCAGGACGATAATGCTCGTCCACATCGTGCTGCTGTCGTCACCAACTTTCTCCAACAGCAGGGTGTCGTCAGGTTGCCGTGGCCAGCCAACTCGCCCGACCTATCACCCATTGAACACCTCTGGGATGTGTTGGGACGGGCTGTCCGACGCAACCATCCTCCTGCAGCCAATCAACAAGAGCTGGTCCAGTTCCTGCAGCAGGAATGGGCCGCCATCCCTCAAGCGACTCTCCGCAACCTCATTCGGTCCATGCGTCGCCGTTGCACAGCCTGTCTCGCTGCAAGAGGTGGTCATACCCGATATTGAATGAACTTTCATGTCAGAGGCCATGTTTGTGAATTGTCCATTTCAACCTCCTGACTTCAAATACACATTCCGAGGAGTGTGTGCTTTTGTAACTCGGTTTTTTGCTTTTTCCGGTTTGACACTGAATGAAATTAAATTTTCACTCTGATTCAAGTTCATGTCTTTCATGCTTTTGATTTTACAGTGCGTTGTAACAGTGGCCCTTAACTTGTTTTGAGTAGTATTTGCCCCATTACACTTTCTACTTGACGGAGAAGGGGGTAAGAAGGGTAAACGGGGTGGAGGTGGGGGTGTGGGAGAGGGGAGGGTGTCAAAAGAATGAAGACGTCTGTAAGGTAGTTTAGCATCAAGATTTATTTTTTTTAAATTGTCATGGAGAAAAAAAAAAGATTTGTCAAGACGAAGTGTCTAAGTTTGTCGTGACACGAAGAATGATTTGTAACGACAAAGTGCATAAGGTTATCATGACACAAAGAATGATTTGTAACGACAAAGTGCATGAGGTTATCATGACACAAAGAATGATTTGTAACGACAAAGTGCATAAGGTTATCATGACACAAAGAATGATTTGTAACGACAAAGTGCATGAGGTTATCATGACACAAAGAATGATTTGTAATGACAAAGTGCATGAGGTTATCATGACAAAAAGAATGATTTGTAACGATAAAGTGCATGAGGTTATCATGACACAAAGAATGATTTGCAAAGACAAAGTGCATAAGGTTATCATGACACAAAGAATGATTTGTAACGACAAAGTGCATAAGGTTATCATGACACAAAGAATGATTTGTAACGACAAAGTGCATGAGGTTATCATGACACAAAGAATGATTTGTAACGACAAAGTGCATAAGGTTATCATGACACAAAGAATGATTTGTAACGACAAAGTGCATAAGGTTATCATGACACAAAGAATGATTTGTAACGACAAAGTGCATAAGGTTATCATGACACAAAGAATGATTTGTAACGACAAAGTGCATAGGTTATCATGACACAAAGAATGATTTGTACTACAAACATGCTAAGGTTATCATGACAAAAAGAATGATTTGTAACACAAACATCTAGGTTATCATGACACAAAGAATATTTGTATACGACAACATCATAGAGGTTATCATGACACAAAGAATGATTTGTACACAAACATCTAAGGTTATCATGACACAAAGAATGATTTGTACTACAAACATCATAGGTTATCATGACACAAAGAATGATTGTAACGACAAACATGCATAAGGTTATCATGACACAAAGAATGATTTAGTAACGACAAACAGCATAGGGTTATCATGACACAAAGAATGATTTGTAACACAAACACATAGGGTTATCATGACACAAAGAATGATTTGTACGACAAAAGCATAGGTTATCATGACACAAAGAATGATTTGTACGACAAACAGTCATAGGTTATCATGACACAAAGAATGATTTGTACGACAAACATCATAGGGTTATCATGACACAAAGAATGATTTGTACTACAAACATCATAGGGTTATCATGACACAAAGAATGATTTGTAACGACAAAACTCATAGGGTTATCATGACACAAAGAATTGATTTGTAGCTACAAACATCTTAGGGTTATCATGACACAAAGAATGATTTGTAGCTACAAACATCTTAGGGTTATCATGACACAAAGAATGATTTGTACTACAAACATCTTAGGGTTATCATGACACAAAGAATGATTTGTAACGACAAACATCTTAGGGTTATCATGACACAAAGAATGATTTGTAGCTACAAACATCTTAGGGTTATCATGACACAAAGAATGATTCGTACTACAAACATCTTAGGGTTATCATGACACAAAGAATGATTTGTACGACAAACATCTTAGGGTTATCATGACACAAAGAATGATTTGTAAGCACAAACATCATAAGGTTATCATGACACAAAGAATGATTTGTAGACAACATCTTAAGGTTATCATGACACAAAGAATGATTTGTAACCAAACTCATAGAGGTTATCATGACACAAAGAATGATTGTAGCTACAAACATCATAGGGTTATCATGACACAAAGAATGATTTGTACGACAAACATCATAGGTTTACATGACACAAAGAATGATTTGTACGACAAACATCATAGGTTATCATGACACAAAGAATGATTTGTAGCTACAAACACTTAGAGTTATCATGACACAAAGAATGATTTGTACACAAACATCATAGGGTTATCATGACACAAAGAATGATTTGTAACGACAAACATCATAGGTTATCATGACACAAAGAATGATTTGTAACGACAAACTCATAGGTTATCATGACACAAAGAATGATTTGTAACGACAAACATCTTAGGTTATCATGACACAAAGAATGATTTGTAACGACAAACATCTATAGGTTATCATGACACAAAGAATGATTTGTAACGACAAACATCTTAGGGTTATCATGACACAAAGAATGATTTGTAGCTACAAACATCTTAGTGTATCATGACACAAAGAATGATTCGTAACGACAAACATCTTAGGTTATCATGACACAAAGAATGATTCGTACGACAAACATCTTAGGTTATCATGACACAAAGAATGATTTACTAACAAACATCATAGGGTTATCATGACACAAAGAATGATTTGTAACGACAAACATCATTATGGTTATCATGACACAAAGAATGATTCGTAACGACAAACATCTTAGGGTTATCATGACACAAAGAATGATTCGTAACGACAAACATCATAGGGTTATCATGACACAAAGAATGATTCGTAACGACAAACATCATAGGGTTATCATGACACAAAGAATGATTCGTAACGACAAACATCATAGGGTTATCATGACACAAAGAATGATTCGTAACGACAAACATCTTAGGGTTATCATGACACAAAGAATGATTCGTAACGACAAACATCTTAGGGTTATCATGACACAAAGAATGATTTGTAGCTACAAACATCTAGGGTTATCATGACACAAAGAATGATTGTAGCTACAAACATCATAGGTTATCATGACACAAAGAATGATTTGTACTACAAACATCATAGGGTTATCATGACACAAAGAATGATTTGTAGACAAACATCTAGGTTATCATGAACAAAGAATGATTTGTAGTACAAACATCTAGGGTTATCATGACACAAAGAATGATTTGTACACAAACATCTAGGGTTATCATGACACAAAGAATGATTTGTACACAAACATCATAGGGTTCATGACACAAAGAATGATTTGTACTACAAACATCATAGGTTATCATGACACAAAGAATGATTTGTAGCTCAAAATCATAGGTTATCATGACACAAAGAATGATTTGTAACGACAAACATCATAGGGTTATCATGACACAAAGAATGATTTGTAGTACAAACATATACGGTTATCATGACAAAAAAGAATGATTGTAACGACAACATCTAAGGTTATCATGACACAAAGAATATTGTAGTTACAAACTTAGGTTATCATGACACAAAGAATGATTTGTAGCTACAAACATCATAGGGTTATCATGACACAAAGAATGATTTGTAGCTACAAACATCATAGGTTATCATGACACAAAGAATGTTCGTAACGACAAACATTGGAGTTATCATGACACAAAGAATGATTCGTAACGACAAACATCTTAGGTTATCATGACACAAAGAATGATTCGTAACGACAAACATCATAGGTTATCATGACACAAAATGATTCGTAACGACAACATCTTAAAGTTATCGTGACACAAAGAATGATTCGTAACGACAAACATCATAGAGTTATCATGACACAAAGAATGATTTGTAGCTACAAACATCATAGGGTTATCATGACACAAAGAATGATTTGCAACGACAAACATCATACGTTTATCATGACACAAAGAATGATTCGTAACGACAAACATCTTAAGGTTATCATGACACAAAGAATGATTCGTAGCGACAAACATCTTAGGGTTATCATGACACAAAGAATGATTCGTAACGACAAACATCATAGGGTTATCATGACACAAATAATGATTCTTAACGACAAACATCATAGAGTTATCATGACACAAAGAATGATTCGTAACGACAAACATCATAGGATTATCATGACACAAAGAATGATTTGTAACGACAAACATCTTAGGGTTATCATGACACACAGAATGATTTGTAGCTACAAACATCATAGGGTTATCATGACACAAAGAATGATTCGTAACGACAAACATTTGGAGTTATCATGACACAAAGAATGATTCGTAACGACAAACATCTTAGGGTTATCATGACACAAAGAATGATTCGTAACGACAAACATCATAGGGTTATCATGACACAAAAAATTATTCGTAACGACAAACATCTTAGTGTTATCATGACACAAAGAATGATTCGTAACGACAAACATCTTAGGGTTATCATGACACAAAGAATGATTTGTAGCTACAAACATCTTAGGGTTATCATGACACAAAGAATGATTTGTAGCTACAAACATCATAGGGTTATCATGACACAAAGAATGATTTGTAGCTACAAACATCTTAGGGTTATCATGACACAAAGAATGATTCGTAACGACAAACATCTTTGGGTTATCATGACACAAAGAATGATTCGTAACGACAAACATCTTAGGGTTATCATGACACAAAGAATGATTCGTAACGACAAACATCTTAGGGTTATCATGACACAAAGAATGATTCGTAACGACAAACATCTTATGGTTATCATGACACAAAGAATGATTCGTAACGACAAACATCTTAGGGTTATCATGACACAAAGAATGATTCGTAACGACAAACATCATAGGGTCATCATGACACAAAGAATGATTCGTAACGACAAACATCTTAGGGTTATCATGACACAAAGAATGATTCGTAACGACAAACATCATAGGGTTATCATGACACAAAGAATGATTCGTAACGACAAACATCATAGAGTTATCATGACACAAAGAATGATTTGTAGCTACAAACATCATAGGGTTATCATGACACAAAGAATGATTTGCAACGACAAACATCATACGGTTATCATGACACAAAGAATGATTCGTAACGACAAACATCTTAGGGTTATCATGACACAAAGAATGATTCGTAACGACAAACATCTTAAGGTTATCGTGACACAAAGAATGATTCGTAACGACAAACATCATAGAGTTATCATGACACAAAGAATGATTTGTAGCTACAAACATCATAGGGTTATCATGACACAAAGAATGATTTGCAACGACAAACATCATTACGGTTATCATGACACAAAGAATGATTCGTAACGACAAACATCATAGGGTTATCATGACACAAAGAATGATTTGTAGCTACAAACATCATAGGGTTATCATGACACAAAGAATGATTTGTAGCTACAAACATCATAGGGTTATCATGACACAAAGAATGATTTGTAGCTACAAACATCATAGGGTTATCATGACACAAAGAATGATTTGTAGCTACAAACATCATAGGGTTATCATGACACAAAGAATGATTTGTAACGATAAAGTCCGTATGTTTGTCGTGACTAAAAGAGAAATTTTGTAACTTCAAAGTGCACGGAATTTGTCATGATGAAAACAACAAATTTTGTATTGACAAAGTAATGTGGTTTGTCATGACCAAAAGAGAGATTTATAACGTCAAAGTTATACCGGGAAAAATATGTTAATAACAAAGTGAAAGCAGTCACCATGACAAAAGTAAAGATTTATAATGACAAAGTGAATGTGGTCACCATGACAAAAATAAAGATTTGTAATAAAGTGAATGGGGTCACCATGACAAAAATAAAGATTTATAATACAAAGTGAAAGCGGTCACCATGACAAAAATAAAGATTTATAATAACAAAGTGAATGGGGTCACCATGACAAAAATAAAGATTTATAATAACAAAGTGAAAGCGGTCACCATGACAAAAATAAAGATTTATAATGACAAAGTAATGGGGTCACCATAACAAAAATAAACATTTATAATGACAAAGTGAATGGGGTCACCATGACAAAAATAAAGATTTATAATGACAAAGTGAATGGGGTCACCATGACAAAATAAACATTTATAATGACAAAGTGAATGGGGTCACCATGACAAAAATAAAGATTTATAATGACAAAGTAATGGGGTCACCATGACAAAATAAACATTTATAATGACAAAGTGAATGGGGTCACCATGACAAAAATAAAGATTTATAATGACAAAGTGAATGGGGTCACCATGACAAAAATAAACATTTATAATGACAAAGTGAATGGGGTCACCATGACAAAAATAAACATTTATAATGACAAAGTGAATGGGGTCACCATGACAAAAATAAAGATTTGTAATAAAGTGAATGGGGTCACCATGACAAAAATAAAGATTTATAATGACAAAGTGAGTGGTATTTGTCAGGATAAATATAACTATTTCTAATAACAAAATAAGAGGGACTTTGTTTTGTCAGGTCAAAAACAGAGAGTTGTAACGACAAAATAAGTGGGATTCGTCATGAGTGAAACAGAGATTTCGACTGACAAGATAAGTGAAAATTTTTTGGATGACAGAAAGAGAGATTTTAAAATAACGAGGGTAGGGGGGGGGGGGGGGGTTAATGAGCATTGGAAGCTGGGAGTGGATGAAGACTGAAAAAAACATTACAGAAACCATTGATACAGTTTAGGACAAAATAATGGACAGAACAGAAAAAACTTCTATTCAACTTCAACTTAATCAGGATTATACAAACCCTGGTTGCTGTTGTTTTTTTCCAAACTGAGATATTTGCGACACCTCAAACAGTCGCACCTTTCAAGAGTATTTGGTGAAGGTCAACCATATAAACACGTGACACATCGGGCCAATATATTTGTGTCACAGATAAATACTCACATACGGACCGATGGACACAGAGAACATAATTTGCCGTGTTGGTATGAACTATTCTCCTCTCCATTTCTCTTCAAGGCAACTATAAAAAGGTTAAAAGAAAACGCTTATGTCATCTTTAGGTCTTGAGCAGTGCGAACTCATTATCATAATCATGTGCCATGACGCATGACGTTGGTGATCATGGCCCTCCGTACAAATCTATCCTTTGTCGCTGCAAGCACATCTACACTTTTTGTCCGCATCCACTTAGCAAGACTGTCCAACATTTTCTCCCTGGGTCTACCCGGTGCTCTTTTTCCCTCTAGCTTTCCTTTTGTGACTAGGTGTTCAAATTTCTCTTGCCTCATAAAATGTCCTGTTGCTTGTCTTTTTCTACTCTTATTCATTAATGGTTCTGTGTGTGTGTGTGTGTGTGTGTGTGTGTGTGTGTGTGTGTGTGTGTGTGTGTGTGTGTGTGTGTGTGTGTGTGTGTGTGTGTGTGTGTGTGTTTACTTCCCTCAAGATTGACTCGTTTGTGTTGTCTGCTGTCCATGGAACTCAGAACATTTTTCTTAGAAACCACATTTCCGCTGCCTCGATTTTGTTTGACTTTGCTTGTTGATCGTCCAGGCCTCTCGTCCACACAACAGTATCGGTACTGTATAACACCGAAGAACTCTCTTCCTGATGTTAACTGATAGACATTTGTTGGTAAGAATTCTTTTCATTTTTGTAGGACTAATTTTTCAAAGGAAGATACGATGGTGGTTTCCCGTTGCCTTCTTTCTAATTTTCAGTGCGGAGTACAAACCTCAATACAGTCGGTTATGCTATTCCAGGGCCTCTCCCAATCCTCTCCGTCATCGCTTTATCTTCTACGACTCTGCTTAGGGTATCCATTCACAGCTAGTTGGATGACACAGTTTTGTTAGGCAGGTCGGGACCTTACCGGGGACTCTTTCAGTATAAGTACTATCCCCATCTCCTTCAGCTTCCCCCGTGGGATGTCGGGGGCTCTTTCAGTATAAATAGTATCCCCACCTTCTGGAAATTCTGTACTAGAAATTTCCTCTTTTCTGTCACTCTCTTTGCTTCTGCCTTGTTGCTATGCTTTCTGTCATTTCTTCCTATCATTTTCTGCATGGCTGGTCCATTCACCTGAATGTGTTCTATAAAGTCTTACGTACTTTCTCTTGGGATTGATAATTGGGAACATGTACTAAGTGCATGTTTGGCTCTATGGAAGTGAGATATGCCGAAGCAATTTTAGGTAATTTAGGCTCGTTTTTATACATGTTTTAGTGTTCTTAGTTATGTTTAACTTTGTATTCATGTATGTTTGTATTCAGGTGTGTGGTTTTTTTTAATCTCCTATGCGATAAATTGGATGGAGCGGTCAACGCCAGAAGCATCTCATTAGATTATATGCGCGAATACATTGACAGGTGTACTTAATTTTCTGTTCCTTTTTTTCCCCTGTTGAAGTCAGCTGGGTTTTGAACAAAATATAACAACAACAATAACCTTACAGCCATACAGGAACCTGGAACTGACGAAGAAAAACACACACTGTCAAATAACATAACAAAACGATGGAGAAGTCCTTGTTAATCCTTGTAAATGTCAGACACAGGAAGAGGGCCGGAGAAGAGTATTATTATTATTATTAAGGGCATTTAGAGCGCCTAATCTTTCTGGAAAGCCCTAAGCGCTTACAAACTGTACAATACACATTACATCGAACATAGAAACATAGGCCTAATATAATTTTCATCATACATGGCGGACCTCTGTCACTCCATCCCACAAGCACATACACACCGTTAATAATATCAAATATTTGTACCTACTCTCTGGCACACACACACATATCCTCCTCCCACCCCGAGACATATCTATAGGCGCACAGCAATAACATACACAGAAGCACGCTAGCGCGCAGACAGCATAGCTCTTTTAGGTTAATAAATTTCAGAGAGGAAAGAGATGCGTTTCAAGCCAGATTTAAATGACTGAAGACTTGTTTTGTGCCTCAGCGGGTAGGAAGTGAATTCCATGAGAGTAAAGGGAGGAGGGGGAGAAGGGGGTGAGAGAGACGAAGAATACAGGAGACATACAGACAGACCGAGGGAGAGAGACAGTGATAGACAGACAAACCTATAGACAGGCAGACAGACGTACATACGACAGACAGACAGACAGGCCTAGAACAAGAAAAGAGTCAGACAGATAGTCAGACAGATAGACAGTCAGACAGATGGACAGACAGACAGGTATAGAAGAAGAAAAGAGACAGACAGACAGCCATAGAAGAAGAAAAGAGTCATACAGACATACAGACAGAGAGACAGACAGGTATAGAAGAAGAAAAGAGATGGACAGACATACAGACAGACAGAGAGACAGACAGGTATACAAGAAGAAAAGAGATGGACAGACATACAAACAGACAGACAGAGAGACAGACAGGTATAGAAGAAGAAAAGAGATGGACAGACATACAAACAGACAGACAGAGAGACAGACAGGTATAGAAGAAGAAAAGAGACAGACAAACGGACAAACATACAGACAGCCATAGACGAAGAAACGAGTCAGACAGATAGACAGATGGACGAACAGACAGATGGACAGACAAAGAGACAGACAGACAGACAGGCATAAACAAGAAGCAGAAAGGAATGTGTCAATCAGACAAACAGACAAATGGACAGACAGACAGACAGACATAAACAACAAGAAAAAAGGATCAGACAGACAGACAAACAGACTGACAGGCATAGACAAAAAGCAGAAAAAATCTGTCAGTCAGACAGACAGACAAAGAGACAGACATATACAAGAAGAAGAAAATAACCAGTTCAAACGGAAGTGGTTTGCAAGTCAAGGAGAAAGAATATCACACACACACACACACACACACACACACACACACACACACACACACACACACACACACACACACACACACACACACCAAACACCAAACACACACACACACACACACACACACAACACCCCCTCCCCCCACACACACACACACACACACACACACACACACACACACACCTCATGTTGACAAAGGGCTCAGTCAAGCTGAAGGACCCTGGACCAAGCGGCAGCTTGTCACAGGATGAAGGCAGCTGTCTGATGGAGTGTACCATGGTACAATCAGTCTGGGGATATATATATATATATATATTATATATATATATTATAATATATATATATATATTATATATACACACACATGGCTCTGCTCTGAACAAGATGTTATCGTTCCTGGAAAACACTGCGCTGTTCTCCCTGTCTCCCTCTCTCTGTCTGTAGGTCTTTGTCTGTCTCTGTGCTTGTGTCTGTCCATCTTCATTATCTGTGTACACGTTAGACAAGACGAAGAACAAATGAATCAGACAGACAGACAGACAACCAGTAACTCAGACAGACAGACATAGAAGAAAAAAGACAGACACATGGACAAACAGACAGAGAGACAGACAGGCATAGATGAAGAAAAGAGACAGACAGATGGACAAACAGATGGACAGACAGATAAGCATATTTGAAGAAAACAGACAGACAAACAGACAATCATAGAAGAAGAAGAAAAGAGACAGACAAATAGACAGACAGACAAACAGGCATACAGACAGACAAACATACATACAAACAGACAAGATGGACAGATCTACAAGAAGAAAAGAGACAGACAGAGAGACAGAGAGACATAGAAGAAGACAGACAGACAGACAGACACATCAACAGACAGATAAACAGAGAGATAAATAGGTTTAGAAGAAGAAAAGAATCAGTCACACAGACAGAAAAACAGACAGACAGTCATATAGAAGAAGAAGAAAATAACCAATCAGTGAGACAGATAGACAGATGGACAGACAAACGGACACACAGACAGACAGGCATAGGCAAGAAGCACAGAAGAATTTGTCAAACAGATAGACAGACAGACAGATAGACAAATGAACAGACAAACTTATACAAGAAGAAGAAAAGAATCAGATAGACAGACGGACAGACAAAGAAAAGCTTTCTCATCAACGGGAGTGGATGCAAGTCAAAGAGAAAACACACACACATACCACACACACACCACACACACACACACACACACACACACACACACACACACACACACACACACACACACACACACACACACACACACACACACACACACACACACACACACACACACACACCTCATGTTGACAAAGGGCTCAGTCAAGCTGAACGACCCTGGACCAAGCAGCAGCTTGTCACAGGATGAAGGCAGCTGTCTGTTGGAGTGTACCATGGTACAATCAGTCTGGGGGTATATATATATATACACACATGGCTCTGCTCTGAACAAGATGTTGTCGTCCCTGGAAACACTGAGCTGTTCTCCCTGTCTCCCTCTCTCTGTCTGTAGGTCTGTGTCTGTCTCTGTGCTTGTGTCTGTCCATCTTCATTCTCTGCTGAACGCGTTAGACAAGAAGAAGTGATTCAGACAGACAGATGGAAAAACAGAGAGACAGACAGGCATAAAGGAAGAAAAAGAGACAGACAGACAGACAGACAAGCGTAGAAGAGGAAAAGAGTCAGACAGACAGACAGACGGACGAACGAATGGACGCACAGACAGACAGACAGACAGGAATATACAAGAAGAAGAAAAGAGTCAAACAGACAGGCAGACAGACAGACAAACAGACAAACAGAAAGGCATAGAAGATGAAAAGAGTCAGACAGACAGATGGACGGACAGACAGGCAGACAGACAGGCAGGCAGGAAGTGTAGACATGAAAAAGAAAAGAATCAGTCGATTAGATCACAGACGGACAGACAGACAAACAGATGGACAAACGGAAAAACTTACGGGCAAAAGCAAAAAACAAGGTGGATTCGGGGAAGGGATAGAACTACGAATGTAATATTTGTTGAGTGGGTGATGGATTGCGTGTGCGTGTGTCTGTGTTCGCTTGTGTGTGTGTATATCTATGTACGCATGTATGTTTGTGTGTGTGTGTGTGTGTGTGTGTGTGTGTGTGTGTGTGTGTGTGTGTGTGTGTGTGTGTGTATTAAGTGTGTATAAGTGTATATGTTGTGTTTTATATGTGTGTTTGTCTGGGGGTGGTGATGGATGGATGTGTGTTTCTGTCTGTCTGTCTGTCTGTCTGTCTGTCTGTCTGTCTGTATGTATGTATGATGTATGTATGTATGTATGCATGTATGTATGTATTATGTATGTATGTATTAGTATGTATGTTTTGTATGTTGTATGTATGTATGTATGATGCTATGCTATGTTGTATGTATGCATGTATATGTTTGTGTATGTATGTATGTATTGGATGTATGTATGTATGTATGTATGTATGTGATGTATTAGTATATAATGTGTATGTATGTATAGTGTGCATGTAGTGTGTGGTGTATGAATATATATACATTTGTAAGTATGCATCTCTACGTGTGCACGCGAGCGCTGTGGGTATACAAAGGTCAGAAAAGTCCGAATTACTTGTTAAAAGAATTGTCCGCAATGTGCAAACCTACCTGTCCACCAGAGCCAGGGAGGAAAGTTAGAAGCCATCATTTTTACGTGTCGACAATCACAGATTCAGAAGAAAGAAACTGCCAAAAGAAGGGAAAGTACTAGTATGGCCAGCAATATGTTCGATGTGGGATTAACGAAGGAAGAAAAAGAAAAATGAAAAAAAAAATGGGGCAAGAGAAAGAGAATGGGGACACAGAGAAAGAGAATGGGGACACAGAGAAAGAGAATGGGGACACAGAGAAAGAGAATGGGGACACAGAGAAAGAGAATGGGGACACAGAGAAAGAGAATGGGGACACAGAGAAAGAGAATGGGGACACAGAGAAAGAGAATGGGGACACAGAGAAAGAGAATGGGGACACAGAGAAAGAGAATGGGGACACAGAGAAAGAGAATGGGACACAGAGAAAGAGAATGGGGACACAGAGAAAGAGAATGGGGACACAGAGAAAGAGAATGGGGACACAGAGAAAGAGAATGGGGACACAGAGAAAGAGAATGGGGACACAGAGAAAGAGAATGGGGACACAGAGAAAGAGAATGGGGACACAGAGAAGAGAATGGGACACAGAGAAAGAGAATGGGACACAGAGAAAGAGAATGGGGACACAGAGAAAGAGAATGGGGACACAGAGAAAGAGAATGGGGACACAGAGAAAGAGAATGGGGACACAGAGAAAGAGAATGGGGACACAGAGAAAGAGAATGGGGACACAGAGAAAGAGAATGGGGACACAGAGAAAGAGAATGGAAAAAAGAAGAACAAAGAAAACAGCAATGGGGAAGAAGACAAGTGGGAGAGACAACAGGACAGGAATAGATGGAGGGGTGGGGGGTGGGGTGGGGATGGGGGTGGGATGGTGGTTGGGGTTGCGGACGGGGGGGGTTGGGGGGGGGCTCTTACCACAGAGAAACAAGTTGTTGCCAACCATGAACGAGGATCGATACTGATCCGCATTGATTTCTTTTTTTTTTTTTTTTTTTTGCTTTGTTTTTTCCCCCAGTGAGATCAGCGTTAATCTTCATTGATTCTTTCTCCAATAACATGAGCATTTCACTGAACTAATCTGGTTTCCGTCCATACGCCTGGGTATGGAGTATATTACTACAACACGTTCGATATTAATCAGTATATTGATTTTCAAGCCAACGGCATCAGTACTCATCTGCAACAGGATCTTGCTGCAACAGGATCAGTATTAATCTGCAACAGGATTTTACTCTCACATGATCAGTATTGATGTGCAACAGGATCTTTTTCTGACAGGATCGGTTGTGATCTGCAACAATCTACTTCCAATACGATCGGTTTTATCTTCAACAGATCTTATTTCAATAGGATCATATTGATCACAACAAGATCTTATTCAATAGGATCAGTATTGATCAGCAACAGGATCTTATTTCAATAGGATCAGTATTGATCAGCAACAGGATCTTATTTCAATAGGATCAGTATTGATCAGCAACAGGATCTTATTTCAATAGGATCAGTATTGATCAGCAACAGGATCTTATTTCAATAGGATCAGTATTGATCAGCAACAGGATCTTATTTCAATAGGATCAGTATTGATCAGCAACAGGATCTTATTTCAATAGGATCAGTATTGATCAGCAACAGGATCTTATTTCAATAGGATCAGTATTGATCAGCAACAGGATCTTACTCCAACAAGATCTGTGCTGATCTGCAATAGGATCTTATTCCAAGATCACCATGTCGATCTGCCACAGGATCTTCCAATAGGATCAATCGTGATCTGCAACAGGATCTTATTCCAAAGATCACCAGTGTCGATCTGCCACAGGATCTTCCAATAGGATCAATTGTGATCTGCAACAGGATCTTATTCCAACAGGATCAATCGTGATCTGCAACAGGATTTTATTCCAACAGGATCAATCGTGATCTGCAACAGGATCTTATTCCAACAGGATCAGTTGTGATCTGCAACAGGATCTTATTCCAAAGATCACCAGTGTCGATCTGCCACAGGATCTTTTCCAACAGGATCATTGTGATCTGCAACAGGATCTTATTCCAACAGGATCAGTTGTGATCTGCAACAGGATTTTATTTTATTCCAACAGGATCAGTTGTAATCTGCAACGGGATCTTATTCCCACAGGATCGGTTGTGATCTGCAACAGGATCTCATTTCAATATCACCGGTATCGCTATGCAACAGGATCTTATTTCAACAGGATCAGTTGCGATCTGCAACAGGATCTTATTCAACAGGATCAGTTGCGATCTGCAACAGGATCTTATTTCAACAGGATCAGTTGCGATCTGCAATAGGATCTTATTCCAAGAGAGCGAACACTGATGTGCTACAGTATCCTATTCCAATAGGATCAGTGTTGATTCACAACAGGATTCTATTCCAATAGGATCGATCTTGATCTGCATCATCATCATTCTTACCAGTCTAATGGTCATTATGTTCCACAAGTCTATCATCATCATCATCATCGTCGTCGTCGTCGTCGTCATCATCATCATCATCATCATAATCATCATTATCATCATCATCATCGTCGTCATGTGCCGTGTCGCATGGTGTTGGCGATCATGGCTCTCCATACGAATCTATCCGTTGTTGCTGCAAGTACATCTCCCACCCTCTCTGTCCTCAGCCACCCTGCGAGTCTGTCCAGTATTTTCTCCCTGGTCTCTCTGGTGTTCTCTTTCCCTCCAGCGTTCCTGTCGTGACTAGGTGCTCTAATTTCTCTTGCCTCATAAAAATTCCTATAAATGTTGATTGTCTTTGCCTAATCCTCTTTGTTAATGTTCTTCTTCTTTCCGCCTCTTTCAAGAATTTCTTTTTGTCTTCGTTGCCGTCCATGGAACTCTCAACATTCTTCTTAGAAACCACATTTCAGTTGCCTCAATCTTTTTTTCTGAATTTGCGAGTTGACTATCCACGCCTTGCAACCGTACAACAGGTCTGATAGTGAGTCATTATGCCCCACAGGTCTAACATCATCATCATCATCATCATGTGCCCTGTCGCATGGCGTTGGCGATCATGGCCCTCCATACCTATTTATCTTTTATTGCTGCAAATACATCTCCCACCCTCTCTGTCCTCAGCCACTCTGAAGTCCGTCCAATATTTTCTCCCTGGGTCTACCTGGTGTTCTCTTTCCCTCCAGCTTTCCTGTTGTGACCAGGTGATCTGATTTCTCTTGCCTCATAAAAGTGTCTATAAATGTTGCTTGTCTTTGCCCAATCTTCTCTTTTAATGTTCTTCTTGTGTCTGCCTCCTTCACACTGTCTCGTTTTGTTTCTTCCCTGCCTAGAACTCTCAGTATTCTTCTTAGAAGCCACATTTCAGTTGCCTAATCTTGTCTGACTTTGCGTGTTGACTGTCCCCGCCTCCAGCCGTACAAAGGTCTACTGAGTCATAGTCAGATCGATGCAGTCATCAACAAGTCTGTACCAAGTACTGGCCTTCTTTTCCTGTATGTTCGTTCGCCAAGCCATTGGAGTGTGTATTTGTATGTCCACAAATTACCATTCGTTAGTGTCAGTATGTTTACACCATCAACTACTTCCTATGTTTTACAGTATAATCTATGTCTGTGGTGAATTTTAGAGATGAATAAAAAAAAAAAAAGGTATGTGTGCATGTTCTTCTGTGTGACCTGTTAACAACACCAGCAACTATAACGAAATACAAAGAACGCCCAAATAATTTCAGTTTCAGTTTTTAAGATGACGTCTCCACGCTCGGAATTAATTCCATATGCACTTACGTCACAAGTGCTATGTGATGGTTGATCATGGCAGAAGCCTTAAGCCTGCACATAAACCCATGAGCTGGCCATGTCCTGAGGTCCCGCCTAGCCTGTGTTTTTACCTAGTCTATATGTTATACATACTAGGATTGTATCACTTTATCGTTGGTACAACTTTGGTTACATGTAAATGGTATATGTATCTGTGTATCTTTTGTCTTCAAAGACAAGAACAAATAAATAAAATTAATGTTTAAAGGTCTGACTCACAACACACTAGCCACTCAGTATGACCTTGTCTCACATCACGGACAGTGCCCCCACCCCCAGTCAATGCACAAAGCTTCACCTGCCATCAACAAGATGAAAATAATATTTCCTTAAATCATAGCCCTGCACAAACATATAAGGATACACGCGCGGGCACGCGCACCAAGAGAGAGAGTACAGACAGACAGACAGGCAGGCAGAGACAGAGACAGGGTGACAGAGACAGAGAGTCAGAGAGGGAGAAAGAGAAAGAGACAGAGAGAGAGTGTGTGTGTGTGAGAGAGAGAGAGAGAGACAGTGAGAGAGAAACAGAGAGCGAAAGAGACAGACATGCAGACAGAGAGAGACTGAGAGACACAGAGAGAGACACAGAAAGACACACTCACAGACAGACAGACAGAGAGTTCCACTGATCTCTACAGAAACAATTTCCGGTTTTTCTCAATTGTTTACTCCATACATTTCAGATTGTTCGAATAACAGATGTCCTTGCCTGATCTGTGTGACAGTGGAACGAAAATAACCTTGTTTACAATGCCAAACAGATGGAAAGGGGAGATAAAATTGTCACCACTCCAGTTCACATCCTTTAATTTTTTGGTTGCTGGTTTATTAGTTCGCTGGTTTCTTTATTAGTTGTTTGTTCGTTGTTTGTTTGTTTGTTTGTTTGTTGTTTGTTTGTTTGTTTGTTGTTGTTTGTTGTTGTTTGTTGTTTGTTTGTTTGTTTGTTGTTGTTTGTTTGTTTGTTTGTTTGTTTGTTTGTTTGTTGTTTGTTTGTTTGTTTGTTCGTTCGTTGTTTGTTTGTTTGTTTGTTTGTTTCGTTCGTTTCGTTTGTTTGTTTGTTTGTTTGTTTGTTTGTTTGTTTTGTTAGTTGTTCGTTTTGTTTGTTGTTTGTTCGTTTGTTTGTTTGTTTTTTGTTTGTTTGTTTTGTTTGTTTGTTTGTTTTATGTTCGTCTTTTGTTCATTTTAAATGGCCGTGAGTTACTGCTCTTTGGGCCAGGAGTGCTTTGACGTTGGTTACTGGCAGTGCTTATTCTCCTGCATGCTACAGATTTCCGCTCGACCAGCCATCTTGACCTGCTAATACACGCTTTTTTTTTTTTTTTTAATGCATTTCAGGGACGATCTGCCGCCATATTTTCGTTCGTTTGTTCATAATTATTTATCACATCAGTTAGGTTCATTTTATTTTTCTTAATTTAATTTCTGGTATGTTTCATTTATCAATTATCATCATCATCATCATGTGCCCTGCCGCAAGGCGTTGACGATCATGGCTCTCCGTACGAATCTACCCCTTGTCGCTTGCAAGTACATCTCCCACCCTCTCTCTCCCAGCCACACTGCAAGTCCGTCCAATTTATCAGTACTACTTGAATATGTCACGGTGTCTTCAAAAGATAATCCTCCCTTCCAACCACGTCAAAAAACATCAGATATTTTGGTCTTCTAAAAGCGCTTACGTTGAATAGACGTTAAGAGAAATAATGAATGAATGAATGTTGTGTCAGCTACATTTCCCGGCTGTTTATTGATGAAATGTTGCCATATTTAGGATATGAGGTTTTGGGTTGGTTGGTTGGTTGGTTGGTTAGTTAGTTGGTTGGTTGGTTGGTTGGTTGGTTGGTTGGTTGGTTGGTTGGATTGGTTGGTTGGTTAACCGGTTGGTTGGTTGGTTAACCGGTTGGTTGGTTGGTTAACCGGTTGGTTGGTTCGTTCGTTCGTGTGTTGGTTCGTTGGTTGGTTGGTTGGTTGGTTCGCTCGTCGGTCGGTCAGTTGCTTGCTTGCTTGCTTGCTTGCTTGCTTGTTTGCTTGCTTGCTTGCTTGCTTACTTGCTTGGGCGGTTGGGTGGGCGGTTGCTTGCTTGTTTGCTTGCTTGTTTGCTTGCTTGCTTACTTGTTTGGGTGGGTGGGCGGTTGCTTGCTTGCTTGCTTGCTTGCTTGCTTGTTTGCTTGCTTGCTTGCTTGCTTACTTGCTTGGGCGGTTGGGTGGGCGGTTGCTTGCTTGTTTGCTTGCTTGTTTGCTTGCTTGCTTACTTGTTTGGGTGGGTGGGTGGGTGGGCGGTTGCTTGCTTGCTTGCTTGTTTGCTTGCTTGCTTGCTTTGTTGCTTGCTTGCTTGCTCGCTCGCTCGCTTGCTTGTTTGCTTGCTTACTTGTTTGCTTGCTTACTTACTTGCTTGGGTGGTTGGTTGGTTTCTTTGTTTGTTTGCTGGTTTGTTTCAAGACCTTGCCGGTGCACAGGGATTCGCGCAGGCTCAGGGAGTCTACCAAGGCATTGCTGGCAGATTTGGGGCAGAGCGCATATGTAATTGCCCAAGTGTGAACATACTCCAGAATCCAAAGTCTTGTTTGTTTCTCTGTCTAGTCTACGTTTTCAAGGGCATGACTTGGCGTTCTTTTTTCCCGTTGACAATGGGGACAACAACAGCTGCAGCAGCAACAACAACAACAATGATAATAATCATCGTCATCATCATCGTCGTCATCAGTATTATTATCTTAATCACATGATGATGATGATGACGATGATGATGATGATGATGATGTGGTGGTGGTGGTGGTGGTGGTGATTATATGATGATGATGGTGGTGGGGGTGATGATGATGATTATATTATGATGATGATGATGATGATGATGATGATGATGATGATGATGATGATGATGATGATGATAGCAATGAACTGCTACAATTATTAGTATCACCACTACTGCTACATTGCCGCTACTTCTGACGTTACTGCTTCCGAAACGACCACCACCACCACCACTACCACCACCAACCACCACCAACCACCACCACAACAGCAAAAGAGCAAGAACGAAAACAACACCAATAAACAACAACAGCACTTGTACGGCTGATGGGGGGGGGGGGGGGTTTGTTTGTTTGTTGTTTGTTTGTTTGTTTGTTGTTTGTTTGGTTTTGGTTTTGGTTTTGGTTTTCTTTTCTTTTTTTCTTTTTTTTTCTTTAACTGCACAACGTGGCGCTGGCCGTTGCAGAAGCAGACGACAATTAGCATGAGGGAGACAACTGGCGGCGTGTGAGAGATGAAGGCAGGAAAAGTTGTGTGCCCTTGTATGGGTGTGTATGCGGAACGCAAAGGGAAGACAAGTGACAAATGAAATCCGTACAGGAACGGGGACACGGAGCCAGTAGGGCTTCTTGCCTTCTGCATCTCCCTCTTCCTCCTCTTCGCTTTTCTGTATCTTTTTAACCCTTTCTTTTTCCCTTCCCTTCTCTCTGTCCACGTTTAACCCTTTCCCTTTCCCTCTGTCTCTTTTAACCCTTTCCCTTCCTTTCTTTTTTTTACCTCTTTAATCCTTTCCCTTCCATTTGTCTTCTTTGACTCTCTCCTTTCCTTTTATCACATTAACTCTTTCCCTTCCTTCTGTCCTCTTTAACCCTTTCCCTTCCCTCTGTCCTTTTTAACCCTTTCCCTTTCTTTTTCTTTTTTTTTTTACCTCTTTAATCCTTTCCCTTCCATTTGTCTTCTTCGACTCTCTCCTTTCCTTTTATCACATTAACCCTTCCCTTCCTCTGTCCCTTTAACCCTTTCCCTTCCCTCTGTCCACTTTAACCCTTTTCCTTCCCTCTGTCCATTTTAACTCTTTCCCTTCCCTCTGTCCCCTTTAACCCTTTTCCTTCCCTCTGTCCTTTTTAACGCTTTCCCTTCCCTCTGTTCTCTTGAACTCTTTCCATTCCTTCTGTCCCCTTTTAACTCTTTCCTTTCCCTCTGTCCCTTTTAACCCTTTCCCTTCTCTCTGTCCTCTTTAACCCTTTCCTTCTCTCTGTCCTCTTTTAACTATTTCCCTTCCCTCTGTCCATTTTAATTCTTTCCCTTCCCTCTGTCCCTTTAACCCTTTCCCTTCCCTCTGTCCATTTTAACTCTTTCCCTTCCCTTTGTCCATTTTAACCCTTTCCCTTCCCTCCGTCCACTTTAACCCTTTCCCTTCCCTCTGTCTTTTTTAACCCTTTCCCTTCCCTCCGTCCACTTTAATCCTTTCCCTTCCCTCTGTCCTTTTTAACCCTTTCCCTTTCCCTCTGTTCTTTTTAACTCTTTCCCTTCCCTCTGTCCCCTTTTAACCCTTTCCCTTACTTTTTACCCTTTAATCCTTTCCCTTTCATTGTTCCTCTTTAACTCTATCCCTTCCATCTGTCCTCTTGAAATCTCCCACCCTCTCTGTCCTCATCTACTCCACAAATCCGTCCTATGTTTTCTCCCTGGGTCTGTTTTGTGCTCTTTTTCCCTCCAGCTTTCCTCTTGTAACTAGGCGCTCAAATTTCTCTTGCCTCATAACATGTTCTATAAACGTTGTTTGGTTGTTTGTTTGTTTTATCCTAATCTTCTTCATCAATGTTCTTTTTATATTCGTCTCTTTCAAGACTGTCCCGTTTGTTTTCTTTGCTGTCCAGGGAACTCATAACATTCTTCTTAGAAACCACATTTCAGCTGCCTCAATCTTGTTCTGACTTTGCGTGTTGACTGCCCATGCTTCGCATCCGTACAACAGTATCGGTTCTATATAACACTGAAGAAGTCTCTTCCTGATGGTAATTGATAGGCATATGTTGGTATGAACCGCTTTTCATTTTCTTGAATGCTGTTTTAGCTTGGCCAATTCTGCTGGATTTTTCTAACGTGCATCTGCCGTCTGGTGAGATAACACTTCATTTCCATGGCTTGTATTTGTCTTTCCAAATCTGGCATGAAGGTCTATGTCTCACATGCATATGGGAAGATGGAACATGTAAGTACACATAAGAGCTTGATGTTTGTATTTCGTGCAGGTTTTCCGGTCCTTCTATACAGGTTTCAGCCTGGGCACTGCTGATGATGTCTTTGCTGCACTCGAGAGGATTTCTGGTTTGGATTCCCCATTGTTAATAATGGATGTTCATTACTACCATCATCATCATGTGCCCTGCTGCAGGGCTTTGGCGATCATAGCCCTCCATCTGAATCTATCCCTTGTCACTGCAAGTACACCTCCCACTCGCTCTGTCTTCAACCGCTGAGCGAGTCCATCCGATATCGGATGTCAGGTAAGTGAATTGTTGAACAGTTCCTAGTTTAAGTTTCAGTTTCAGTTTCAGTTTCTCAAGATGACGTCTCCGCGCTCGGAACGAATTCCATATCCACTAACGTCACAGGTGCCACGTGTATGGTGACCGTGGTACATGCCTTAAGCCTGCACATAAACCCATGAGCTGGCCAGGTCCTGAGGCCCTACCTAGACTATGTTTTACCTAGTCTATATCTTATACTGGTACTTTATCAGCCTACCACTGAAATAATCTTGGTTACATGTAAATGAAATGTGTACGTCACGTGTGTATCTTACCTTCAAAAAAGGAGCATAAATATATATGTATAAAGTAAATAAATAAATAATTAAAGGTCTGAATCACAACACAACTAGCTATTCTGTATAAGTTCGTCTCACATGACAGAGCCCCCCCCCCCCCCCCCAAGTCAATGCCCAAATACTCAGCTGTCAATCAACTAGGTGAACACAATATTTTCTTAATCACAGGTAGGTTAGTAAGTATGCAAGTAAATACGTAAGCAAGCAAGTAAGTGAGTGAATAGGTAAGTGAACAAGAAGGAAGTAAGTAGGTGAATGAATAAATTCAAAATTAAGGAGTATGTAGATAAATAAACAGGTAAGAGATGAAAATAACAAATAACAGTAAATACATGCATATATCCACATGCCCGCACACAGACATACACACATACATTCATACATACTCACCCATCAAAAGCTTAAGTCCTTGGACAATTATATCAATGCTGGTATCGTCCACTGGCCATCAGTTAGGTCTTTTGTGTGTGTGTGTGTGTGTGTGTGTGTGTGTGTGTGTGTGTGTGTGTGTGTGTGTGTGTGTGTGTGTGTGTGTGTGTGTGTGTGTGTGTGTGTGTATGTGTGTGTGTGTGTGTGTGTGTGTGTGGTGTGAAATGATGAGCACTTCTTCTGTCTTGTTTCCATTTGATAAGAATTTGCTCTCTTTTATCCAAAACTTAAGAGAAGCTATACAGTTCCGAGTGGTGGAAATCATCACATTGATACCAATATGAATCAAACAGAATAGTGTGGTTCAAGCCATATGCAAGTCACTCCTTTAAAAACAAAGCTAATAGTAAAAACATCTCGCCTACAACATCAATTACATAGACATTATCCTTGCACTGTCCAGACTGTATATTCTGGTATCTTTACATGGTATGAATACGGAAGTCTCTGAGCACCGTGTACTTGGTGAGAATATAGATGAAAATTTTAATCAGGAAGTCCACTTTGATCATTTTAGTTAAACTCTGTCTGAAAATTCATTTCTTCCTCGTAAGCTTTCATACTTTACAGACACTGAAATAAAGAGATAAACTATTTCACAATGCCCATATAAAATCCCATACTGATAATGCAATAGCAATAATAACAGTCAAATTCTATTGAAATATTTTTTTTCTTTCACAGAAGAACAGAAAATTCTTTTGTAGCTGACAATACCCTAACCACAGATCAAAAATCAAAGAAAGCGGAAATACTGTTACTCAACAACCAACGTAAGTGCCACAAAAGTACACAAATATGCAAAACTGTACACAGACCATCAGGCAGCTTCAACATCAAATCAAGCTTCAACTGCAAATCAACCAACATTGTTTACATCCTATCATGCTCAGTGTGCTCCAAACTGTACGTGGGTGAGACATACCGCTCATTGGATGACCGTTTTGTGGAACATTTAAGATCCATGAAACTGAACTACAACAATCCAATAGCCTAATTTGAATACGCCAACATTTCAATAGCCCTCAACACAGCTACGTCCATGCACAAATTTCAGCAGTGTGGCAAAACACCAGAGACCGACAATACAGAAAATACATGGAAAACTGCATCATCCACCGACTGGGAACAGTCCAGCAGGCGGGCCTGACCAACCGAACTGCCGACACGTAGCGGTGCTTGGGACCTCTCCTTGACCTACTAATCCTTACTGTTCCCCCCTCTTCTCCCCCACCCCACCCCCTACCAGCACTGCTCTGTCATCTTTATTTTCCACGTCATTTTATTTTCCACGTCACTTTTATTTCCCACGTCACTTTCATTTACCACTTTTCTTTCACTTGATAAAGAGCCCGGGGCTCGAAACGTTGTGCTTATATTACTCCAAAGGATCTTTCACTAACAAGATTTTCAATTTTTATGCACACAGACCAGCTCCAAAATATTTAACAGAGCAATTTAGTGTTGTCTTCTTGGTGCTGATTACTATGCCATATCTTGTCGATGTTTCGTCTGGTCTTTTAATAAGGGGGCAGACCTACCCAGATTTGGGTACCAAGATTGTGATGTTCAGTGTTTCAGTTTTAATTAACCAATCACCATGATATTTGGCAAGAAGATACCTCAAACAGTATTCTTTGGATTGAATATCTTTGTGGGGGTCTGTGAGTTATGAAAAGTTGACAAAAATTAATTAATTAATTAATTGCGATTTTTCGCGAGATTGTATACATCAGACATAATAAACTAGTCACAACAAGTTAAGCACAGTTTACATGTACCCGCATATTTTCAACAAATATCAAAGCCATGACTTTCCAATTGGGAACAGATTTATTTCATAATCTTGTTCAAACGTACATTGAATTTCATTGTGATCGCACAAACGGTTTGGGATATACAGACAATTAAACAGAGGAGGGGTCGAAATCAAAGTTTGCCAAATCTGTCCAGTTCACCAAATCATTTCAATAATGGGTGTGACCACCCCGATTGGCGAGACATTCCATGCAGCGTCTCCTCATCGAGTAGACCAGTGTTCTGATGACCCTCTGTGGGATTCCCTGCCATTCCAGTTGCAGCATTCGGAAGAGATCCTGACGGTCCCTGGGAGGTGGATGGTTCTCCTTTACACGTCTCCCCAACTCATCACAAAGATGCTCGATGGGATTGAGGTCGGGACTATACGCCGGGAAGATCATCCTGTTGATACCGGCCTGCACAAGGAATTCTAAGGCCACCCGGGCTCTATGTGGCCGAGCATTGTCGTCTTGGAAGACTGCCATGGGTCCGATTCGTTGCATGGTCGGAACAACGAAAGCGCCAGTATTTCATCCCGATAGCGGAGCCTGTGAGGTTTCGTCAATGTGGTAGAGTGGTGTCTTGTGTGGAGGCTGATGGCACCCCATACCATAACAGATCCTCCCCTGAAGGCCCGGTCTCACGAACAGCTGCATCAATGTAACGTTCACCAACACGCCTCCAAACTCTAGTTCGGCCATCATGTGTTCAAGACAAAACACGCGACTCATCCGAAAAGAGGACCTGAGACCACTGTTGTTGGTTCCATCTCGCATGACGTTAGCAGAAAGCTCGGCGAGCCAGCTTATGGGCTGCTAGCAGTCGTGGTCGCACAGCTGGACGACGTGATCTGAGGCCAAAGTGGTGAAGCGTTTCGTATGCTTGACGGCTGAGGATGGTGTTAGTTGCCCTACGAAGCTGCCGTTGGATGCTGGTTGAGGTGCATCCCGCTGCAGTAGGACCTGCCTCTCGATGAACCGATCTTCTCTTGGAGTCGTCTGCCTAGGCCGACCTGACCGTGGCCTCTCTTCAACGCTGTTGGTCGCCCTAAAACGCTGGTTCAGTCTAACAATAACTGAATGATGCACATCAAGTCGTCGCGCCACTTCAGCCTTGGCAATGCCATCTTGCATCCACGCAATCGCCCTGTTTTGTCAAAGGTGCTAAGTTTTCTTTTGTGCATGGTGAAAACGGCTGACAGTAACCAAGCCCGCGCTTATAAAGCATAAGGAAGGGGCATAAAACTCACTCGAAAGACTGCTCTAGCACGGGTATAACGATATTTTTCATTTTACACATCTTGTGTCGCAGCAAGCTCACTGCAAAACAGGCACATTTACCGCAACTTTGCACTTTTTATCCCGCGCGGCAACGAGGTCACCAAGACCCCCATGCGCACTACAAGTTGCCACAGGCTCGCCCAAACACTGCTGTTTGAGATTCCATCACTGGTTGCCGCATAACAAAAAGAAAATAATGTTTTCTGAAGGAATGGATCAGCCCCTGTGTCCAAGGGACCTGGCTTAACTTGTTGTGACTAGTATATGTTCAAAAGTTTTCATCCGATTTCCTTGATATTTGGCACACATATAGCAGGGACAGGTAGGCCTACCTATAGACGGTAGTAAAATCTTGCAGTTCTGCTTGAAAGAAACATTTTTTATTAAAATTATTCTAAAAATTGGTGTGATGATTGTACAGAAAATGATGATAGTAGAGCTAAGATTTTACTACATGCCATACACACTATACAGATGTGTTTGCTCACTAAATATTCCTAACATGAATAGATGTGTAGTTATAAATGTCACAGTATGTACTATATTTTTAAATTTTCGCGTGAACATTTTTAATCAATTAATTTTGGTCAACTTTTCATAACTCACAGACCCCCACAAAGATATTCAATCCAACGAATACTGTCTGAGGTATCTTCTTGCCAAATATCATGGTGATTGGTTAATTAGAACTGAAACACTGAACATCACAATCTTGGTACCCAAATCTGAGTAGGTCTGCCCCTTTTCAACAAGTTTAACAGATTCTTACTGCCCGTAAGGCCATCAATGTCTTCTGAAGAGTGAAGGTTCATGGTGGTTCCTCCTCCAATACTGACTGTGCTAACACGATCTTCAAGTGCTCCACTCATGATGTGTTCTAGACATACGCTGAAAAGTGTGTGAGACAAAAGGAAGCCCTGATGAACTTCAGCTGAAGAACGGAAGCACCAACGTAAAAGCAAAAGCAAACGTAAGAGTTATATCCCCTGAAAAATAGATTCCGAAAATGTATACTTTTCTTGTGACTAATCTGGTCGATTGTGTGTGTGTGTGTGTGTGTGTGTGTGTGTGTGTGTGTGTGTGTGTGTGTGTGTGTGTGTGTGTGTGTGTGTGTGTGTGTGTGGTGCGCGCGCGTGTGATCTTGTTTTATCTGTATTGCCTGGAGAAGCATTGCCGCCAGAATGTGGACTGAAGACTTAAATCAGGTTTGTGCCATTAGCTACCGGTCTCTGTAGAGTGCTCAGAGGCTCTTTCGCCGTCAGGGAGCGCCTACACCATTCCAGAACACACCACCAGTTTTGTTTTAAAAGCAAGGAGGAGGAAGAAGAAGAAGCAGATGAACAAAAAGAGCAAGAAGAAGAAGAAGGAGGAGGAAGAAGAAGAAAAAAGAAGAAGAAGGAGGGGGAGAAGAAGGAGGAGGAGGAGAAGAAGAACAACAACAACAACAACAAGAACAAGTAGAAAGAGAAGAAGGAGGAGGAGGAGAACGACAAGAAGAAGAAGGAGGAGGAGGAGAACGACAAGAAGAAGGAGAAGGAGAAAAGGAAGAAGAAGAAGAAGATGAACAAAGAGAAGAAGAAGAAGCAGGAGAAAAAAAATAACGAAAGAAAGGAAGGAAGAAATGCTTTTCCCTAAAGAGTTTGTAAAGGGAGAGCAGTAAGTTGGTTTCATTTGGCTCCAAAGTGTGTCACAGTGGCGAAATAATTCTACAGCACCACTGTACTGTCTTAGCACAATAGTTTTCTTTCTAGCTTAACGAAACATCAGGGTAGTTTGCTAGTGTGTTGCTCCTGTGCTGATTCAAAAAAAATGTTTCATATTTATCATGTTTGGAGTTTGAACTTTGTTCAAGAGGGATTCATTGCACTCAGACAATCCCATATGTGCTCCACCCAAATCTGCCAGCAATTATCTGGCAGACTCCTAAAGCCTATGCGCAAAACCCTATGCGCTGGCAAGGTCTTGAAATTGGGGAGGGGGGAGGGAAGGAACTTTTGAAACACTAAGCTGACACCACCAGAATGATGGAAACATTAAGATGGGCAATGTTGCATGCTGGAATTGAACTCCAGATATCAGATCTTGAGTCCATGGCTGTATCATAACAACCAACCAGCCTGCATTATCATGTCAACAAAATGGGCTGTGTCTGGAGCATCATACCTGGCCATTTTCGCGGCCGTTCAAACAACCCCTGTGGTTGAAGTAAGGCAATGTTGGGAGTTTCCAACTGCTAAGTGTCGAGACTACAGTAAGGAGAAAGAAGCTGACAGCTATGTGAGCTGGTGGCAGGGCGAGCTGCCCGAAAGAGAGATGAAGACCAGAGTGGGGCGAGAGAGGGGTTTTCCATTCTCGCTTGGCCCTGAGGCTGGGCTGGACCTGGTTGGTGCACATTGTGTGGCTATGTCCCGGGTTTGTCATCTCCCCACCTTGCCATTCGGTTTGTAAACAAGGTAACTGATGACTGGGTCCGTATGGGTCATACAACGCATGGACAGCCCCCCTTTGCTCGAAGAAATGTCTGTCGAGTGGTGTCAGGAGCTTGGGAGGTGAGTGTCCCGAGAGTGGCGAGGCATTGGTGCTCAGGGTCCCATCCACACCCTCGTGGTGTTTCTTGTTAACTTGTAAACCTATACAGAACGTTCCTTTTCTTTTTCGCAGCCCCCATCAAGATCTGGAACTCC
>JAPXFY010000034.1:18933524-19118524 GCA_030674185.1 Monoplex corrugatus
ACACACATACGGTCTGGCGTCGCTGTGAGCAGACTTCATGTGATTCCTCAGTCCCAGAGGTAAGAGGAAGTCTTTGGAACACAGCTCGCATTTATACTGCTTCTCCCCTTTGTGGATCCGGGAATGAGTGGCCAGCCCAGATGGGTAGGGAAACGACTGAGAACACTGGTCACATTTAAAAGGTTTTGCTCCACTGTGCTTGTTCATGTGATTTTTCAGCTTAGTTGACTCTTTGAATGCAGCAGGGCATACTTCACATTTATAAGGCTTCTCTCCTGTGTGTATTTTACAATGGTAGGCAAAACTGCTGTTGTTGGTAAAGGTTTTGGAGCACCACTGACACAGATAGACCTTCGGCCAGTCATGCACCTCTCTCCTGTGCTTCTGAAGATCCTTGGAGCTGCAATACGATTCCCCACATCTCTTACAAGAATATCGCTTTCTTATCCATAGGTCTGTGAATTTTCTGGTGAGTCTGGAATGCCACTGGATTAGCGAAGGTCTTTGAGCAGATTGCACAATGGTGCTCGATGTTGCTGTGAGCCTGTTTGATGTGTATGGCCAACAAAGAAGAGATTTTAAATGTTTTCCCACACCATCCACACAGGACCCACTTGGGGGATTGCTTGTGAGTGTACATGTGTTTGGACAAGTGCTGAGCCAGAGAAAAGGCTTTGCTGCACAGACCACATGTGTAAGGCGCTGCCGCTCTACAGGTAGTACCGCTGTTACTGTACCCAGTTCCATCCGCTGGTACGCCTGAAAGTTCAGCTTCATTCTCATCCTCCCATTCACGTTGCTTAGCAGGGGTGTCGTCATTACTGCCAGCATCGCCATCATCCCTTCCAAGATATGTACAAGGGGCAGGAATATCTGACTTTCCTTGTCTGCTGTTTCTCTGTCTGGTGGTTCTGCCACAAACTGCTTTGGTGCTGGGGACGATGGACGAAGGATTCCACTTCCCGCCTCTGTCTCCTTTTTCTGGTAGTCGATTCTGTTCATGTAAAACGTCGGTAGCAGATGGTGATGATGATGAAGTGAGTGTCCACCCCGCATCCCGTCCACCCTCTGACATCTGCTGAAAAACCTGGAAAGAAATGAAAACCAATTTTACAACCTTGCACGCAGAAACAAATTTTCACAATTTTCAAAATTACAACAGCACCTTTTCCAACAGCCCTTCCTATTTTTAAAGAAAGCTGGAATATGTAGGCCATGTGATCAGAAAAGCCAAAAGCGATCTGATGTCAACGGTCCTGTAGGGGAAAGTTGAGGCGAGAAGAAGAAAGGGACGACCGCACACTTCTTATTTCAACAACATCGCTGAAGTCTGTGGTCCGGAGATCCAGGAGGTCGCCACAGATGTCTCAATCATGTGACCTGGAGAAAACTTGTGACGTCAAGTGTGGCTCCTGCCGCCAATCCCGGAGAGGGAAAGAGGTGAGGTGAGTTGTTTCTATTCCTTTCCCTTTAGAATGTCATCATGGCTTGATCCTGAGGTTAATACAAGAACAGAGTTATGAGTGCCAATACTGTTCTCAGCAGCTGCTGGTATACTGACCAGAAAAAAAACTGGTTTGATTTGAAAATCACACTTCCTGGTCTGCCATCAATGAACTCGCTAAGGAATCTCTTTTATTCTGTATGAAATAGTACCAACTTCCTCCTAATCACTACACAAAAGTAACAGTTTTAGTGTAGTTGCAACAGTATAATTCAGACACAAAACTTTATCAATTTTATTCTGCTAGAAAATAATAAGGACACTAGCGCACACACACATGCATATACATGTACACACGCATGATTATCACCATAATAAAGCATTTACTGTTGGGTCACCGTCAACACAAAAGTTGTATTGCCATATCAGAATCTCAGATAGGAAATCATTAAAACACACTGTGAACGAAACTTGAGAACTATGCTTAGATTTGTTGCACTGCAAGAAACAAATCAAAAATTACAAAATGATTTATTTAAAAGAGTTTTAATAACAATTACAATCTAAACTGCCATTTGATACAACAAACTGTGAAAAAAATGCCCTCACACACACACACACACACACACAGAACACACACACACACCACACACACACAGATAAACACACACACACACAGAGACAAACACACACACACACACGCACACACACACACACAGACAAACACACACACACACACGCACACAACACACAGAGACAAACACAAACCACACACACACACACACACACACACACACACACACACAGATAAACACACACACACACAGAGACAAAACACACACACACACGCACACACACACACACAGACAAACACACACACACACGCACACACACACACAGAGACAAACACACACACACACACATACACACACACACACAACACACCACACTGGTAGATGTGTTGCACGCTGGGTTAGTTCCACATACTTTTCTATAGAAGCAGCTGTCCAGTACATAGACAATGCAAAGGGAGACAGTTCACTTTGTTTAAACATCACTCAGATAGAGCTGTGTGGTTCTGCAATGTTTTAGACTATACTTTTTTGTAAGGAATAGTAATGGGACTAGTAGATCAACAATTTGGAAGGGGAGGTAGACCAACAGTTTGAGTAGGGTGAGGGGAATATTAATTTCTTGGGTTTGGTTTAGTTTTATGTTTACTGTTGTGTTGTTTTCTGGTAATATGTGTGTGTGTGTGTGTGTGTTGTGTGTGTGTGTGTGTGCGTGTGCGTGTGGCGTGTGGCGTGTGTGCGCGTGTGCGTGCTGTGTTGCGTGTGGTGCGGTGGTGTGTGTGCGTGGTGGGTGCTGCGTGGTGTGTGTGGTGCGTGGTGTGTGTGTGTGTGTGTGTGTGTGTGTGTGTGTGTGTGTGTGTGTGTGTGTGTGTGTGTGTGTGTGTGTGTGTGTGTTGTGTGTGTGTGTGTGTGTGTGTTGTGTGTGTGTGTGTGTGTGTGTGTGTGTGTTGTTCTGTGTGCGCATGTGTGTGTTTTGTATGTGTATGGTCTTTTTGTCATTTGTTTTTCTTAGAATAATCAAATTCACTTAAAAAAAAACACACAGCTGACTCTAGAGAAGCTGAGGAGAGTGATAACATTCGCTTTGATTCTAACCAGCCGTAAAAACAATCTTATTATAAGTTAATATTAGTGTGATACACACTACGTACGGCAAAACCTTTGGCATTTGAAGTTTGGAGTTGGGCTTTTGTTGTTGTTGTTGTTGTCGTTGTTGTTGTTGTTTTCAGGATCATCACACCCAGGGAGGTTACCTTTGTGCTTAACTTTTTTTTTTTCTTTTTGCCCCATTTTCTACACTACCTTAATGGCCACAGAAGCTGGGGCAGTTTGTTTTTTTTACAATGTGATGATGATGATGTCGATGAGAATTATAATCATGATGCTATGGAGTTCCATCCAGGACTGACACTGCATGACAGGACTGTACTCTATGCTTACTATCATAATATATCCTGGCACCAACCAGGCCCGAGAGATACAGACACTTGCAGTGCTCGCCAGAGGATTTGACCAACACCCTCAATGACACATCTGTGAAGTTGATGAGACTCGACTGTGTGGTCCCAGTCTTCCCAATAAGCTCATAGCACGCCCAACTCTGGGTAGGAGTCGGTTAGAGCTGGAAAATCCCACAATGATTTTTATAGGGATTCGAACCCACAACCTTCCAGTCAGTATTCCATACCATTAATCACTACACCATGGCGACTGGTGAGTCTGGCGTTTGTTCAAGAGGGATTCATCCCATCAGATAATTCCATTGTGCTTTTACCCAATCTGTTAGAGTGACTGGCAGGCTTCTTTTGTTGTTATTGTTGTTTAAAGCCCAGCCGACTCCGTGGACCATATCAGGGCTATAACCGCTTCAAATATACAAAACTTCAACAGGAAAAAAAAAAGGAAAAGAAAATCAAGTACACATACAATGCATTCGCGCAAATAATCTCATGACATGCCCCTGGCGTTGATGACTCCATCCAATTTATCACACGGGGATTTAAAAAACACAACTGAATACAAATTTAAGCACACCTATCGACACTAAAACATATATACAAACAGGCGTAAATTACCTAAAATTGCTTCCGCATATCTCACCTCCCTAGAGCCAAAAATGCACTTAATACATGTACCCAATTATCAATCCTAAGAAAAAGTACGTAAGACTTTATGAACACATACTGGTGAATGGACCAGCAAGGCAGAAAATGACAGGAGGAAATGACAGAAAGCAAAAGGAACAAGGCAGAAACAAAAAGAGTGACAGAAAAGAGGAAATTTCTAGCACAGAATTTCAAGAAGGTGGGGATACTATTTATACTGCAAGAGCCCCTGGCATCCCCACAGGGGAGAGGGGGGGGTGGGGGGGGGAAGCAGGCTCCTTGAGCCTGCGCAAAATCCTATGCACTGGCAAGGTGGCAATGTCACAAAATGAGGAAGAGGGAAGAGGGACCCTATGAAACAATATGATGACACCATCAAAATGATGGAAACACAAGATGGGCAGTGAACAGACCATTATTTTAATACGCAGGCGGGAAAGCTGGAGGGAAAGAGAGCACCAGGTAGATCCAGGGAAAAAATTCTGGACAGACTTGCAGGGTGACTGAGGACAGAGAGGGTGGGAGATGTACTTGCAGCAACAAGGGATAGATTCGTATGGAGGGTCATGATCACCATCACAATGCAGCAGGGCACATGATGATGATGATTCATGATAAGGCTGGGACTGTACTCAAGATATCAGATCTTGGGTCTACGGCTCTACCGAAAGAACTGACCAGCACACATCATCAAGTGCCCTGCCACATGGCATTGGCGATCATGGCCCTCCATATGCATTTATCCCTTGTTGCCGCAAGCACATCTTCCACCCTCTCTGTTCTCAGCCACTCTGCAAGTCCGTCCAATATTTTTTCCCTGGGTCTACCTGGTGCTCTCTTTCCCTCCAGCTTTCCTGTTGTGACCAGGTGCTCTAATTCCCCTTTCCTCATAAAATGGCCTATAAATGTTGCCTGTCTTTTCCTAATCTTACTTATGAATGATCTTCTTGTATCTGCCTCCATCAAGAGTGTCTCGTTTGTTCTCTTTGCTGTCCATGGAACTCTAAACATTCTTCTTAGAAACCACATCTCGGCAGCTTCAATCTTGCTCAGGCTTTGCTTGTTGACTGTCCAAGCCTCGCAACCATACAACATTATCAGCTCTATTTAACACTCAAGAACTCTCTTCCTGGTATTAATTGATAGACATTTGTTGGTAAGAGTGCACACCAGCACACAGGCAAAGAAACAAAGGCAGCAGTGCGAACACAGAGGATTATAACAACAGGTGATAACACAAGGTCTTACAGTGGACGTTTCAACAGGGTCAGCAACGATGTCCATGTCATGGGATTCTCCATCATCACCATGACAATTTTCTTGTATGTTGGTAAACACAGGCTGGTGGGAAGTCTGATCCTCTTCAACACCCAGGCTCACATTCTTACCCTGCACACAAGTATCAAGACTGACATTAGAATGAAGGAATGTACGTCCTTGTTGTTGCTTAACGCCCAGATGACTGCGTACAGCCACATCAGGGCAATAACCATTTCAATGCACATACAGTACTTCAACAAGGAAAAAAAAAGGCAAAGAAAATGAAGTATACATATCAATGCATTCAAGCACATAATCTAAGGAGATGGCCCTGGCGCTGACCACTCCATCCAATTTATCACACACAATATACTTGAATACGAATTTAAACACAAATTTAAATATAACTAAGGACACTAAAATAGATGTAAGAACAGGTCTAAAATTCCTTCTGCATATTTCATTTCCCTAGAGCCAAAAATGCACTTTATACATGTACCCAATTATCAACCCTAAGAGAAAAGTACGTAAGATTTTATCGAACACATACAGGTGAATGGACCAGCAAAGCAGAAAATGATAAGAAGAAATGACACAAAGCAAAGGAACACGGCAGAAACAAAGAGGGTGACAGAAAAGAGGAAATTTCTAGCACAGAATTTCCAGAAGGTGGGAATACTATATAGGCCTAAACTGAAAGAGCCCCCCGCATCCCCACAGGAGGAAGGATTGTATGTCCCAGAGTCTGTTTACATTCCATGCAAACAGGTACATTAGTAATGTCTTCAACTGTACATGAATATCAATACATGTAACACATAACATACACATGTCTACCTATTTATTTACACAGGTTCTGACTTACATTTGCTGGAAATTGCTGAAGAACTCGGGCTAGCTGGCAGAGCCACGGACTCAAGATCTAATATCTTGAGTTCAATCCCAGCCCATAACATATAAAAACTGGCCTGTTTGCTGCCCATCTTAACATTTACATTATTCTGGTGGTGTCAGCTTAATGTTTCATAAGTCCCTCTTCCCCCTTTCCCCGTTTCAAGACCTTGCCAGCGCATAGGGTTCTGCGCAGGCATCGGAAGTCTGTCAGATAATTGCTGGCAGATTTGGGTGGAGCGCATATGGATTTGTCTGAGTGCAGTGACTCCCTCTTGAACAGACTACAAACTGAAACTGAAACTGCTGAAGAACAGGCACTGTAGAATACCAATGAACTGACCTGGCAACAACGCAGGCTCTCCTGTGATGGGTGGTCCTATGACAACTTGATATCAATAAGCTTGTGTGGAGTGCCCTGCACGGGGATTGTTATGGAATGAACCTGGTCTCTGTGGCCCAGCGGTTAACCAGGTAGGATACAATAAACCCCAGAGTGTGTAGTATAGCAGTTAACCCTTTGACTCCTGCACCCTGTCCATCAGCATCCCACACTGTAAGCCAAGCTAGCAAAGCAAAATCTTGACCCTTTGATAAACTCACCCTATCCACCAGCTTCCTGCAGGAAGTTGGTGGATGGGGTGAGGGAGTCAAAGGGTTAAGATTTTGCAGTTGGTGGATAGGGTGCAGGGGTCAAAAGGTTAAAGCACCTGCTTAGGATGTGAGAAAGCCTGGTTCAAATTATAGAGGACCAAAATGTTTCTCTCCACCACCACCACCCCACTTCCACTAAACCTTAAGTTGTGATTTAGATGCTAGTCTTTCAGATGAGAGACGAGACGACAAACTCAGATGCTGTGTGCAACATGCACTTACAGCATGTTGAAGATCCCACAGCTAAAAAAAAAGTCTATGGAAACATTGTGGAAAAAATCACTTCCCTACAAAGTTACATAAACAGAAAAATGTGTAAACACACACACACACACACACACACAAAAGAAAAGAAAGAAATGGGTGGGCTGCAATGTGGGGACATGCTGTCAATAGGAGATCAGCCCGCAGATCACATGGTAAATTCTCTATTGTGACAACAAAAACAAAAAAAATTGAAATGTACACAAAAACAAAAAAAACAAAAAAAATTTAGACAAATTGGATTCCCGGTCAATCCAGGATTTTCCTCCTCCCTCCACTTAACCTTGAGTGTGGTCTGGGTACAAGTCTTCTGGATGATGTAAAAAGATATTAGAAAAGAAACAGAATCCCACATATAGCACACAATCCATGCACATAAAAGAGCCCTTGGCAACAAAAAGTTGCAACAAAAAATCACTATCACAAGTTAAAAAAAACATTAAGAATGACAAAATGTGAGGCAAACTTAACAAATTGTCTCGACTTCTGGCATGGTAAACATTTTGAGATCAACAGCTACTTCTGTTTGGACCCAATCACTTCCACTTAAGTACTTTATCATGTGTGTGTGTGGAATGAGTTTGGGTATGGGTAAAAAAAGAAATAATAAATGTAGCTTCTATGATGATATTCTAGAACCTAATTGTTCAGATTTTATACTGTGGCCACCATTATCCAGATTCCTGCCAACAAAATTTCTTCACCTTTAAAGATTTTCTTCATCATGATGAGTACCTCTTGACATCATTTGTGTGTGTCTAATCTCTGAAAATTCCCTCTATTTACATGTTATACCGACATTTACAAGGTAACAATATTCTGTCTTATCAAAATGAGCTCTGAATAAAGTTAATCAATGCATGAACGCCATCATGCTGATTTCAGAGTAACCATCTTTTGATAACTTACCAGATGACTGGGGATTCTACTAACTGATACAGTCTAATGCCTGCACCCAAAAGACTTCCTGCATGCAATTTTCAGATAATCTGTTACATGTGATCTGCATCAGCTGGCAAAAATGAAGCAGTTACCTAGCAGTTAAAATCACCTAAGTTGGTTAGGAAGTGTGCCGGTCCTGTGATAAAATCACTGAGTGGACAGAGAGCTATCATCCCATCCCATTTACCAGATCTTGTTATAAAGGTCTCTAGCGTAACACACACACACACACAGTGATACACACACATACACAAAGTTTTCCCTGGCAAAAGTATACGGAAAAATCCACTAAGTTCAGTAAGCTGAAATACACACATCAGTATATCCCAACAACAAAGTTGATCAGATTCATAGCTGATTATTAAATTAAAGGAATGAAGAACAACATTGCAACCAGCTGTGGTCCTCGGGTAAATAAGACACCGTGTACAAAGCATGTTTGATCAGCTGCTTTGTACATAGTCTTACAGGGTCACTGACATCTACTTTCTACAACAGAACAGTTTCTCAAAACTCTCCGGCGTTCGTTTGTACTCGGGCTCCCCCGCCCCTCCCCTGTTGTTTGATTGATAGACTCATTACAGTTTTTTTTTTCTCTCTTCTTTTTTGTCAGCATCTTCATAAGGTGATATGGTTACGGCGATAATCATCCCAGAAGAGTGGGAAAACTTAAGCTATCACAACTTAGCCTACCCGTAACCACGAGAAACTGAAACCGAAACAGACTTCCTCAAATGGACTCTCAAGAAATTTATGCCGCCCCTGTCGCCCGCCCCCACCCCATTTCCCCGCCGACCAGTTAATCCTTTGACTCCTGCACACTTTCCATGTATTGTCAACCATGCTAGCAGAGCAAAAACTTAACCCTTTGACTCCCTCACCGTATCCAGTGCGACCAGATTCTTGCAGCATCCAGCTTTTTGCTGTTAGCGTATAGGGTGCTGGAGTCAGAGTTAAATCCGTTAGACTCACCTGTACTTCTTCCGACGTAATAATACCAATAGCTGTGTGTTTCGAAATAGATTTACACTCTGTCAACTGCACTGTCAAAGCAAGTTTGTGTTTAAAACTATCAATGAGTGCGTTTCGAGACACAGTCAACTTCTGCAACTTATCGTTGATTTCAATAATCTGTTCCAGGGTGCATTCGCACGAGTTGCAGACATTTGAAAGTGTAGGATAAAAATGAAAAAAATCTTCTAATAGCTTCCGTAACGACACCCCTGACACTATTCGATCGATCTTCCTGAGTGAATTACTAAATCCTTCACTGTAACATGTACCGCAGATCGCCATTTTGCTTAAGCATATCTACACAGTAACTGTGGCTTTCTAGAGAATAATGAAAGGCAAAAACAAACAAACAAACAAACAAGAGCAAAAACCAAGGAAAGCAGTAAGAGCAAAGGAGTCCCTTATTGTTATGACGGATTAAAGTGAAGTGTTAAAGATCTCATTGCTCTTGGATCAGCTATGCCCTGTCTCTCTTGGCCAACCCTGAACCACGCAGGGCTAGAAGTCCACTTTAAAACACTACATTAATCAAGGATTTTAGTATTAGGTACCACTGGACCTGGCTTTATAGTTAATCCTTGTTATTTTACACATGTAATATAATCATATTTAACAACAACAAAAAGTAAAGGAAGCATTAAAACCAACCAAGGGAGGGGTGAACCATGTTAACTTTAACGCTATGCTAAGAACACACGCACCTGACAACACACACAATGTCAAAGAAGAGGCTACAAAAATGACTTAGGCCCTACATCCAAATATTGATCTCTTTGTCAATTTGTCGGTAAAGAAGAGTGGACTGGAAGTCACATAAACAAAATTTCATGAACCAGGTTTGAATTCGGGCAATTAGATCTGAACAGGGATCTCCATGCCAACCAGGCCACAAGAGGAAATGAGTATTTTTCTTCTGATCCCATCTGAGACCTGCGTGGTTATGGTCATGGGTTTTTGTGTTGTTGTTTTTTTGTTTGTTTGTTTTTTTTGGGGGGGAGGGAGAGGGGGGTCATGCCCAGGATGCAGCAGTAGGCAGGACTCTCTATTTCTGTCTTTGAAGTGCAGTGATTTTGATCCAGGTTTTGATTGTTTGTTTCCTTGTTTGTTTAATTGTTTTTATGATAATGGATCATTATCATCATCGTGTGGCCTGCCGCATGGCGTTGGCGATCATGGTCCTCCACACGGATCTATCCCCTGTCGCTGCAAGTACTTCTCCCACCCTCTCTGTCTTCAGCCACCCTGCAAGTCCGTCCAATATTTTCTCCCTGGGCTACCTGGTGTTCTCTTTCCCTTCAGCTTTCTTGCTGTGACCAGGTGTTCTACTTCCCCTTTCCTCATAATATGTCCTATAAATGTTGCTTGTCTTTTCCTGATCTTCTTTATTAATGATCTTCTTGTGTCTGCCTCCTTCAAGACTGTCTCGTTTGTTTTCTTTGCTGTCCGTGGAACTCTCAACATTCTTCTTAGAAACCACATTTCAGTTGCCTCAATTTTGTTCTGACTTTGCATGTTGACTGTCCACGACATACAACATTACCGGTTCTATAAAACATTCAAGAACTCTCTTCCTGACGTTAATTGATAGGCATTTGTTGGTAAGAACGCTTTTTGTATTCTATATAATGATATAGTGAAAAATATTTTCTTAATTAATGTCTATTTCTTGACTGATTGATTGACAACGACAGTGACAAAATGCTTTATCATATTGTGGTTCTTTGTCCACATACTATTGCATAAATGAGCCAAGAGGCTGGGGGTGGGGGTGGGGGTGGGGGGGGCATAATGATATTATAGCAGGCTTTTATATTGCTTACAAACACATAAACAAATAATTTAAAGTTTCTACATATAACGTTGAAAAAGATAACATTTGGAACTGAAATTAACATGTATGTCACTTTGCAATTGGCTGATGGATGGATGGATAGATAGATGGTTTGTTTGTTTGATTGATTGATTGATTGATTGATTGATTGATTGATTGAGACAGAGAGGGAGAGAGAGAGAGAGAGAACTCAGAACTCAGAAAATGTTTATTGTACATCGGCCTTAGGCCACAATACATGCATGGGGAAGGGGACGGGAGGGGATCAGGTTTTCTTATACATTCTTACAAGTTCTACTATCAAACTGCAGTGAACTCTGTCACATTGTCCCTTTCTATCGTTTACCGTCACATAAGCTGGGATACATTCAAGAGAGAGAGAGAGAGAGAGAGAGAGAGAGAGAGAGAGAGAGAGAGAGAGATTTATCCTTTATGTAAACCACAACAAACATTATTTGACATAGACTCTTTGCTCTATGAAAAGGACAGTATCATGGTTATTCCTATTGTTGTCATTGTTGTTATTGTTGTTGTTGTTTGTCATTGTTATTTGTTGTTGCTGCTGCGCTGTTGTTAACATTTTTGGTAATACACCTCAGTTACATAAAGGCTATGGAGCATCCTCTTTTTGACCTTTTTTTCTTTTCTTGCATTCTTTGATATATACATATAGGGATATATATATATATTCATATATATATCCCTATCTTAAAAAGGCAATGTGTAAGCATATCCAGCAAAATAATGGGTATCTGTCTAGTCTACAATATAGACAATTGAGATTATCATTTATGTTTTACAGTTGTGGTTACATAGGCCTGAGTTTAGTTATGGCCAAGTGTGCATAATGATTGTGGAATTCTATCTCCTTCTCCACGCTTGTTCTATATTAGCATTCATTATCATATTCATCAAGTGCCCTGCTGTATGGCGTTGGCGATCATGGCCCTCCATATGTATCTACCCTTGTTGCCGTAAGCACATCTTCCACCCTCTCTGTCCTCAGCCACCCTGCATGTCCGTCCAATATTTTTTCCCTTGGTCTACCTGGTGTTCTCTTTCCCTCCAGCTTTCCTGTTGTGACCAGGTGTTCTAATTCCCCTTTCTTCATAAAATGGCCTATAAATGTTGCCTGTCTTTTCCTTTTTTTTTTTTTTTTTTTTTAAACCAATGATCTTCTTGTGTCTGCTTCCATCAAGACTGTCTCGTTTGTTTTCTTTGTTGTCCATGGAACTCTCAACATTCTTCTTAGAAACCACATCTCAGCGGCCTCAATCTTGTTTTGGCTTTGCGTGTTGACTGTCCACGCCTCACAACCGTATAACATTATCGGTTCTATATAACATTCAAGAACTCTCTTACTGATGTTAATTGGTAGGCATTTATTGGTAAGAATACTTTTCATCTTCTTGATTGTTGTTTTGGCTTGGCCGATTCTGCTGGCTATTTCTGATGTGCATCTGCCATCTGGTGAGATGATCATTCCAAGATATCTAAACTTATCAACCTGTATATTAGCATTGACACATACGAAAACGTTTAACCATATGTATTTGAAAAAATTCGTGTGCACGTCTCATTATGTGTGTGTGTGTGTTCTGTATAGTTTTTTAATTTATTATAATTTTTTAATTTATTACATGTGTGTTTCTGATTCTGAGTACCATATGTGTGCATCACTGAAACTGAAAAATGATACGTTGTATATAATAAGTAGAAAGCGACTTCATTTTCATTAATCACCATTATTGTCCCTTCACCTTAATTAGTATTGAGACAGTGGAATAAGTTGGGTTTATTTAGACCTGGAAATTTGTGAGTGAAAGTCCTTTTACGAAAATACCTCATATAGAACAGACAGATTGTTTGTTTTTGATTTTGTTGTTGTTTTAATGCTTACAGACATTTTACTTAATTTTACTACAATAGAACTGATGTATTTGTAATTTGCTGTGAGATATTTTGACTTATGTTTTTATACCAAACAGCAATATGTCTGTGGATGACAGTTTCATATTTTCATTTGTTTCTCTGCGTAGTTTTTTTTTTTTTCTCAGTAAATTTCTGTTAAGTCATGTACTACTAAACAGTAAGTGTTCCATGTAATCTGCTGTATAGTGGCAATATGAGCATTTCGATGGTTTTTTTTGTTCATTTGTTTGTTTTGTTTTAGTTTCACTTTATTCAGACGGGTATTTGTAGGGAATATATCATGTAATATTTTCAAATGTAAAGCTCAATCTAATTCCTTTTGCAGTTTCACTGGCTATAGACCACACAGCTTATCAACGTAAAAGCCAGGATTTCACATCCAAAGCTTACAAGCAGTGGAAACAGTAGCCTCTTTACTGGAAGATTATGTTAAACAGGCTTGCTTTACAAGGTTATATGCTTCGCTCCTCTTCTCCTCTCTGTACCCATTGAATCCCATTCCCTTAACCCTTTGACTCCCGCCAGCAAGCATCTTTCATAGCCAACCATGCTAGCAACGCGAAAAACAACCCTTTCATTCCCTCACCCTGTCCACCAGCTTTCTGCATGAAGCTGTTGGATAGGTTGAGGGAGTCAAAGGATTAAGTTGTTGAATAGGGTACGGGAGTCAAAAGGTTAAGTTTTGGCTTGGCTGATTCTGCTATTTCTGATGTACATCTGCCATCTGGTGAAATGACCGTTCCCAGATATATAAACTTATCAACCTGTCTCAAAGTTGTGCCATTTGCTGTTATTTTGCATCAGGGGATTTCATGTTTTTTCATTTTTTAAAATTTTTGATTGATTACCATGATGGAGTTGGGCAATAAAATTGGTGTGACTCTTCTGAAGGTTTGTATGTATGTGCGTATGTGGTTCCACAGGCGTCTTCTCAGAGTGAAATGGACAGACAAAACCCATGAAAGCGTGCTTAAGGAATTAGCTGTCCAACGTAAAATGCTCCCAGAGACCAACAAAAGAAAATTGAAGTATGAATAGAAACACAAGAACAGACTTGATGACATCAGTCCTGCAGGGGAGAGTCGAGGCAAAGAGAAAACAAGGAAGTCCAGCAAAATCCTTCATGGACAACATCGCTGACGCCTGCAAACTGGGGCTCCATGACATCATATACAGGAGCAGAGAATGTGTCGCCTGGCGATCCTTTGTGACAAAGAGTGGAGCTCCCACCGTCTTTCCACGGCGATGGAGATAGATGATGATAGATGATTGTGTATGAATAAGCAGAAGGATGCCGATTTGGTAACGTCGCTTTTTGTCATCCACTAGCGTTCTAAGCCATAAAATAAGAGTGGAAAGGACACAGCTCTGATAGACCCTTTGACTCCCGCAACCTATCCATCATCATCATCATCAGGTGCCCTGCCGCATGGCGTTGGCGACCATGGACTTCCAACCATCTCTATCTCTCGTTGCCCCTAGCATCTCCCCCACCCTCCCATCCCCAGCCACTCTGCAAGTCCGTCCAGCATTCTCTCCCTGGGTCTACCTGGTGCTCTCTTTCCCTCCAGCTTTTCCTTTGTCCATGGTTTTCCTGGGGAAAAGTACAGTGGTGGTTTCCCCTTGCCTTCCATCATTTTTTCCCCAGGGTTAACTCCCTTTGCCTTACTCTCTCCCGAGATGTCCACAAGGCAGTGGAGCTATTTACCCATAGCTTGGGATCTGGTTCGTGGGCACCAGGGCATATCCACACGCCGGTGGGCCTGCATGCCACACGTCTGGGGGGCAAACCTCCTCCGAGTCCTACGAGATTTAGCCTGAGTCCGTGAGGTGCTCAGTTACTGCCTGTCGCCACGAGGACGCACAACGTAGGGCTTGCGGATGGAGAGGCTATGTACTGACAGGAAGAGACTTAACGCCTTTTGCTCTTCTTTTCGCATAGCTGCTAGCCAGCGGTGTAGACTGTGAAAGTGAGAGGTGACAAGCATGCAGTCACTAGTCACTAGCCGACACCCTAGACGCATCACATCCACCCTCAAACAAACGCAACTTATCCACCAACTACAAAAACATAGCCCTTTGATGCCCTGCAGGAAGCTGGTGGATAGGATGAGGGCTTCAAAGGGTAAAGTTTTTGTTTTGCTAGCATGGTTGACAGTGCAGGATACTGGTGGACAGTGTGTGGGAGTCAAAGGTATAAGGCATATATGTCATGATCACTATACACACGGCACCTGTGACGTTCGTGCATACGGAATTCGTTCCGAGCGCGGATACGTCTTGAGAAACTGAAATCTGTTTTATGCCATAAAATAGAGTGGAAAGGACACAGCTCTGATAAAGCTTCAGGTTGATGTTGATGCTGTATATAGAGACTGCATGTTGGTCAGCATTCTGAAGGTTGCCAATACGGCTCCTGATGTCTCTGCCTGTTGCTCCATAGAGTCTGACAATGCTGCTCTAGTGAACTCTCCACTTGTGGGTAGTTTTGTTTCATCCACTTAGGCTGGTGCAGTTCTGAAGGTGTTTCCGGCTTTGTCAAGACCGCTCCTGATGTCTCTGCCTGTTGTTCCATAAGGAGTCTGACAATGCTGCCTTGGTGAACTCTCCACTTGTGGGTAGTTTTGTTTCATCTACTTGGGCTGGTGCAGTTCTGAAGGTGTTTCCGGCTCTGTCGAGGCATCTCCTGATGTCTCTGCCTGTTGCTCTGGTGCACTCTTCACTTGTGGGTAGGTTTTGTTTCATCTCCTTGGCTGATGCATGCATTTGGGACGTTTCAGTGTCATCACCTGCTTTCTTCTGTCTGATCTTTAGGCCTACTGTTACATGAAGATGTTTAGATGAGTTGATTTCTCCCATGTGTTGGTGCAAATGCCTATCAATTAAAAATCAGGATGAGAGTTCTTGAATGTTATATAGTAACGAATGTTATACGGTTGTGAGGTCGTGGACAGCCAACACGTAATGCCAGAACAAGATTGAGGCAGCCAAAATGTGGTTGCTGAGAAGAATGTCGAGAGTTCCATGGACAGCAAAGAAAACAAACGAGACAGTCTTGATGGAGGCAGGCACAAGAAGATCATTGATAAGGAAGACTAGGAAAAGACAAGCAACATTTATAGACAATTTTATGAGGAAAGGGGAATTAGAGCACCTGTCACAACAGAAAGGGGAATTAGAGACCTGGTCACAACAGGAAAGCTGGAGGGAAAGAACAGAGGGAGAAAATATTGGACAGACTTGCAGATGGCTGAAGACAGACAGGGCGGAAGATGTGCTTGCGGCAACAAGGGATAGATGCATATGAAGGGCCATGATCGCCAACGCCATTCGGCAGGGCATATGATAATGATGTGATAAATGTTATAGACAGTGACAAGTCTGTGATAAAATGTCTTTGGATAATGTTAGATGGAATTTATGCATGTGTTGTATGTGTTACAATGATATGTATGTATATATATTTTCAATGAACGTTGTTCCTACGTTTTGTGTATAAAGTATGCATGTATGTATTAATTATATTTACAATGATGTGTTTCTACGTTTTATGTGTATACATATGCATATGTATGTATATAATATATATTTTAAATGAAGCTGTTTTCCTACGTTTTATGTGTATACTATGCATATGTATGTATATAATTATATTTTACAATGAACGCTTGTTTTCCTACGTTTTGTTAGATCTATTGATTATGCATTGCATACATTTCAAGATGCTTGTAAATGTTATGCATTTGAAAATAAATAAAAACAAGTTAAAAAAATGTTCGATAGAATTCAAATTTTGCTTTCGTCCTTCCAAATACACACACACACACACACACACACACACACACACACACATACACACACACAAAACAGTAAAAGACAGCTGTCAAATATCCATGTTTTTTTAATTTGTCTGTATCAGTTTCTGTGCCCACTGGCACCACTGTACACGTCCGTGCACAGTACATGCATATTACATCACTGTGATATTTATAGCACATTACATCATTGTGATATTTATAGTACACTGTGCAACAACGTGTATAATACATGCACAATACATCTGTGTGATATCCGAAAATAACATGTACAGATAAACAAGAACAAAACCCATTCTCTTCTGCTAACTAGTGGCATACTTTGCTGTTTCTATTTTAACATGTTTGGAGAAAAAGACATCACCTCAAACTGACCAGGGCTTCCCGTCTGTACAATTTCATTTAAATCTTTTTCTACAAATGACAATGTAAGATGAAAATTCGCAATGTGAGTACACATAAAAAATGTATATCTGAGAATGTTCACTAATTTCTGGTAAATCAGCTCTATTAATCATGTACACTTGCCCTCTACATGAATATACCTCTGTCAGCCATATCCAACATTCTCTCTCTCTCTCTACACACACACACACACACACACACAGACACACACACCACAAATTGCCAAGCCATTTCAATAATCTTCATTTATAAAAGAATCCTTTACTAAAAAACAAAAACAACCAAATAACAACAACAAACTTCAAAAGAAAAAAAAAACCCCCTAGAGGACAGGTGAAAGTAATAGCTAAATAGTTTTCATCTTCTAGTCATACACACACTGCCTAATTGTGACACTAAGTAAAAAAATTTTAAAAAGCTGGTTGAATACATTTTCTACAACGGTGAAGTATCAAATTTGTCAATAATCAATGTCTTAAAATGTATCTGATTGATTAATCATTCATTTTAATCAATAAGATTGATCTGCCACTGACAGATTAAACTTAGCAAGGTGACACATATCTGACAGGTTAAACTACGGAGACCCAAAACTTACAGGTTAAACCCAAGCAGCTTAATTAATAAGGTGACCCATAACTGACTGACTAAACTCCTTAATTACTCAGGTGACCCACAAGTGGCAGGTTAAATCAATCAGGTGACGCACAGATGACTGGTTAAGCCCTGTAATTAATAAGGTGAACTACGCAGGTCAAACTCCTTAATAAACATGGTGACCCACAATTTATTATGAGTTAATTGCTTAACTTATGACATGACCCACATCTGACCAGTTAAACACATTAACATGGTGACCCACAACTTATTACGGGTTAAATTGCTTCATTTATGACAAGACCCACACCTGACCAGTTAAACACCTAAATTAATAAGATGACCCACATCTGATTGGTTACATATTAATTAACAGTGTGACCACACTTGACAGGTTAAACACCTTACTTAATAACGTGACCCACACCTGACAGATTAAATGCCTTAATTAATAAGGTTACCTATGCCTGACAGTCAAATACCTTCAGATAAGGTAAAGGTAAACCCGACACACCTGACAGGTTAAACACCTTAAATGGTAAACAAGGTGACCTACACCTGACAGGTTAAATACCTTACTTAATAAGGTGACCCACACCTGACAGGTTAAACACCTTAATTAACAAGGTGACCTACACCTGACAGGTTAAATACCTTACTTAATAAGGTGACCCACACCTGACAGGTTAAACACCTTAATTAACAAGGTGACCTACACCTGACAGGTTAAATACCTTACTTAATAAGGTGACCCACACCTGACAGGTTAAACACCTTAATTAACAAGGTGACATACACCTGACAAGTTAAATTCTGTAATAAGATGACCCACACTTGACTGGTTAAACAATAATTAATAAGGTGAACCCTGCCTGACAGGTTTAACTCCTCAATTATCAAGGAGAACCACAGCTTTACAGGTTACACACCTTAAAAAATAAAGGTGACCCATACCTGACAGATTAACCTTTTAATCATAAGGGTGACCCCACACTCGAGAGGTCACACACCTTAATTAATAAGGTGACTCACAATTAACTGGTTACACTCCTTATTCGATAAGCCAGGTGAACCACAAGTGACTGGTTAAAAATCTGTGATTAACTGATAAGATGAACCATAACTGACTGGTTAAATTTCTTGATAAATAAAGTGATCAACATCTGACAGAAACGCTGACTTCTCTTTGCTCACAGGTTCCGACACTTGGGGTCACAGTAACCCTAAGAAAAGAACTGTGACCCAAAATGAGCAGAACTCCGGCATTTATGACATCTCGTTAAGTTGAATCTTTGAATCAAATCTGGTAAAGCTCCATTGACAATAATTTCGGAAATCCTTAGCAGACGCACTGTGCTGATTGTTCATTCACACACACACACACATGCTGCCACCCACTGATCCAAGTGAAACAATCAATCCATACTACTATTCACGCTCTTTTCCAGTCCTCTATGCTTTTATAGTTTTAAAGGGTTCACATGTTAAGAAAAATATGCACCACAACGACGTACAGAGTGCAACATTTGTGCATCAAAATCGAAATCTGTACCTCATTTATGCATATATATGTACAATAATCAGAACTACTGCTGTCAGTAAACTATCACACTTGTAAAATTTCAAGCCACACAAACTATTTCCTATTTTCTACAGGTAGGTTAGCTTAAGAGATAGCTAGAGAAGGCTCAAATACATTTCAAAGAAGTACCAAAATTGTCTGCGCCTTCAAAACAGGGTCTGCTGGTAGACAGCCTAGGAATTGCTGTTCTGATATTTCGTTTAAGTATGTTTTGCCTGTGGTGATTTGGTCTTGTTGTCACAATTATCTATAGACTGCTTTACCCAAATTGCCAATAAGGGACAATACAAATAAACCTGAATACAAATTGAAACAACTAAGGACACTAAAACATATAAAAACGGGCATAAATTACCCAAAATTGCTTCCGCATATCTCAGTATCTCATTTCCCTAGAGCCAAAAATGCGCTTAACACATGTACCCAATCATCAATCCTAAGCACATAAGGCTTTATGGTAAATGGACCAGCAAGGCAGAAAACGATAGGAAGAAATGACAGAAAGCCAAAGAGGAAGAAAGAAAAAAACGAGTGTGACATAAAAGAGGAAATTTCTAACACAAAATTTCCAGAAGGTGGGGATATTGTTCATACTGAAAGAGTCCCTGGCATCCCCACAGGGGGTTTGGATACACTGGGTTCAGCAGAAGACCGTTTTTCTCATAAGAGGCACATTCCAGAAAGAACCTAATCTTTGAATCTCCTTTTCTGTGATGAAGGGGAGATTGAAAGACCAAATGCAACAACAAAGAAGAATCCATGCAGATTCATCATGTCAGATTTACACACACACACACACACACACGCGCGCACAAACACACACACACGCACAAGCACACACACATGCAGAGAGTATCTTCACACAAATGGAAATGCTACCTGCACATGACTGTCTTCGGTATTTACAGTATCTACATCATAGGAAGCCTGCTATCTACTAAAACACTAATTACTACTTACGAGGGCAAGTGTTGTGTGAAGCTAAGGCTACGTCGCTAACACAGCTACAGAAGACTAACAGAGACTAAACAAAGAGACTAAACAAAGGCTAAACAATGTCAGAAATCTTGTGCCATGCCACATCCTGCCTCCACAAACAGCACAACTGCACTGCATCCATTTTGCAAATGGTCGACTCTACTATGATCAACTCTGCTAAACTAAGAATGACAAAATGCTGCATAGCTTATAAATACATAAAACAAAAGTGTGAGTTGTGTGTGTGTGTGTGTGTGTGTGTGTGTGTGTGTGTGTGTGTGTGTGTGTGTGTGTGTGTGGTGTGTGTGTGTGTGTGTGTGTGTGTGTGTGTGAACGTGCATGCATGCAGAATTCTGCATTGTTTGCAAATAAAACAAGTGCATGCATGCGTGTGTCTGTGGTGTGTAGTGCATGTGTTCACTCACTTTCTTTTCTTTTAAATATAATTGCATTAATCCACTTGCTCTAATCCACTTCTTCAAGTTCACAGAGACATTTGCAGTATCGTTTTAAGCACAGTTGTACTAAACCACTTCTTGGAAACGTTCACAAAAAGCTCTGAACACGGAACTAACAACATCAGATAATGAATTAAGTATTCCAATTCAGTCAGCCGACAATCTGACCAACAAGTTTGCGCATGAGATCAAACACACACACACACACATATCTCTATAATGTACAACATATACAAAGAAGTCCTATTTCATCATCAATCCTGACCCTATCACACACATACACACACACACAGACGTATAAACCCTATCACACACATACACACACACAGACGTATAAACCTTATCACACACATACACACACACAGACGTATAAATTCCAATCTCTCCCTCATTCCCTCTCTTGCATACATTCTCTCTCCTCTCTCAGTCTCAGTATACATATATGTACACAAGCTTTTCCCAGAATTTTTCAACTCATACCTTTCTCTCTCTCATGCACACACGCTTGTTCCATCTCCCATTTACATAAACATGATATACACAACCTATATTCAGAAATTCCCATCTCACACAAATACCTGCTCTCTCTCACTCTCTCACACACACACACCTGCCACAGTGCACCTGACATACCAGTTACAGCAAATTGTTCTTTCTCTTCTTCAGCTGCTGCGTAGCTTGGTGTCCGTCTATACAAGTAGATGTACCAGAGTTGTCTACATGGTTTCTGTACAGGTAGGTTGAAAAACTGACGTTCTGCATGCTTCACCACATGTATTGTGTTCTTAATATCATAGTATACTACACACCTATATATATCACATAACAAGCACACCAGACTCATTTATCAAATACAACAAACCATCACATCAAAATCATCAACCAAAGCCTTGGCAAACAAAAACAATAGTATGAAAAACAAACGACACTCAATTCCCCATGTTCATATAAAACAACAGGCACACGAAACATATTTACCTGCACTCAACCATTACAGGAAAACAAGGCTGATTGCAAAAATTTTCATCTTTTTAAAATTTTTAACTCATCTCAAAATTAAAAAAAATTAAATAAATTTATCTGCAGTAGTCGTCTTTTGAGATGCGTCTCAACTTTTTAAGTAAATTTTTTTACAGTGAAAGTGATAACACTCCTAACAGTTTGATGGAAAAAAAAGTAGGCCTACTTAATAAAGAACTGCTTTTTTAGGATGCTCCAAGGGAGAGAAGTGCAGAGAATGATGTCAGTGATCTGTCAGTAGATGGTCATCATGTTTAGAAATATCCTGAAACTTTTTTTATCATTTCAGTCAGCACTAACAACAGAACAACATCTTCACAAACTGAGCCATTTGTGCGTGCACGCGCCACACACACACACACCGTCTAATATCACTCATAGTGAACAGACGTTAAATCAAAGAACGAACGAACACACACACATGCACACACACACACACACACACACACCAGAAACACAACAAAAGCAAGAGAAGAACAGAAGCAAGTCTGTAGTCACGTTTAACAACATGGGATAAATTAAAATGTATTCACTGCCAATGCAATTTTTTTTTTTTTTAACCCTTTGACTCCCGCACCCTGTCCACCAGCATCCTGCATTGTCAACCATGCAATCAAAGCAAAAACTTAACCCTTTGATTCCTTCACCCTATCCATCAGCTTCCTGCAGGAAGCTGGTGGATAGGGTGAGGGAGTCAAAGGGTTATGTTTTTGCAGCTGGTGGATAGGGTGTGGGACTCAAAGGCTTAATTCTCTCTCTGAGTCTCTCTCTTTTTCTGAGACTCTCACCATCTCACAGTGTATTTTCTGTGTCTTGTTTACACCAGTGTCAAATCTGTGTCTTGTTTACACTAGACTCTCACCATCTCACAGTGTATTTTTTGTGTCTTGTTTACACCAGTGTCAAATCTGTGTCTTGTTTACACCAGACTCTCACCATCTCACAGTGTATTTTTTGTGTCTTGTTTACACCAGACTCTCACCATCTCACAGTGTATTTTTTGTGTCTTGTTTACACTAGACTCTCACCATCTCACAGTGTATTTTTCTGTGTCTTGTTTACACCAGACTCTCACCATCTCACAGTGTATTTTTTGTGTCTTGTTCACACCAGTCCCAAATCTACCTTCTTGTTGTTGAATGATTCGGGAATAAAACATGTTAAATTTTCACAACACCATTAATTAACTCCCTTGCCAGGGAACATTCACACTCTCTTCCAGCGAAAAGGGTTTTTTATTCTCCCAGGAAAAAAAAAAAAAAAAAAAGGTCAAAAAGCAAACTTCATCAGTCTCTGGTTTTAAACGAGGCAGCAAAAAAAAATCCAATATAACTGAACTTAATCAATCTCTGGATTGAAACGATGCAGCAAAACAATATTACTGAAGGCACACACACTACTTCAAACTTCACTCTCACCCTTTTAGAAATAAATCATAAGCCAAAAAGAAAACATGCACGAAGTAAGTAACAATGTTAAAAAAAAAAAAAAAAAAAAAAAAAAGACAACAACTAACCAAAGATTACCACAAAACCAAAAAAATCAGATAAGATAATCACAATGCCAACTAAAGGTGGATTCTAAACAGTTCATTGTTGACATCAGACTTATTATAAAAGACGAGAAAAAGTCAGTAGGGTTTCACAAGTCTACAGTCATTAACTCTTTGGTTCCCCCACCTTATCCACTCGCATCCTGCATTGTCATTAATGATAGCAAAGCAAAAACTTAACTCTCTAACTCCCTCACCCTGTCCACCAGCTTCCTGTAGGAAGCTGGTGGATAGGGTGAGGGAGTCAAAGTGTTTTTTGCAGCTGGTGGATAGGATGCAGGAGTCAAAGGGTTAAACATATATCAAATACACATCTTCCTGTTCAAACAGTCAGTGTGGTAAAAGCGTTACACTTTTCAGATTAAAGGCAGGCGGTATTATATTAACAGTCTATGGGTTATCATTGGTGTAAATACAGATTATACTGTTAAGGAATACCATCAGTTGTCTTATCAGGATTATTCCCCCCTTCAGCAGCCTATCATCAGCTCTCAAAACACAAAACTTCATATCAGTGACTGGTAGTGTGCAGTTTGAGCTTCAGCTCTCAAAACAATTATATATTTTTCTCTATCAACAATTAGTATATATATATATAAATATTATATCAGGGAATGATTTCCTTTTTCCATACCAACTCCATTGCAAAAATCACGAATATCAACCTGGAATGAAATCAATGTCCTTCAAACACAAACAAAAGATGAATCTGCTTTTCAGCTGGATGTCATTTCGTGAAAGCGTATTCAACAACTAAGAAAAAGGAAGAAGGTTGGAGAAAGGAAATCTTACCTGTATCAGCAGTCAACAACTGTTTTCATTAAAAAAAAAAAAAAAAAAAGCAACTGAACATTTAATTCATAACATTTCAACATTCTCTTGTGGTGACAAATGCAAAACCGCAACAATATTAAATTTGAATAATTTTCTGAACTTCCTTTACTCTTGAGATATAAAACTGAGAGGTTATAGAAAAAGGAAAGAGATAGAAAAAGAGAGGTTGTGCAAGCATGTATATGCAGACATACATGTATGGAAAAGTAAAGATCCTTTTTGTCCCTGTAGTTTTAGTTTTAAAAAAAACAAACTTTTATTTTTAATTTCTCAAGATGACGTCTCCACGCTTGGAATGAATTCCATATGCACTAACGTCACAGGTGCCATGTGATGGAGAAGATCCAGAATGATCACGGCACAAGCCTTAAGCCTGCACATAAACCCATGAGCTGGCCAGGTCCTGAGGTTGTACCTAGATAGTTCCTTAACCCTGGGGTCGTACGGGAGTGAGATGGCAGACACCTCAACTTTTCCCTGGGCCAGCACCACAAGGGCGGCGTCTATCCCCTCTCCTTCGCTTCAAATTTATATGCATATTCACATTTTTAACCAAAATTTCAGAACTTTAGGCAAGAAGGCAAATTGGTTTTCAAGGGGTGGGACCTGGGAAATCAACCTATCTCTCGCAATGATTTTTACCGAGGCAGCCGGGCAATGCCCTGCTCTTCACGATTTTCAACTGCCGTGGGATCTTTAGCGTGCGCAGCCAGAGGGCACATGGATCCCACTTGTATTTTGTCCCCTTCCGAAGGACTGGACGTTCAGTTCGATTTTCCGGTCAAACTGATAAGAAAAATTGAGGCCTCTACAGGGAGCGAACCCTGAAACCTCGAGTTTAGTTACTGACAGGCGAACGTCTGAACCATTCTGCTACTCTTCTCCCAATTGTCCCTGTAGCGTAAACAAACCAGTTTTCAGGCCAGCTTCGTTTTGTCTGTTTACTCTTTAGTTTCTTCATCTTCCAGATCAGTCAACAGGTATACATTTGATGTGATCCTAAAGACATTTTACATGTTAAACTGTTTGATTGTTCGTGAATTTACCTTTTTTGTTTGAAAATATATCCCAGACCAGCCCAAATTTTTAAGCGGGCTGGTTGGTACAGCAACTGGCTCAACATGATATCTTGAGTTTAGTTCCAGCCTGAAACATTAACCCTTTGACTCCAGCACCCTGTCCACCAGCTTCATGTATTGTCAACTAAGTTGGCAAAGGAAAAACTTAACCCTTTGACTTCCTCACCCTATCCACCACCTTCCTGCAAGAAGCTGGTGGATAGAGTGATGGAGTCGAAGGGCTAAGTTTTTGCAGTTGGTGGATAGTGTGCGGGGGTCAGAGGGTTAAAAACTGGCCTGTTCCCTGCCCATCTTAATGTTTCCATCATTCTGGTGGTGTCAGCTTAGTGTTTGATAGGTCCCTTCTCCCCTTTCCCCGTTTCAAGACCTTGCCAGCGCATAGGGTTATGTGCAGGCTCAGGAAATTTGTCAGATAATTGCAGGTAGATTTGGGTGAGCGCATATGGAGATGTCTGAGCGCGGTGAATCCCTCTGGAAATAACTCAAATAACTCTTTATCTTCCACAGTTTCTCTCATTCTTACCCCCCCCCCCCCCCCCCCCCTTAATATTCATTTGGTGTTGATTCATTATATCATGCACAGACATGTCTCTTTTGGTGACCAGAACCAAAAAAATCAGACATTTTTCATGTTGAACTGCATGATCGTTTGTAAATATTTTGTTTGTTTGTTTGTTATTATTATTTTTTTCGGGGGGGGGGGGGGGGGGGGGGATTAAAGCGTGGTTGTTTTCGGGCATTTCTGTCACTTTCGTGTTTGTTGGTTTACAGTCTCTTGTATCACCATAACCTCCTCTTTAGATCAATTGTGAAAAAGTACTGAAGGATATTGCGAATCTGTCTACTAGTGTTTCGAAGAGGGCTTGCTGTAGGGTGCAATTTCTATACCGTGTTAGCAGTGCTGGTTTGGAGTTCAACAAAGGTATGATGACATATCGGAAAGATTAAAACCCTTTGACTCCCGCACCCTACCCACCAACTGTAAAAGCTTAACCCTTTGACTCCCTCAACCCTATCCACCAGCTTCCTGCAGGAAGCTGGTGGATAAGGTGAGGGGAGTCAAAGGGTTAAGTTTTTGCTTTGCTAGCATGGTTGCTAATGCAGGATCCTAGTGGGCAGGGTGAGGTAGTCAAAGGGTTAAATTATGATGTAAGGCTGACTGGATCGTGTGGTTTTGACTAATCTGGTCTGGCTGCCCTTGCCAATGAATGGGTAAAAAAATAAATCAACACTGACACTTGCTTCAAGATGTCGTAAAAGGAAGGTGTAAATATTCCTTCATCTGGTTTTGTCAACTTGCTGTTATACTCATATTCTTATAATCAATCTGCAAAATGATTATAAATATGTAGGAGAGAGGGGCGGGGTTGGGGAGGAAATCACTGAAACTGAAAGAAACATGGTAGATAAATCCATGCCAGATTCACACAAATATATTTATAAAATGTCTTCAAAGGTACCTTGGTTAGTTTGGCATTCAACAGCACAATATGTTCAAATATACAACTTGAAACTTGGCAACAGCAGAAGGAAAAAAAAAACCCCACATGTATACACATCATATATTTATATAGAGAAGGGGGGGGGAGAGAGAGAGAGAGAGAGAGAGAGAGAGAGAGAGAGGAGAGAGAGAGAGAGAGAGAGAGAGAGAGGAGAGAGAGAGAGAGAGAGCTTGTGTTAAAAAATGTTCACATTTAGTTGTTTGCAACTTCTTGCATGTAACACAGCTACAGATCAACAAAAGCCAAACTGTGTGGATATTGCTCCATCATTCTACAATTCTACAGGAGAAAAATTGGTAATATTTCACCCTGAAGGTTGACCACCACATTCCAGCTGTGTCACAATCTCACTGAGGTGTGTGTGGATCACTCTACACAGTCTTCAGTCATGGACCTTCTGAACACTCATCAAGCCGACTGTGGCCAATTGGTAACCAACACTGGCAGTTCACTCTGATCATCGTGAGGAGACATGCTGATGATCTGGGTTTCTGCTGTACTACGTGGTCATGTCAGTCATCACTTCTAACCTTCCCTGGACCATTTTCAGTTTCTCAAGGTGACATCTCCACGCTCAGAACGAATTCCATGCACTGATGTCAGAGGTGCCAAGTGTATGGTGATCATGGCACAAGCCTTAAGCTGCACATAAACCCATGAGCTGGCCAGGTCCTGAGGCCCTACCTAGCCTGTGTTTTACCTAGTCTATATGTTATACTGGTATTTTATCAGCCTATCACTGGAATAATCTTGGTTACATGTAAATGACATGTGTACCTGTGTATCTACAGAAAAAGGAACATAAAAGTAAGTAAGTCTCAGTCCAGTGCAAGAGCCGTGACTGAATGAGTCAAACTTAGGTCCCTCATTTCTATACCAGGGAGAAGGAAAGCTACAGCCCTCAGCAACATTCACTGTATGTCCTCAATATCACAGTGTTGTGGCCCATGCACTGGACTGAGACATGGCCAAACCTATGACAACTGAGCAACAACCAAACCTATAACGCTTGAAACACACCCAAACCTACCATGACTGACACCCCCCCAAAACTACCCTGACTGACACACACCCAAACCTACAACTGACACACACCCATACCTACCATGACTGAAACACACCCAAAACTACCCTGACTGACACACACCCAAACCTACAACTGACACACCCATACCTACCATGACTGAAGCACACCCAAACCTACCATGACTAACACACCCAAACCTACAACTGACACACACCCAAACCTTCAACTGACACCCCCCCAAACCTACCATGACTGACACACACCCAAACCTACAACTGACACACACCCAAACCTACCATGACTGACACACACCCAAACCTACCATGACTGACACACACCCAAACCTACCACGACTGACACACACCCAAACCTACCACGACTGACACACACCCAAACCTACAGTAACTGACACACACCCAAACCTACCGTAACTGACAACCTACCATGACTGACACACACCCAAACCTACCATGACTGACACACCCAAACCTACCATGACTGACACACACCAAACCTACCATGACTGACACACCCAAACCTACTGTAACTGACACACACCCAAACCTACTATGACTGACACATATCCAAACCTACCATGACTGACACACACCCAAACCTACCATGACTGAAACACCTACCATGACTGACACACACCCAAACCTACAACTGACACACACCCAAACCTACCATGACTGACATACACCCAAACCTACCATGACTGACACACAACCAAACCTACCATGACTGATACACACCCAAACCTACCATGACTGAACACCCCCCAACCTACCATGACTGACACACCAACCTACCATGACTGAACACACCCAAACCTACCATGACTGACACACCAACTACCATGACTGACACATACCCAAACCTACAACTGACTGACACACCCAAACCTACCATGACTGACACCCCAACCTCCCATGACAAACCTACCATGACTGACACACACCCAAACCTACCATGACTGAGACACACCAAACCTACCATGACTGACACACCCAAACCTACCACTGACACACACCCAAACCTACCATGACTGAAACACACACCAAACCTACCATGACTGACACACACCCAAACCTACCATGACTGCACCTACATGACTGACACACCCCAAACCTACCATGACTGAGACACACCCAAACCTACCATGACATCCAAACCTACCATGACTGAAACACACCCAAACCTACAATGACTGACACACACCCAAACCTACCATGACTGACACACCTACCATGACTGACACACCCCAAACCTACCATGACTGAGACACACCAAACCTATGACACATCCAAACTACCATGACTGAAACACACCCAAACCTACAATGACTGAACACAACCAAACCTACCATGACTGACACATACCATGACTACACACACCCAAACCTACCATGACTGAACACACCAACCTACCATGACTGAACACACCCAAATCTACAAACTGACACACACCCAATCCTACTATGACTGAAACACAACCAAACCTACCATGACTGACACACACACCCAAACCTACCATGACTGAGACACACCCAAACCTACCATGACTGAAACACACCCAAATCTACAATGACTGACACACACCCAAACCTAAAATGACTGACACACCTACCATGACTGACACCCACCCAAACCTACAACTGACACACACCCAAACCTACAACTGACACACACCCAAACCTACAACTGACACACACCCAAACCTACAACTGACACACACCCAAACCTACCACGACTGAGACACACAGAAACCTACCACGACTGAGACACACCCAAACTTACCACGACTAACAGTAACACACACCCAAACCTACAATGATTGACACACACCCAAATCTATCAGATCTGGCACTGAAAGTGTTAATCACTTTTTTTTTTATTATCAAAGTCAATTTACTCAAACTCTAGAAGCAAGCTTGACGTCAACGACAAGATGCGAGTCTAAACAAGACCCTATTTCTAACAATACCTGTAGTTTCTGCCCGAATGAAGTAGACCAAAAGCTGCAGCAAAACATCACCAGCGGAAGAACGCCAAGTGTCAACACGCTGAGTGACCAACACACACAACACTGTAAGTGTAACACACGCCAAGTGTCGACACGCTGAGTGACCAACACACACAACATGTAACACACGCCAAGTGTCAACACGCTGAGTGACCAACACACAAAACACTGTAAGTGTAACACAAGCCAAGCGTCGACACGCTGAGTGACCAACACACACAACACTGTAACACAGCTGAAAGCCGCTTTGTTTTTGTGGGGGGAAAAAAATGGTTGGAAGTAACAAGACAGTTTGTCAGAATACAGCAGTTCTTGCGACAGAACACTTCACCTAGACAAACACACCAGGAAACTAACTAGAAATCAAACATGTCAGTTCTTCCTTCACATAAACCTATGTGGCCCTTTTAACCTTCACATACACACACACACTCAAAAAACAAAACAAACACATTACAAGAAAATAACTAACGAAACTTGAAAATAAAAAAGATATAAAAAGCCACACATATATATGTAGTTTACTCAACAGTCACAACCACAATATTGTCCAGCAGAATAACTTTTTCAAACAAAATACCCTACAGTCTACAATAGAGGGTAAGTTTAACTACAGAAAGTAAGGTATCGATTTGCTATGATAACTCCCTTAACCCTTCGACTCCCGCACCCTGTCCACCAGCATCCTGCATTGGCAACCATGTTAGCAAAGCAAAAACTTAACCCTTTCATTCCCTCACCCTATCAACCAGGTTCCTGCAGGAAGCTGGTGGATAAGGTAAAGGGGGTCAAAGGGTTAAGTTTTTGCAGTTGGTAGATAGGGTGTGGGAGTCAAAGGGTTAAATCTGGGTTCAGAAAGCACTGTACTGTCAAAGGCGTCTACAGCTTTTCTCTTTTCCTTAACTCTATCGTGACTGCACTTGCCACAGCTGAGCTCTCCTGCTGGCCTAGGGCTGCCACAGTGAAATCACTGAGAACCGGGTGCAAGTGAACTTATCCATCGATTTTAGACAAAGAAACCAGCAAAACGTAGCTGAAGCGTTCAACGGAAGTTCCCTCCACAAGGGAAGCAACTGCCAACTACTTAATCATTAGCATAACAAAAGTAGACGGAGTTATATACCCTAGACCGTCTGTTACTATGATTGAAGTAGCCCGTCCTCAGTGAGAGCTCAGCTGTTACTTCGACTGAAGTAGCCTGTCATCAAAGAGTTAAGCCAGGGCCAGCTGTTTCACGAGAAACCGAAACCATCAATAGCAATGTATGATCTCTCTTTACATTTTTTTTGTCTTTACCATTTACTACATGTATGTAAACTCACAAACTGGCTGTCCCCACTCAATGTAACTCTCCCAAAGTACCACCTGTTCTGTCAACTTCACAAGGCAATATATATATATATATTTTCATGCTGAACTTCTGTAAAATATTGCACATCCGTTCGCTGGAGATATCAAGTGACATGCGTTTCATGTCATCTTTTCCTCAGACTATAACTTAATGACAGCGAAATCTGGACAGAGAAACCGGACAAAGCCAGTCACAGTAGTTAAACGAGCACACGCGCACGCAAACACACAAAACACACGCAAACACAAACTTTATCTATATGCCTGCATGCATATAAAACTTTTTAACATCACACGGATGGCACATGCATAATCCTTGGTGCTACCTTTTCTTCATCAGAATGATTATAACAATACAAATATCATAATCACATTCACTGGCAATGGGCTTGTGTACTGATGCTGTTTTGAGTTGACGTACTAACCGCCAGCAAACTGGGCACGCACATTTTGTCCTTACTCTCTTCTCCTTGTGCACTCTGCCACTTCACATCCATGATCCAAACAGAAAAACGAATAAGTGAATAAATTAACAGAACATCAAATTTTGTTAAAAAACAAACAAACAACAAAAAAAACTTCACAAACCTGGCTCAGCTTTCCATGTACACCACCACACTCAGGGGAAAAGAACTCTCACACTCAAGATTTCTGTTACTAGCGCACCCACACAAATAACTAACACACACAAACCAAATGGGACACAGGGTAATGAACAGCATGTTCCGCACAGTCAGATATTAAGCGTAATATTTTAAGATTAACACTGCGGTTGATCACTGATCACCAGTGTGATGGCTGGTTCAATTTCATGTTAAGTGTGGCACACCGGCTGATTCACAACACAAGGGACCATCAATCCCTTCTTTATCAACAACAAAAACAAAAAACAAAAAACAAAACAAAAAACAAAAACACCCAAACCCCAGTCTGTCCCGTTTCTCTCTTGCACAACTCACTCAAAAGTCCGTCAGATGTTTCTGTTGTCCATTTTGAAGATGGGTCAAGTAACCACAGCACTGACTAATCAAATGACAAGTCCTGGACGACCACAGTCCAGCCACAGTCTACATCCATGCAGTCTCTTAAACTCTTGCCTGTACGTCCTTTTTCCTCTCCAGTCAAAACGGCAGAGTTAAAGAGCTCCCCTTCCAAATCATCGAGCAGGTGGTTATGTTTCTGATCAGTCTATCAAACAGCTCTGCTTTTTCTGGTCATATAATTTATCTGACGAATCTGCACTTCAGTCGTGTGATTAAGTTGTGCTTTCCAGTCAGGTTCCGCTATAAACCAATCAAGCAGCTCTAGTTTTCAGTCCAGTTAGTCAGACAGAACTGCTTTCCAAAAAGTCAACTTGGCGAAGTGGTTAGTGTGACAGACTACTGACTGACAGGTTGTGGGTTCAATCCCCGCTCTGTTAAACAAAAAAAAAAAACAAAAAAAAGAAAAACGTTTTTCAGCCCTGTCTGACTCCTACCCAGAGCTGGTGCTATGCGCACATTGGAAAGACTAAGACCATACCCGTTGAATCTCGTCCACTTTAGGGACGCATCCATGAAGGTAATGCTCACATTTCTTGACTTATCTTTATCTCTCAGGCCTGGATGATGGCAGGGGTATATATTATGAAAGTAAGCGTGGACTATAATCCTTGTCATGCAATCTCAATACGACATAATCTCTATACCTTTATCACTACCATGAATTCCATTTCCTACATAACCTTCATAGCTTTACATAACCTTCATACCTTTATCACTACCATTTCCATTTCCAACATAACCTTCATACCTTTATCACTACCATTTCCATTTTCTACATAACCTTCATACCTTTATCACTACCATTTCCATTTTCTACATAACCATCATACCTTTATCACTACCATTTCCATTTTCTACATAACCTTCATACCTTTATCACTACCATTTCCTACATAACCTTCATACCTTTATCACTATCCTTTCCACTTCCTACATAATCTTTATACCTTTATCACTATCATTTCCTATATAATATTTATACCTTTATCACTACCATTTCCATTTCCTACATAATCTTTATACCTTTATCACTACCATTTCCATTTCCTATAATCTTTATACCTTTATCACTATCATTTCCACTTCCTACATAATCTTCACACCTTTATCACTACCATTTCCATTTCCTACATAATCTTTATACCTTTATCACTACCATTTCCATTTCCTATAATCTTTATACCTTTATCAGTATATATATCACTATCATTTCCACTTCCTACATAATCTTCACACTTTTATCACTACCATTTCCATTTCCTACATAATCTTTATACCTTTATCACTACCATTTCCATTTCCTATAATCTTTATACCTTTATCACTATCCTTTCCACTTCCTACATAATCTTTATAAATACCTTTATCACTACCATTTCCTATATAATCTTTATACCTTTATCACTACCATTTCCATTTCCTACATAATCTTTATAACTTTATCACTACCATTTCCTATATAATCTTTATACCTTTATCACTACCATTTCCATTTCTCACACAATCTTTGTTCCTTTATCACTACCATTTCCCACACAATCTTTGTTCCTTTATCACTACCATTTCCCACACAATCTTTGTTCCTTTATCACTACCATTTCCCACACAATCTTTGTTCCTTTATCACTACCATTTCCATTTTCTAAGCATAAAATCGTAGAAAAAAGAAATGTTCCTGATTGTGTGCCCCTTCACACCTACTCTCATGGTCACCTCAATATAGTGTGTTCAGAAGAATGTCAGAGAGCGGAAATGAATGGCGTGGGGTGGTGACACAGGAACAGAGCAAAAAACGGGGCAACAGAGAAAAAAAACAACATACCGCTTTCCAGTCAAGTAATGGAACAGGCGTATATAAATTTCCATTTAACCAGTTAAATAGTTCCACTTTATCCTGTCAACCTGTGAAACAAGACCGAAAACTATGCCAGTCTAGCCAGCAACTTGAGGACATCTGGCTTTCGAGGCAACATCCTTGCCATAGAGGTTAGAGCAAGGGGGTTGATAGGCATATCAGCCTATAATCTCATCAAGCAGCTCTCGATTTCGGGGAAAGACAGGGCCAGAGCCCTAAATGCAATGATAGAAGCAGCGGAAAAAAGCTCCAGCTGGACAAAAGTGAACTTCATAAGGCTTAATATTCCCCCATACGTTGCTGGTGAACAATAGCCAAGTGGTTAAGACATCTGTAACAAGGGTGACTTAGCCTTGAAAAACCTGATCACTGAGATGCGTATGCTCGATTCCCAGAGGAGGACAAATTTCTATTAAAAAAAAAAAAGGCTACAGCAGAGGAGCAACCAGGAGTCATGACCTGGATGTGGCCCGGCCCCCTTAGAGTGTCAAGAGTTAAGGGCCAAAACATTCGCTTGATGGGGGTTTCTCCTCTGAGGACCTTCTGCTGTCCAGCTCTCCCCAGAGTTTCTTAGTACTCTCAACCAGTGAAACATTTCTGTTGCTCAGTTCTGTTTATCATTCAAATAACTCCCATTTTGTTTCCTCTCATCCAAGCAGACTGATTTTGTAATCCGATTTTTTTTTCTCTCCAACAAGCAAAGGAACGTTTCTGTACCATAAACAGTATATCAAATATAATAACTGTCTTCCAGTTTTTCCAATTAACCTTTTTTTTTGTTTTCAAAATCAGTTGCTAAATCGCTATCCCATCAGTCGATCAAAGACATCTTGTTTTTCATTTTCAGTCAGCGAGAAACTGGTTCTGCTCTTCAGTGTCGCTTGTTGTTATTTTTTCAGTCAAACACTAAAAACAGCTTCGCTTTTCAGTGATGCAATGAAATACTTTTCATCGACAATGATCAGGCACTGAGTGACTGTGGCAGATTGGAAGGGTGAGGGGTACACACCATACACACAAATCTTCATGGATCAGTCCAAAATGACCCCACATGCTCAGCTTGCATGCGTGTGCACACGCTCTCATACATCGCGCATAAACACAGCAGAGTGGCAACAATATATCAGCACTGGTACAATGGTATTTTATATCTTCAGCTACAACCTTTATCATTACCAAGTGGTGCTGCAGTATTCACTGCTTATTTTTAACACACACACACACAGACACACACATGAACACGCACACACATACGCACCACACACACAGAAGCTGATGCGTTCATACAAGACAGGTGCAGATGCTACCTTATACACTGGGCAGTGCGAAACAAACCTGTCAACACTTCATCACTGCTGGCACAGACAATCCACTTTACAATCTTTTAATCAGCACTGGTGCACACGCACCTGCAGCGAAACATGTAGTGGGCACTGGTATGGAATATTCCAGAACTATGTTGTACTCAATCCGTGCTGGTACAATCATATATATATGCATAACCTGGATACACACCAAACACGCAGACGTACTCCCACGCATATAACTTAAAAAGTCAAAATCCACGCATGTGTAGTTGAACTGATCACAACTTGTGGCTGCCCCAGACACACCTGGCAACCTTCACTCCTCACTTGGTACACATACATGCACTCCAAAACCTCGGGCTAGGTACAGCAACACCGGCACCTTGCAGACACCCTTAGTGCACATGCACCTCAACACTGGCAGGACTTTGATCACTCACCCCCCGGCTACGCGCGTACTCATAAAACAACTAAGGCCAAACTACATCTTCAGAAGGAAGCGTGGAACCAGCACTGATCACTGCCGACGGAGACACGTCACTGGTGCACTCGCACCTGCACACCCAGCACACACCCGGTATGCTTCAGCTTTGCAGCAGTAGGTCACTCTGTTAGCGTCCACATCCACAAGGCTTTCAAGCAGCTATAGACTACGGAAAGGGGGTTGGGGAGAATGGGAGGGCTAGATCTCTATAGGGTTGGTCAGTTCCGAGTCCTGACTGCTGCTGTTGTTATTGTTAGCGCTCTCGTCGTCTTCCCCCTTGGGGGGGCCGCCCCCGTCCGTGCGGCCGGCCGTCTGCTGCTGCTGTTGCGAAGTGGTGACATTGTCCTCTTCCCGGTCCTCGTCCTCTATCACAGTGCTCATCAGGGTGCTGGTGGAGGTCACAGAGGGGGTGGGGGTGCTGCGGCCCTCCTCCTCACTCCCTCCCTCGTCCAGGTCTGTGATCATGGGCTCCGCCGGAGATTCCTCCTGGTCAGAAGCGGCTTGCGAGGAGCTGAAGGTTTCTGCCGCCCTGACGCTGCTGTCGTCGGGCAAGGGCAGGTTCTCGACGACCATCTCATAGCCGTCGTCGCTGTCGTCGTCAGGGTTGGTGGTCACCACCTGGGGCTGCACTTCAGTCAACAGCTGCTGCACCGTCTCCTCTGTGGCTTCCATCATCTCCGGCGTCAGTACCTGTGTCTGGGCCACCTTCAGCACTGTGCCACACTCTGCAACAGGAGGGTGGGTGGGTATGAAAAAACATCATCATCATCATCATCATCATAGCTGTCATCAATACGATCAACACAGTCTGCAACATGCGGGTAAAGGGTGGGTGGTGTGAAACAGTATCACTGCTAACATCACTATCATCATTATTATTATTATTATTATTATTATTACCAGAGTCTGAAACGTCTGGGTGGCTGTGACACAGTCATGTCATCTTTATTACAGTTATCATTATCACTCTAAATAGTAACATAATGTAATCATCCTGACAGTTATCATTATTATTAACATGAGAAATGTGGGTGGGTGGCCGTGACCCAATGCCATTCTTATTACTACTGCTATTTTTACAGTGTAAGATCCAAACAAATGTAAACCACTTTTACTGACATCTCATCTGGCTGATCATGAAAAGATATACATCATTTGAAAGGACAAACCTTCACTCTTTTTCCTTTTCAGAAACATGACATCATTATACCGTTACATCACAGAGTGACAAAGTGTCAGAATATGTTACATTTTGATGTCTATTCTTTTGTTTAAGAATAGAGTCTTTCAAATCTGTATCATCAGCCAGCTGCAGTCTTGTAAAAACAGAACTTTTCAATGAAAACTGCTACAAATTTGCAGAAAGTTGCTGGGATCAAAGTGGCTTCACATTCCAAAAACCAATGTTGGAAGCGGAAATTCAAAACTGGGAAAAAGGGGAACAACTCTGACAAGCCAAAGCAACTTTTGAAGGGAGCTAGCTGTAAATGAGATTAATGTCGCTGCTGTGTCCATTGTGAAGGAAGAACCACACATTTGCATATCAGAAGTAAGTACAAGGCTTTCAATGTCATATGGAACAGTTCAGAGAATTTCACAAAGTGACCTTCGGGTTTGAAAGCTGGCTGCAATGTGGGTGTCATGCGAGCTGACAGAGGAACAGAAGAAATGAGGAGTATACCTGCACGTGATCAGCTAAACTACTTGGTTCTGAATGGGCCCAAACAAGTGACAGATGTAGTCAATGGAGATGAGACACAAGTTTCCTTCTATGGTGTCTCCAGCAAACATAAAAATATAGCATGGCTGGGAAAAATGATCAATTGTACCAAATTAGCAAAAAAAAAAAAAAAAAAAAAAGCGTGCACTGTATTTTTCAACCACCAAGGTCTGACTGCTGTCAATACTCTGCCTGTTGACGGCACTGGCACTGGCACATACATATTACCCAAACTCACTCAGGAAATCAGCAGTCAGTGCCCAAACATGCAAAATAACAGCAAATGGCACAACCTTGACACCGGTTGATAAATTTAAATACCTGGGAACGATCATTTCATCAGAGGGCAGATACACATCAGAAATAGCCAGCAGAATCGGCCAAGCCAAAACAGCATTCAAGATGATGACAAGCATTCTTACCAACAAATGCCTATCAATTGACACCAGGAAGAGAGTTCTTGAATGTTATATGGAGCCAATACTGTTGTACGGTTGTGGGGCGTGGACAGTCAGCAAACAAAGCCAGAGCAAGATTGAGGCAGCTGAGATGTGGTTTCTGGGAGGAATGTTGAAGAGTTCCATGGACAGCAAGGGGAGCAAATGAGACAGTCTTGATGGGGGCAGACACAAGTAGATCACTCAGAAGGAAGATTAGGAAAAGACAGGCAACATTTATAGGCCATTTTACGTGGAAAAGGTATTTGGAGCACCTGGTTGCAGCAGGAGGGCTGGAGGGAAAGAGAGCACCGGGTAGACCCAGGAAGAAAATACTGGACAGACTTGCAGAGTGGCTGAAGACAAGGAGGGTGGAAGAGATGCTTGAGGCAACAGGAGATAGAGACAGATGGAAGTCCATGATCGCCAATGCCATGCAGCAGGGCACCTGATGACGATGAGAAGACCAAAAGATCCACATTCTACCTCACCCACCCTACAGCCCTGACCTCATTCCCTGTGACTTCTAATCATTCCACCTCTTGAAGAACAGGGGCTGCATCGAAGTGGGAGCAGAATACTTTGAAGAGACGCTGTAACCTGGGCCAAGTGCATCACACAGTCTCCAAGAAAATCACATTCGATCATTCTGTTTGGATTACATCCCGTACAATCACCATTGTTGTTCAGACCGTTCTATGCACATGTTGCACCACCATTATCATCAATCTGTTCTAGCTGTGTCTTGCCATATGTACACACACTCTGTGTTGTCTGTTTGCTTTCATCTTCTGTTCAGTAAGCACAGAGTGAGCACCTTGCAGGAAAGGTACCACTACCGGCTTACAGATTTTAACCCTTTAAGTCCCACACCCTGTCCATCAGCATCCTGCACTGCAAACCATGCTGGCAAAGCGATAACTTATCCCTTCGACTCCCTCACCCTATCCACCAGGGGAAGCTGGTGGATAGGGTGAAGGAGCCAAAGGGTTTTAAGTTTTTGCATTTTGTGGATAGGGTGCGGGAGTCAAAGCATTAAGAAGACATATACACTCATAAGCGACATGATCCAAATATTTGGCCACAAAACATCGCATTTTACTTTGTTTACCAGCTATGTACTGACTGATGAGTACTGCCAAGACTGTCTCATGATGGGAACAATAATTAAGTTACTGTTACTGTTATTTTAGTTTAAAGCCCAGCCGACTGCATAGCGCCATATCAGGGCTATAACCGCTTCAAAACATACAAAACTTCAACAGGAAAAAAAAAGTAAAGAAAATTAAGTACCCATATCAATGCCTTCGCACACATAATCTAAGGACATGCCCCTGGCGTTGACCATTCCGTCCAATTTATCACACAAGGGATTCAAAAAGATACCTGAATACAAATTTGAGCATACCTAAGTACACCAAAAAACATATACAAAAACAGGCCTAAATTACCTAAAACTGCTTCCGCATGTCTCACCTCCCTAGAGCCAAAAGTGAGGATACTATTTATACTGAAAGAGCCCCCGGCATCCCCATGGGGAGAATAATCAAGTAGATCATCTCATGACAGGCACGGCAGTTAAACAGTTTGTCTTGAGAGCATGACAACTGTTAAGTAGTTTGTCTCAGCTGTGTGGTTTGTCTCACAGCTTTGAAATGCCAGGACGGCCAGAGCGCATGAACACAGTATTATTTGACACTATCCTAGAGGATTTTCATCTGTAACCAAACAAACTTCTCCACGGAGTTTTCTTTGCTTGGGAACAGGTATTCCATCTGCATTCTACATAAGTCTGTGGTGGCTGAGTGTTTATGTTCGTTCTTTGCAATATTCTCCCTGTCAATTCCTTATCATTGATGTAACTGAGTGAATCCCCTGTGTTGTTGAGGTGCTCTCTGACATAAACTACCAAACATCTTGATTCTTTCTTCTTCCGGCTGTTTCTATTGTTTTTTCTTTCTTTCTGTTTTTTCACTTTGTGCTTTGTTTTTTAGTTTTCCTCCCCTGCTCCCTTGTAGGTACTGTTGCAATCACCACGGACCAATATGAATATGATTGTTAAGTTTTTTTTTGTCAAGAGTTGTTTTTGTCTCTAGCATGGGCACTAAGATCTGATTATTGCTGGGTAGGTTCAGCAGTCAGGCTCTTAACAAATCAATCTGCTAAATCACAAGTAACCAAAAGGAAACCTATAGATAAAACATGGTTAATTCTTTCATCAGTCTAATTCTATGGCAGAAAAAAAGAAAAAAGAAAAGAAATCAAGCCCTCACTTTCAAACACGGTTGTTACCGTTATTAGTAGAATTCAGCGAAAACCAAGAACTCGGCAGGCGATTTAGTTTAACCCTTTGCCTCCCCCGCACCCTATCTACCAACTGCAAAAACTTAACCCTTTGACTCAAAGGGTTAAGTTTTTACTTTGCTAGCATGGTTGACAATGCAGGATGCTGGTGGACAGGGTGCGAGAGTCAAAAGGGTTAAGGCAGGCAGGCAGGCCACACTGGCAATCAGGCCGTCATGCCACATGCGCACACTGCTGTCTACACTTACTTAACTTTCACTCCGGGATGGGAGAGGTGTAGAGAGAACACGCTTCCCTGTGGAACAACAAACCCTGGATACATGAGTTTGGTTACTGATAAAAAGTTTTCTCCGAATAAGCACGCAATCGTGCCTGAATTCACACACACTGAGTGCATTTGATATACAGTTTGGTTCCGATCTTTATGACTGTGAATCACTATGTCAGTTCGGAAATTGGGAAAAAAAAAAAATTGGTGTACTGATTCACACCATTAAAAAAAGATCTCTCCAACCATCCCCAGCTCCCAAAATGTCAAGCCATATCATTCTCCCTTTTCATGCATAATCACATTGTCTGGATCAGTCTCATTTGTGACTATAATCTGACAACAGAACCTCTTCTTAACTATCTAGCTGACTCACAGAGATGTATATTTAACCCTTTGACTCCCGCACCCTATCCATCAATTGCAAAAATTTAACCCTTTGACTCCCTCACCCTATCCACCAGCTTCCTGTAGGAAGTTGGTGGATAGGGTGAGGGAATCGAAGGGTTAGGTTTTGCTATGCTAGCATGGTTGACAATGCATGATGCCGGTGGACAGGGTGTGGGCGTCAGAAGGTTATATGATCAAAATACATATAACTATCTTGATGAGATGTGTGACCCTCTTGCTAAACACAGACCACTTTTCCATTAAAAAATAAATGTTCAAAGTTAACACAGAAAAATCCCTATGATAAAAACGTAAGGCGCAAGCACATTGACAAAAGACACAAAATAGATCCATTTTTAAGTGGTAAGTTTATGTGTTGGCACAAGCACACCTATATAGCAAAGAATACAACATTTGCAAGTTTGTATAAAAAACAACAACCCCAAAACAAACAAACATAAAATTGCAGTTTTTTTTTAAGCATTAACTGTTTTTCTCAGTACATCTTTCTTTTGAACTATTTGCTCTTTTTTCTCTCAGTGCACGTGACAATACATGGTTGTTGAAATGAACTTATTTCTGGTTTGTTCTTATTAATTTCTGTTTGTTTCAAAGCCAAGATCTGAGTTTGCTTAACCCTTTGACGCCCGCACCCTGTCTACCAGCATCCTGCACTGTCAACCATGCTAGCAAAGCAAAAACTTAACCCTTTGACTTCCTCATCCTATCCACCAGTTTCCTGCAGGAAGCTGGTGGATAGGATGAGGGAATCAAAGAGTTGAGTTTTTGCAGTTGGTGGATAGGATACGGGAGTCAAAGAGTTAAAAAAACATGAAAATCCTTGGAATACTTGTATTACAACACGTATTCTGACACTGACACTACAGTCAAGAACAGGAGGAGGCTTCCTACAGGTGTGCCTCGTGCACAGTCTGAACACAAGAGGTGTGTTCAAATTCATAACACCGAATGCTTAACCCTTTGACTCCTGCACTCGATCCACCAGCTGCAAAAACTTAACCCTTTGATCTTCACCCTATCCCCAGCTTCCTGCAGGAAGAATGAGATAGATAGGACAAGGAGTCAAGGGTTCAGTTTTTGCTTTGTTATCATGATGGTGATGCAGGATGCTAGTGGATAGGGTGAGGAGTCAAAGGGTTAAAAGTCTTGACAATGTACATTTGGGTTTGTCTTGCTTCTCCAGCATTTTGCAACATTCAGGACCCTTCATCCTCCCTGATGGGAAAAATGGAAAGCATTTCCATAGTATCAGTCTAATTGGATATGAATCAGAATATCATCCATTAATAGTTTGAAATACCAATGCTCATAGTTGTGAGATACACCCAGGCACAGACAGTTTCCATCAGACATCTAACGGACAGACAAATTTTCTGAAGGACAGCCATAAACACAATATCACTTTCTTACGACACATGTATCATCAAATCAAATGACACGCACTGATCTACCCTCCTTCACCAATACTCCTTATAATAAACTTTCTTCACTTTCAGATATACAATCACAGGACACAGACACAGACAACACACAACCTCACTACAGATATACAATCCACAAGACACAGCACACACAACTCACCTACATATTTACAATCACACGACACAACAGCACTCACCTACAGATACACAATCACACAAGACACAACCTTATACAAAACACTCTCCACCTACAGATATACAATCACACAGACACACAGCCTCACCTACAGATAACATCACACACACACACACACCCTCACCTACAGATACACAATCACACAAGACACAGACAACACACACAACCCTCACCTACAGATATACAATCACACAGACACACACACCCTCACCTACAGTTTACAATCACAACACAACAACCCTCACTACATAACAATCACACAGACAAACACCCTCACCTACAGATATACAATCACACAGACACACACACCCTCACCTACAGATATACAATCACACAAGACACACACAAGCCCTCACCTACAGTATACATCAATCACAGCACACACACAGTCACACAGAACACAATCACCAGACACCCTACTACAGATATACAATCACACAAGACACACACAACCCTCACCTACAGATATACAATCACACAAAGACCACACGAACACCAGACCCCTCACTACAGATATAAATCACACAGACAACAACCCTCACCTTACAGATATACAATCACACAAGACACACACACACCCTCACTTACAGATATACAATGCACACAGACACACACACCTCACCTTACAGATACATAACACAACACCTCACTTACAGAATCACACAGCCCTCACTTACAGATACACAATCACACAGACCACACAGCCTCACTACAGATATACAATCACACAAGACACACACAGCCCTCACCTACAGATATACAATCACACAGACACCAGTCCTCACTTACAGATACATAATCACAGATACCTCACTTACAGATGTACAATCACACAGACACACACAGCCCTCACTTACAGATATACAATCACACAGACCACAGCCCTCACTTACAGATAACAATCACACACCCACACAGCCTCACTACAGATACACAATGGCACAGACACACACAGCCCTCACTACAGATACACAATGGCACAGACACACACAGCCCTCACTTAAGTCACATGGCACAGACACAAGCCTCACTTACAGATACAACAGACTCACACAGAACTATCACACAGTCCTCACTTACAGATGTACAATCACACAGACACACACAGCCTCACTTACAGATATACAATCACACAGACAACAGCCCTCACTTACAGATATACAATCACACAGACACACACAGCCTCACTTACAGATTACAATGGACAGCACAGACACACACAGCCCTCACTTACAGATACACAATCAGCACAGACACCACACAGCCCTCACTTACAGATACACAATGGCACAGACACACACAGCCCTCACTTACAGATACACAATGGCAACACAGACACACACAGCCCTCACTACAGATAACAATGGCACAGACACACAGACAACTCATTACAGATACACAATGGTCACACACACACACAGCCCTCACTTACAGATACACAATGGCACAGACACAGACACCACACCCTCACTTACAGATATACAATGGCACAGACACAGACACACACAGCCCTCACTTACAGATACACAATGGCACAGACACAGACACACACAGCCCTCACTTACAGATAACAATGCACAGACACAGACACACACAGCCCTCACTTACAGATACACAATGGCACAGACACAGACACACACAGCCTCACTTACAGATATACAATGGCACAGACACAGACACACACAGCCCTCACTTACAGATACACAATGGCACAGACACAGACACACACAGCCCTCACTTACAGATATACAATGGCACAGACACAGACACACACAGCCCTCACTTACAGATATACAATGGCACAGACACAGACACACACAGCCCTCACTTACAGATACACAATGGCACAGACACAGACACACACAGCCCTCACTTACAGATAACAATGGCACAGACACAGACCACACACAGCCCTCACTTACAGATACACAATGGCACAGACACAGACACACACAGCCCTCACTTACAGATACACAATGGCACAGACACAGACACACACAGCCCTCACTTACAGTACAATACAACCAGACACAGCCCTCACTTACAGATACACAATGGCACAGACACAGACACACACAGCCCTCACTTACAGATATACAATGGCACAGACACAGACACACACAGCCCTCACTTACAGATACACAATGGCACAGACAGACACACACAGCCCTCACTTACAGATATCACAATCAGCACAGACACAGAACATCACAGCCCTCACTTACAGATATCACAATGGCACACACAGACACACAGCCCTCACTTACAGATACAATCACAGACACAGACACACAGCCCTCACTTACAGATATACAATACACAGACACAGACACACCAGCCCTCACTTACAGATACACAATGGCACAGACACAGACACACACAGCCCTCACTTACAGATACACAATGCACAGACACAGACACACACAGCCCTCACTTACAGATATACAATCACACAGACACAGACAAGCCCCTCACTTACAGATATACAATCACACAGACACAGACACACACAGCCTCACTTACAGATACACAATCACACAGACACACACAGCCCTCACTTACAGATATACAATCACACAGACACACACAGCCCTCACTTACAGATATACAATCACACAGACACACACAGCCCTCACTTACAGATATACAATGGCACAGACACAGACACAGCAGCCCTCACTTACAGATACACAATGCACAGACACACACAGCCCTCACCTTACAGATACTACAATGCACAGACACACACAGCCCTCACTTACAGATACACAATGGCACAGACACACACAGCCCTCACTTACAGATACACAATGGCACAGACACAACACACAGCCCTCACTTACAGATACACAATGGCACAGAACACACAGCCTCACTTACAGATACACATGGCACAGACACACACAGCCTCACTTACAGATACACAATGGCACAGACACAGACACACACAGCCCTCACTTACAGATACACAATGGCACAGACACAGACACACACAGCCCTCACTTACAGATACACAATGGCACAGACACAGACCACACAGCCCTCACTTACAGATACACAATGGCACAGACACAGACACACCAGCCCTCACTACAGATACACAATGGCACAGACACAGACAACCCTCACTTACAGATACCAATGGCACAGACACACTACACAGCCCTCACCTACAGATATACAATGGCACAGACACAGACACCTCACTTACAGATAACAAGCACAGACACACACAGCCCTCACCTACAGATACACAATGGCACAGACAGCACAGACAGCCCTCACTTACAGATACACAATGGCACAGACACAGCACAGCCCTCACTTACAGATAACAATGGCACAGACACAACCAAAGCCCTCACTACAGATATACAATGGCACAGACACAGACACCCTCACTACAGATATACAATGGCACAGACACACACAACCCTCACCTTACAGATACACAATGGCACAGACACAGACACCCTCACTTACAGATACACAATGGCACAGACACAGACACACACAGCCCTACAGATACACAATGGCACAGACACAGACACACAGCCTCACTTAAGATACACAATGGCACAGACACAGACACACACAGCCCTCACTTACAGATACACAATGGCACAGACACAGACACACACAGCCCTCACTTACAGATACACAATGGCACAGACACAGACACACACAGCCCTCACTTACAGATAACAATGGCACAGACACAGACACACAGCCCTCACTTACAGATACACAATGGCACAGACACAGACAGCCCTCACTTACAGATACACAATGGCACAGACACACTCACAGCCCTCACCTACAGATATACAATGGCACAGACACAGACAACCCTCACTTACAGATATACAATGGCACAGACACACACAGCCCTCACCTACAGATACACAATGGCACAGACACAGACACACACAGCCCTCACTTACAGATACACAATGGCACAGACACAGACAGCCCTCACTTACAGATACACAATGGCACAGACACACTCACAGCCCTCACCTACAGATATACAATGGCACAGACACAGACAACCCTCACTTACAGATATACAATGGCACAGACACACACAGCCCTCACCTACAGATACACAATGGCACAGACACAGACAACCCTCACTTACAGATACACAATGGCACAGACACAGACACACACAGCCCTCACAGATACACAATGGCACAGACACAGACACACACAGCCCTCACTTACAGATACACAATGGCACAGACACACACACAGCCCTCACTTACAGATACACAATGGCACAGACAAACACACACAGCCCTCACTTACAGATACACAATGGCACAGACACACACACAGCCCTCACTTACAGATACACAATGGCACAGACACACAGACCCCTCACCGTCATCCTGCCGATCACTATCTGTAGCTTCCCCACTCTCGGAGATGGAGGAGGCGACAGAGACAAAGCTGAGAGGGCGTGACTGGGGGGTGGAAGGCGAGGGAGACTGCTGGGTCATCATCTGTCTCTGGATAGCCTTCAGCATCTCCAGCTGATCCTGCGCAGCCTGCAGCTCTGTGCGCAGGGACTTGCGCTCCTCCCCCTTTGTGCCCATCACAGTCTGTGGGTGACACACACGTTAACATTTAGTGTGTGAAAAAAAAAAAAGAGAAGGGCCATAGGAGAAAGGAGGAAGACAGTGTAAGACAGGGATGGAGGGAGGGACAGAGATATACTGACACAAAAGAAACCAGGGGATATGGAGAGAGCAGAACAGTGTAACAGTGTATGCAAGCAGGCAGCAGACATGGCACGTCCCAATGCGCGATCGCATCCGTTCGTACGGAATGCTTGTGCGTGCGTGGAGCACGATCACGACCCTCAGGGCTGAAAGAGTTAAAAGAAAGTTGACAGAAGGACATCCAAGAGTCAATATCTGAATTCAGCCCAGCCCCCTTAGAGTGTCAGGAGTAAAGGGCCAAAACTCTTGCCCGATGGGGACTTCTCCGCTGAGGACCTTCTGCTGTTGGTCTCTCCCCAAAGTTTCATGCATGTTAATTATATGTCCGCAAATATTATTGCATTTCTATGTCACCAAAGAATAACATGAAAAAAAACAACACAATAAAACAAGCCTTAAGCCTTTGACTCCTGCACCCTGTCTACCAGCCTCCTGCATTGTCAACCATGCTAGCAAAATAAAAACTTAACCCTTTGACTCTCTCACCCCATCAGGGTGAGGAAGTCAAAGCATTAAGTTTTTGCACTTGGTGGATAGGGTGCGGAGTCAAAGGGTTAAACTTCAAGAACTTAAAAAAATGAAAAAAAAATATGAAAAGAGCACTCCACTGACCCACAGTGGTTTGGAGTCAGCGGGACATCAACTTACCAGCAGGTTGGACAGTATGCTGTTCATCTCGTTGGCCATTCCACGCAGCTGGTCCATGGGCACTGGGAGGCTGATGTTCTGTCCCGCGGCACCCTGTGCTAGCTGCTCTTGCTGCTGCCGTAGCAGTGCTATCAAGGTAACGGTTAACACAGCCATCAGTTACTGAGCATCAAGGCTACACTCTTGTGCTGCCACTGGCAAGGTTGGCATAGCCATCATTTATATACAACTACGTCAGTACCGTAGGGACACAGCTGTGCAAGAAGTAACGGTACTTTCATGTGCAAGAAGTAACGGTACTTTCATGTACATGATATTAAAATCTTACACACTATTGCTACAGATATAGCAGTCATTAATAAAATACAGCTTACCGTCATTTTTGCTCAAGAAAGCATCACAGTGTCTAGATCAGTAGCTTGTATCACAATCCAACTAAGCATTGTATGTAGGCTACTGGGGTAAACCACATGCTTTATCTGCCATCAAACAGATAAATATGTGGCGTGTACCGCCCTCTTGACGATTCCATGAGTTTTCCTGAAAATGACTGGATTGTGGATTATTTCTCCTGTGAGCAAGATGTGAAATGCCAACAAGCCTGCGGTGCAGTGATGCGTCTAACTTTACAGCCATGCCTAACTGTTTGTCTATTACAAAGCGCATGTACTGTTCTTCATATGAAAATGGTGGGATTTAGAAAAAAACTGAGAACTTCTTCAAGAAGGTTCATCGCGTTCAGGAATTTCCAAGTGTGCTCCACACAAATCTGCCAAAGAAAGATCTGGCAGACTCCTCGAGCCTGCCCATGTCCTATTTGAGGACAAGGTCTTGACATGGGAGGCAGATGGTACCCGATTCTTGGTACCCACATTCTAGGTCAGACTACCAGAGTGGCCAACCTGTTTAAGATGGGTCATGAATGGGGCCAATTTCCATGCCGCGAGCTGGGATTTAGACATCTGATCCAAGTCTACAGCTCCCTCAAAGACTGTATTGTTTTTAAAACTGCAGAGACAGATTAACCTCTTGACTCCTGCACCTTATCCACCAACTGCAAAAACTTTAACCCTTTGACCCCCTCCCACCCTATCCACCAGCTTCCTGCAGGAAGCTAGTGGATAGGGTGAGGGAGTCATAGGGTTAAGTTTTTACTTTGTTTGATTGGTTGACTATGCAGGATTCTGGTGGACAGGGTGCGGGGGAGTCAAAGGGTTAATGTGTTTCTATATGAATTACTCTGTTTGTAAAATGTGTACTATTACTGTTAATGACGTTAACTCAAAGCACTAATTCATCGATAAAATTCTCTGTGAAAAATAAGCAACTACTTCAGTAGCTTCAACTGCCATGTTAGGTTAATATCTAGTAAGCATACCTGTAAAATCTGCATATCTATCAAATCTAAGTTAAGGCTTAAAAGTACAGTAGGCTAACCAAACAAACTCATGAAAACTACATGCATTAAGCCGACATAAATCAACCACTCCCCACCCATCATTTTATACAAAAGAGTCTGAGAAATACCATGGCCCTTACAGGACATAAATGTCATCACAAAACTGACTTGTTCAGCGTGTCAAATCAGCAAAAGAAGTTGTGTAATCCATACAGTCACTGAAATATTTTGTACAATTTATCATCAAAGAGATTTGTCCAGTTTCTCAATAAATGAATTTGTACAGTTACACAATCTGTTGTTTTATTACAAAATAACCAACATCAGAATAGGCTGCTAAGGCTAAGCTATGAAAGACGAATAAAAATTCACCATATCAGTATATGTACATTTTTAAACAGTGACATTACATAAACATAACTACATGCATTGAAGAATTAAACACATCCAAAATTCCAAAATAAGTACAAAGAAATTCGGGGTGGGGAGAAGAGGAGATGAGAGAGAGAGAGAGAGAGAGAGAGAGAGAGAGAGAGAGAGAGAGAGAGAGAGAGAGAGATCATTATTGACATTAATCACTTCACACCACAATATGTACAAAGAAACGCCTTTAACAGAAAGGGGAGTCATATATAAACAAACTGGTTATAAGCATGATGCACTTCTACATGGTCAACACATACACACACACACACATACACACACACAAAAAGACACATTCTCGTCTTGGTTATGCTTGTATCATTCCTCATGCATTATGACATACATACAGCCAACTTAAAAAAAAAAAAAAATTCTATGCTTTCAAAACAAGTTAAACTGCTGCTTATACTTTCAAGGTACAGCACTGTCTCTTCAAAAAAAAATTCTGGTCTTGTTAATGATGAAAATGAGCTTAAATCTTAGTGGCACCAATCGAATGATCTTCTTGGACTCTTCCTGAGCGTTAGAAATCACAAGCACCCAGTTCATGCTCATCACGACGGCTTGACAGGTGTTGCACGATATTTCCTACATAGAAAGTCAACAACTACAATCTGAATCAGTATCACACCTTCTCCAAGCAACTTATAAAGCCCAAAGTGTACAGCCAGGAAAGGGTGGGACTACCATGGATGATGATGATGATGATGATGATGATGACGATGATGATGACGACGATGATGATGGTGATGATGATGATGATGATGATATGAATATGAATGAATAATCTCAAGGAATCCTATCTAACGTATAAAAACGCTGAAACAGGACAAACAGAATGCTGCAGTAAGTCAAATAAAAGTCGAAACTAGGAAGGAAAAGAAATGGGTATATAAGGGAAGAGACACCAGAATCCCGGGAAATGTATTATAACAATATATACATATAATAATGAAGTAAAAGTAAAGGCACATGAAGCCATAGATGCCCGCTTATTGTCAGTGCAAGAAGAGAGGACGATGAAAACACCTGTAAGGTGGATAATCAAAACCAAGCTATCCCCCCTGCACAACCAAGCTACTCCTGGCAAAAAAATCCAAAAGTGAAACCTTGACAACATGCAGTAATCATGAATATAGTGAACTACAGCCTTTGGTTCCTGCCAACACCTCCATGTCACGGCAAAGCGCACAAAATCAAGTTAAGGCTCATCATCATCATCATCATCATCATCAAGTGCCTTGCTGTATAGCTTTGGCGATCATGGCCTTCCATATGTATCTACCCCTTGTTGCCGCAAGCACATCTTCCACCCTGTCTGTCTTCAGCCACCCTACAAATCCTCCAATATTTTCTCTCTGGGTCTACCTGTGCTCTTTCCCTCCAGCTTTCCTGTTATGACCAGGTGCTCTAATTTCCCTTTCCTCATAGAATGGCCTATAAAACTAATGTTGCCTGTCTTTTCCTAATCTTCCTTATGAATGATCTTCTTGTGTCTGCCTCCATCAAGACTGTCTCGTTTGTTTTCTTTGCTGTCCATGGAACTCTCAACATTCTTCTTAGAAACCACTAAGCTAGGGCAGATTTGTAAAAGTTTGTTATACAATACAATATTTTTATTTTTAAAATTTTTTGTTATCTGTCTGTTCATTCCAAATCTTCTGCCATAGACTTCTCACGTAACTGTGTACTTTCCATTTTACATCTGTGTAAGGAATCACGGATTTAGACATTTTTTCCCCTTGTGGTGTTCTTAGCCAGGCAGTCAGCCTTTGCACTGAACCTCGTTCACACACACACAGTAAGGACAAAAGACGGTACAATATACAGATGCACCAAAACGTTTTCTGTAACATTCCCTGCAGAATCCTTAGACACCTCCTCCATCCCATAGAAGCATCCCAGATCACACAGCATGCCAAAGCCTACACTGGAGTCAATGCCAGTACCATCCAGCAACTAGGTTCACACTGTACACCACCCGAGTGGCTCAACTGTTCGTGCTCCGAAAGAGAATGGACTGTTAGTCATTGTTATTGTTGTTTAAAGCCCAGCCGACTGGGTAGAGCCATATCAGGGCTAAGGACTGCTTATCACAACCACAAGAACGTCTATGCGTACCACACTACAATGAAAAACGAGAGTAAAGACCATCCGTGGACAATCAGATAAAAGAACTTCTGTAAAACTAACTTATAGATGCCATTAACTAACATACTGGACAGGATAAATCTCTTACCATCATAAAATCAAAACTGAAAACAACTACAAAATCACCCCCTCCACGCCCCCTAAAAAAAAAATCTTTCTTTTAAAAGATGCACTGACAAACTGGTACTGAAACTACATTATAAAAACAAAACAACAAAAAAACCCCACCACCACCCATCCTATTCGGAGACCGATAATCTGAAAATGGCCATCCTATTTATAGATCCATCCTATTCATAGATCTGATGTCAATCCTATTTATGGATCTGAAAGACTTACTTCCCCTGAACTATATATATATAACACTACTTCCGCTCTGTGAACTGGATGACTGGATACAACGCATGGTAAAACATGAACTCACCCAGGACTTTCAATACTCAAAGGTGTGCCAGAGATGCGATATTTTTTGATGGAATAATACAAAAGCATATTATTGTCATGTGGTCTAATACCCAAAATACACCTCCATAGTATCCTCATTACATGAAAACAATACACAAGAAGAGGGGGGGGGGGGGATACCACAATACACAAAGTATGCAACTGTCAATGATCTACGAAAGAAAAGAAAAATCAAAGACGCAGAACAAATGAATGATAAATGATGGGAAAAAGAAACACCTACACAAATAGACACAGACCACACAACTGAAAAAATACTACCATGAAATAAGGAAAAGGGACAAGGTAAACAATCCAAATCCCACCCCCACCTCCCTCCCCAAACACATGTACTATTGCTTCACACACACACACACACACACACACACACACACACACACACACACACACACACAAGACACAGAAAAGGGGGAAGACATACATGGCCCAGAATCAGACGCAACTGATGAAGAAGCCAGGGAACCTGACCTTGACCCATAGTCCGGGTCAGGGCCTTGGAGCTGGGGGTCGGAGGTGAGACTAGAAGCTCGATGGGCAATGAGTTGAAGCAGGCGATTATTGGTTTGCATACATGATACCACAAGCGACTGTTCATCACTCTCCCCCTCGTCTGACGAGCAATTCCTGTTCTGCTGCTGCATGGAGAAAAGAAGGAAGGGAGAGAACTTGGCAATTAGTCAAACACACATGTTAGTGGTCCTGCTGGCGGGTGGAACCTACTATTACCTCCCCTCTCTTACCCATCTTTTTCTTCGATAACCTGCCCCGCTTTCCTCCATGAAAATACTGCTCACACCAAAAACCATTACCCAGCCTACTTCCCCTGATAAAAATATTGCTCTCACCAAAACCATTACTCATCCTACATTCCCCCATGAAAATACTGCTCACACCAAAAACCATTACCCAGCCTACTTCCCCTGATAAAAATACTGCTCTCACCAAAACCATTACTCATCCTACTTTCCCCCATGAAAATACTGCTCTCACCAAAACCATTACCCAGCCTACTTCCCCTATTAAAAATACTGCTCTCACCAAAACCATTACTCATCCTACTTTCCCTCCATAAAAATACTGCACTCACTAAAACCATTACTCATCCTACTTTCCCTCCATAAAAATACTGCTCTCACCAAAACCATTACTCATCCTACTTTCCCTCCATGAAAATACTGCTCTCACCAAAACCATTACTCATCCTACTTTCCCTCCATGAAAATACTGCTCTCACCAAAAACCATTACCCATCCTACTCTCCCTCCATAAAAATACTGCTCTCAACAAAACCATTACCTATTCTACTTAGCCCCATGAAAATACTGCTCTCAACAAAACCATTACCTATCCTAATTAGCCCCATGAAAATACTGCTCTCAACAAATCCATTACCTATCCTACTCCCCCCCCCCTAAAAATACTGCTCTCACCAAAGCCATTCTGTAACTTTGACATTCTCTGGCCATGCTACCTTTAAACATGACACCCCTTTAGTTATCTATACATTTGTTCTAAACCCCCTTTCAGCAATGCCGTTGTGTAACTCTGAAATCTTTTATCATAACCTTTTTTTTTAAACTATGAAACCCTTTGGCCATGCCACTCTGTTAATTTGACACCCTTTTTGTTATCTGTCTTGTTTTGTTGTATTAAATATGCGTTCATATTCTTCTATCGTGTTTTTTTCTGGTTCCCCTTTGGTTCTGCCACTGTGCAACTCTGAAACCTTTCGCCATAACCATTTTCTAATACTATGAAACCCTTTGGCCATACCACTCTGTAAATATGAAATTCCTTTAGTTATCTATATATTTATTCTAACCCCCCTTTGGTTATGTCGTTGCGTAACCTTTCGCCGTAACCATTTTTTAAAAAAAACTATGAAACCCTTTGGCCATGCCATTCTGTGTAACTATGAAACATGACTGTGTCATTCTGTAACTATAAAACTCTGGCCATGCCATTCTGTAACTGAGGAATCGCTATGTCATTAAGTGACTGATGAATTCTTCATATCTTTGGTCAGCTTTCTTTTCTATCATTGTCTTCCACACACACACACACACACACAACCCTCCTCTCTCTTTGACTTTTTTGGGGGTGTTTTTTTGGTCATTCTCTCTTTTATGCCAATATCTTCCATTTTCCCTACATCCATTGCGATCGTCATTAAGTCATTAAGCAATTGATGAATTCTTCATATCTTTGGTCAGTTTTCTTTTGTATCATCATCTTCCACACATACCCCTCCTCTGTCTTTGACTTCTTTATTGGCGGTTTTTTTTTGGTCATTCTCTCTTTTATGCCAATGTCTTCCATCCCCCCCCCCCCCCCCCCCCATCCTTTGCGATCATCACTACGTCATTAAGTAACTGATGAATTCTTATTTTTGGTCAGCTTTCTTCTGTATCATCATCTTCCACACACGCACCCCCCCCCTCTTTGACTTTTTTTGTTTTTGTGGTCATTCTCCCTTTTATGCCGACATCTTCCATTCCCCCCCTATCCTTTGCGATCATCACATGTCATTAAGCAACTGATGAATTCATATTTTGGGTCAGCTTTCTTTTGTATCATCATCTTCCACACACACACACCCCTCCTCTCTCTTTGACTTTTTTTTTCTTTTGTTCACTCTTTCTTCATTTTATGCCAATGTCTTCCACTTTCCCCAATTCCTTTGCGATCACGCATCTTTCCCTCCTATTGTCTTCGTTTATTTATGTTCATTATGTTTTGTTTGATTTTGTACTGTTTTCCCATTACAATTTTTCCTCTTGCGCATTTAACCCATTCACATACTCTACCGTCATCCTTTGACTATTTCCACTCTGCTATGCCTATCCCATCAACATTTGAATCCTTGCCACAAATAACCACTTGCATTTTATCCAACTTAATGCCCCGTGGCATGAAATGAAACTCACATGTCCTTGTCCTGACAAGTGTCCAGTTGCTTCGTTTCCAGAACAACCCAACTGTACTAATAATAATAACAGAAAACATCTAACTCCCACTCCACCTCTCATTCTAATCCTTTCTGGGACATTTCTGCTATACTCGTTTTGAATCTGTCATAACTATTTGCTGTCACAGCTGATGATCTGATCAAATCTGCTGTCCATCATTGCTGCTAACTCTATGAACAATGTAACTTAGAGCATTTTCATACAAGAAAGATTTATTAATATCAGTCATTTATCTACTGTCCATCATTGCTGATAACTCTATGAACAATGTAATTTATAGCTTTTTAATACAAGAAAGATTTATCAATATCAGTCATCTATCTGCTGTCCATCATCACTGATAACTCTATGAACAATGTAATTTATAGCTTTTTAATACAAGAAAGATTTATCAGTATCAGTCATCTATCTGCTGTACATTATTGCTGATAACTCTACGAACAATGTAATCTACGGCACTTTCATACAAGAAAGATTTATCAATATCAGTCATTTATCTGCTGTCCATCATCACTGATAACCCTATGAACAATGTAACTTAGAGCATTTTCATACAAGAAAGATTTATCAATATCAGTCATCTATCTGCTGTCCATCATCACTGATAACCCTATGAACAATGTAATTAGAGCATTTTCATACAAGAAAGATTTATCAATATCAGTCATCTATCTGCTGTCCATCATCACTGATAACCCTATGAACAATGTAACTTAGAGCATTTTCATACAAGAAAGATTTATCAGTATCAGTCATCTATCTGCTGTCCATCATCACTGATAACCCTATGAACAATGTAACTTAGAGCATTTTCATACAAGAAAGATTTATCAATATCAGTCATCTATCTGCTGTCCATCATCACTGATAACCCTATGAACAATGTAACTTAGAGCATTTTCATACAAGAAAGATTTACCAATATCAGTCATCTATCTGCTGTCCATCATTGCTGCTAACTCTATGAACAATGTAATTTACAGCTTTATCATATAAGAAAAATTTATCAATATCATTCAACTCTATGAACAATGTAATTTACAGCTTTATCATATAAGAAAAATTTATCAATATCATTCATTTTATCTGGGAAACATTGGTACCCATTAGCACTTTCTCTTTCTTGCCTCCACCCTCTTTCCACCTTCTCCCCACCTCCCCTCCCCACCTGTGCATACTAACACACACACCTACACACACACACACACCTGTGCTAAAGGCAGATATTCACTGAGGGACAAGTGCAGCATCTCCGCCACTATCTGCTCTTTCTCCGACATGGCCTGGCAAATCACCTGGTCCGTCCGCCGCAGCCGTTCTAGTCATCATCATCATCATCATCATTGTCATGGCCAGCAAGGACCTCCACAAGAAGGTACAGACAGTACAGGGAAAGGGTAATTTCTTTTGTCATCGTCCTAAATTACAGGACCTATGCTAAAAGCAAGTTTGTGCCGGCACAAGAGAAATGACAGATCGTGTAAAAAATGTATGACAGGATTAACACATCTGTGAATGGGATGCCACCATTGTCCTGAACGCCCAGCTTCACCTACTTCCTGGTCGCGCTAAAAGTCGTTTCGGTGATATATGGTACAGAACTGGATGGCGGCTAAAAGCTATTTAAGTAATAGCTTTATAAATAGCACAGCTAAACTCAGCATCCTTTTTTCATTAAGTGTACAAATTTTGGTGAAAATTGGATTTCATTCAGGCCTGCTAGAGTTTTTTTAAAATTTTTTTTTTACAACTACTGGAAATTTATTGGAGGCAGGCTCAGGCTGGCAGGAAGTTCAGGGCCAGTCACAATAGTGTTAAGGAAATACAAAATCCCCCACCCTGCGGTTGTGCTATTTCTTTCGATGGACAGAATCCCCATCTAACCAGCCCACCAAATGTGTTGCTGATCATGTGGATGAGCTCAGCATCTGACTTGGAAAATATCTGTGCTATATACTTCATACCACAGCATTCGATTTAGGGGAAAACATTTTGCAATGAAAAGACATTTTTTAAACAATATTTTACATGAATCAGATTGCTGTGCTCTTGAAAACTTTAACCCCCAAATGCATGGGAACTACGTAGAAGAGCAGGTCCTGTAACTTGTACGATGACAAAGGAAATGACTCATTGACACAAAGTGATAGCAACAATACGACACTCAATGTGACTCATGAGAAGAAGACACAGTTAACCCACAGTCCATCTTTCACTACCAAAGTCCACCCCACCTCATAACAGATCTCTGTCACTGAATGAAGTGTACTTCATGCCACTGGTAGTAAAAGTACTAAAATCAAAAACGAGACAAAACAAGATGATAAAGTCAGTGAATACCCTGAATGAACATTGTGATATAACGCCGATATCTTTCGCCTGGTGCAGTCATCGCATACTTTATTACGCACATTATGATGCTAAAAAGTTTTTAATCATATAATAAGGGTTATGTTTTGTTTTTTTTAATCATATAACAAGGGTTACGTTAACACAATGAGTTTTTCATTACCAATAACTCGTGTCAGTTGGAAGAAATGGACCGGTGAGCGAGCAAACAATTTTAAAACGACAACCTGTGCGCGTAGTGAGGTGTATGTTATGTACACTGAGATGGTGCACCTACTGTTGTTAGATATCATTGCTCGTTTAATTGTAATGTCATTTACGACAAACCAAACGAAACACTTCAAACTGAAAAAAACCAACAAAGTAAGCTCAAAAAATAAGAATAGCACTGTGCACATTTGGAGGGGAGGTAAGAGTGAGAGGAAGAAACAAAGAGGGGAGGGGAATGACTTGGAGAAAAAAAAATCTTCCTTCAGCTTGGCCAACACAGCAGATGACAGGAAAAAAAAAAAAGAACAAATACACTGCTGCTTTCACACAGATCACCACAATAAACAAAACGAATCTCCCATCATCATGTACCCTGCCACATGGCATTGGCGATCATGGCCCTCCATATGCATCTATCCCTTGTTGCCGCAAGCACATCTTCCACCCTCTCAGTCCTCAGTCACCTTGCAAGTCTGTCCAATATTTTCTCCCTGGGTCTACCTGTGTTCTCTTTCCCTCCAGCTTTCCTGTTGTGACCAGGTGCTCTAATTCTCTCATGTGTCTTCCAATTCTTTACAAGCTACTCCAATCTTCCAGATTTGTCAGAAATCTTCATTTTGGACAACAGACAAGTAATCCTGGCCATGAACATGATTCAACTTCCACAACACAGCACACACAGAGGTACACTGTGAGCAACTCTGCGTATACAAGGTGCACACATGTGCGAGTTAAGGTTTGTAAGTGCAACATTCAGACTGCTGTAGCATGAATCTTGGACCACAATGAGCTTTTACTAAAAGTCAGGGTTGCACATCACCCACAGGTGGGGGGTACTGTACATAACAGAACTCAAAATCACATAACAGAATCTCACGGAAAGGGTGTGGAACTATACGTACAGAGTTTAAAGATGTCAAGGTCCAAAAATGTGAGATAAGGTTCCTTAAGGGTCGCGTGATGGGACGCGACTACAGTCATGAACACCAAACTTCACTTACTGTCGGGCCGCACTAAAAGTCATTTCGGTGATATATAATACAGAACTGGATGGCGGCTAAAAACTATTTAAGTAATAGTTTACAAATAGCACAGCTAAACTCAGCATCCTTTTTTCATTAAGTGCACAAATGTTGGTGACAATTGGACTTCATTCAGGCCTGTTAGAGAGTTTTTTTTTAACAACTACTGCTTCTTTATTGGAGGCAGGCTCAGGTTGGCCGGAAGTTCAAGGCAGAGGCAAGGCCAGTCACAACAGAGTTAAAAGTGTCCAGTGATGAGTTCGTCCACTGTTTACACATCCTTAGTCTTTACTCTAACTAGTGGAAAGGACACCAGTTACTGCCATCCACTTAACTCTTTGACTCCCGCACCCTGCCCACCAGCATCCTGCATTGTCAACCATGATGGCAGAGCAAAAACATAACCCTCTGACTCCCGCAGGATGCTGGTGGATAGGGTGAAGGAGTCAAAGGGGTTAAGTTTTTGCAGTTGGTGGATAGTGTGTGGGAGCCAAAAGGTAAAGTACAGTTTTAAGGAATCCTCATTCTATTATTTTTTCAAACTTTTCAATAAAACAACCTATTGGTGGACATGTGGCAGGTACAGGTATAAGGTAAGTCAGCACAGTGTGATTTTGTCCTTCGCTTTAACATTTTCACTGATACTACCCTGCAAATAGTCATGATGTGAAGAGAACGGAAAGTGAAGGGAAACGGAGGATGTGCCGCAAAAATAATTCGGAACATGAGATGAACACAGCAGAAAGACAACACAACTTAAAAAAAAACAAAAAAAACAACAACAAAAAATTCAATGAAACTAAAAAGCAGCAAAAAGAAATGAAAATATTAAACAGACTTTAAAACAATGTTGATGATAAGCTCGATGATGACTTTTTCAATTACCTAATCTGCAGTAACGCCAGTAAAAAGCAGTAACATAAAACCAATAAAATGCAAAAAAGCTTATCGAAGCGCAAGGTTATATTAAGGTAAGAATGCTGATTTAAAAGGGGGCAGGGGGAAGAGAAGAGCTAAGCAAAGCATATATTCAATAATTTCAAAGACTGCAAAGCTTCTGAATTAAAAAAAAAAAAAGAAAAGAGAAAACAAAGAAAAACAAAGGGATGAAAGGGTTAAGGGGGAAAAGGCTCAAGTTAAAGGGTTAAACACAGCTCGAGAGTAAACACACCTCTAATTTCACCGAACAACAGCGTGTTAGACCAATTTAAAAATGCTGCTCAAGTCACACTTTGAAAATATTTTATTTAGCCCAAGTAACAGTAGAACCCTTGCAGAACAGCACCACAATTGTACGCTAAGCAATATCATGTTCCGTTTTCTTGTTTTGGTTATTCACTATTCATACAAGCAGTATCAAGTTCCTTTTTCTGTTTCAATTCTTCATTTATTCAATATTAAATTTATATTCCAGTGGTCTTGGGTGCTCCAAAATAATCTTGTAAGCTGTACTTTTATAGTCATTACAGAATGAATATAATCAGTGTCATACAGAAATAAAAACAAAAAAACCCCACCACAAACACATCATAAACAAAAACCAGCTATTAAAGAATAAAACATAATAAACTGTTACACATAAAATGAACACAAGTAATAAACAAACATAAACTGTTACACATAAAATGAACACAAGTAATAAACAAACATAAACTGTTACACATAAAATGAACACAAGTAATAAACAAACATAAACTGTTACACATAAAATGAACACAAGTAATAAACAAACATAAACTGTTACACATAAAATGAACACAAGTAATAAACAAACATAAACTGTTACACATAAAATGAACACAAGTAATAAACAAACATAAACTGTTACACATAAAATGAACACAAGTAATAAACAAACATAAACTGTTACACATAAAATGAACACAAGTAATAAACAAACATAAACTGTTACACATAAAATGAACACAAGTAATAAACAAACATAAACTGTTACACATAAAATGAACACAAGTAATAAACAAACATAAACTGTTACACAAAAATGAACACAAGTAATAAACAAACATAAACTGTTACACATAAAATGAACACAAGTAATAAACAAACATAAACTGTTACACATAAAATGAACACAAGTAATAAACAAACATAAACTGTTACACATAAAATGAACACAAGTAATAAACAAACATAAACTGTTACACATAAAATGAACACAAGTAATAAACAAACATAAACTGAACAAAACTTATTAAATCGCAAACAAAAAGAAAATGAATCAAATACACAGAGCACTGTAGTGTTGATTCTTTTTTTATGTTGTAAAAGTGTTCCGCTGTTTCATAGCGTAGGCAGTGTATGCAGTAAATACCATCTTGTAAACATTGTACAATCATTTTGTATCAACATCTACTTCTGTATGGTTGATTTGGGATTAGTTTTAAACCGACGAAGCTAAGAACTCGGACAATGCGTACAAATGTTATTTACACCAATACCATGACATGGTCAAACTGTAACGTCAAAAGGCCTTCAAAATATGCAATGTTATCATGACGATATGAGAGAAATGTAACATTTCATGTCAAATATGCCACTACATCACAGCACCGTGACATGACAATGCTATGTACACCCATGACATTCACTGGCATCACAGCACTCAACAACAACACAGTGACAACACACAACACAGTGACTACACACACAACACAGTGACTACACACACAACACAGTGACTACACACACACACACAACACAGTGACTGCACACACAACACAGTGACTGCACACACACACACAACACAGTGACTGCACACACAACACAGTGACTACACACACAACACAGTGACTACACACACACACACAACACAGTGACTACACACACAACACAGTGACTACACACACAACACAGTGACTAAACACACACACCACAGTGACTACACACACAACACAGTGACTACACACACAACACAGTGACTATACACACAACACAGTGACTACACACACAACACAGTGACTACACACAACACAGTGACTACACACACAACACAGTGACTACACACAACACAGTGACTACACACAACACAGTGACTACACACGCAACACAGTGATTACCAACACAACAACACAGTGATTACACACACAACACAGTGACTACACACACAACACAGTGACTACACACACAACACAGTGACTACACACAACACAGTGATTACACACAACACAGTGATTACACACACAACACAGTGAATACACACACAACACAGTGACTACACACAACACAGTGATACACACACAACACAGTGACTACACACACAACACAGTGACTACACACAAACACAGTGATTACACACACAACACAGTGACTACACACACAACACAGTGACTACACACACAACACAGTGATTACACACACAACACAGTGACTACACACACAACACAGTGACTACACACAACACAGTGACTACACCCACAACACAGTGACTACACACAACACAGTGACTACACCCACAACACAGTGACTACACACACAACACAGCAACTACATACTCATTACAACACATTGACAACACACACAATACACTGACTACACACACAACACATGACTACACATTCAACACAGTAACTACACACACACACACAACACAGTGACTACACACAACACAGTGACTACACACATAACACAGTGACTGCACACACAACACAGTGACTGCACACACAACACAGTGACAACACACACAACACAGTGACTGCACACACAACACAGTGATGACTGCACACACAAACACAGTGACAACACACACAACACAGTGACAACACACACAACACAGTGACTACACACACAACACAGAAACTACACACAACACAGAAACTACACACAACACAGTAACCACACACACAACCACACACACAACACAGTAACCACACACACAACACGGTAACTACACAAAACAACACAGTAACCACACACACAACACAGAAACTACACACACAACACAGTAACCATACACACAACACAGTAACTACACACACAACACAGAAACTACACACACAACACAGTAACCACACACACAACCACACACACAACACAGTAACCATACATACAACACAGTAACTACACACACAACACAGTAACCACACACACAACACAGAAACTACACACACAACACAGTAACCACACAAATTATGTACAGTATAAGTCAGTGACCAACCAAACATGGTCAAACACATACAGCATCAACCAATCAAATGTCAAAAGCAAAATATTCACCAATCAATCAAATACATGGTTGCATTCCATACATCAAACTCATCAAACAAACAAGCCTCTACTTCAAATTCCAAATCTTTAATCCTGACAAACTGAAACTTCGAAAATCATCTTTATTCCCCTCCTCCCATTAATCCACCAAAAGAAACAATGGAGCACTACAACTGACAAAGCAGACCTCTATCACAATGCAACCATATGTTATGTCCACTTGACCTTTTTCTGATATTTCTTTCATCAAAATTCACCGCAAAATTTCTATCCAAAACTGGTTTATTCATACGTGAAGTTAGATCAGAGACAAAATTGCGGGAGCAAACATCAATTACCCACCGAAAACAAAAACTTTCTGAAACTTCAACATTTTCTGCCTGAACAAAATGCACAAAGTAGTAAGTAATGAAGATTGAAAACAAAACTCCATGATAAACAATCAACGATACAGACCAAGAATCCACAGCAAAATTCAACACAGCCAGAGAAGAGAGAGAGAGAGAAGAGGATCAGAGAGAGAGAGAAGAGTGAAGAGAGAGATGGAGAAGAGAGAGAAGAGAAGAGAGAGAGAGAGAAGAGAAGAGAGAAGAGAAGAGAGAGAGAGAGAGAGAGAGAGAAGAGAGGAAAGACAGAGACAGAGAGGGGAAGAAGACAGAGAGAGACAGAAGACAGCAAGGAGAGAAGCGAGACAGCGACGAGGAGAGAAAGAGAGAGAGAGACAGACAGACAGAAGACAGAAAGGCAGATTTATGGGCCTATATGAAAGTCTCTCTCTCTCTCTCACACACACACACACACACGCACACAAAAGACACACTGAGCAACGGCAGCGACTCACCAAGCGGAGAGAGAACTGGCAACGCCTGAGCTGTGACAGCCCCTGACACGCTGACCTGGTCGGGCTGGATCAACTCTGGCTGGTAGTCTGCAGTGGCCAGAGAAGCGATACCATCAGTAGTGTCCTGGTCTGATGGAGCTGCTGCCTGTCCCTCATCTGCCGGAGGGGGACTGGGCTCTCTGTCACAGTCAAAACACATACAATGTCAAGGGAATTCTGGGCTCTCTGTCACAAGTCAAAACACATATGATGTCAAGGGAATTCTGGGCTCTCTGTCACAAGTCAAAACACATACAATGTCAAGGGAATTCTGGGCTCTCTGTCACAAGTCAAAACACATACAATGTCAAGGGAATTCTGGGCTCTCTGTCACAAGTCAAAACACATAATGTCAATGGCAAGGGAATTCTGGGCTCTGTCACAGTCAAAAGACATACAATGTCAAGGGAATTCTGGGCTCTCTGTCAGTCAAAACACATACAATGTCAAAGGAATTCTGGGCTTTCTGTCACAGTCAAAACACATTATGTCAATGGCAAGGGAATTCTGGGCTCTCTGTCACAGTCAAAACACATTATGTCAATGGCAAGGGAATTCTGGGCTCTCTGTCACAGTCAAAACAATGTCAATGGCAAGGGAATTCTGGGCTCTCTGTCACAAGTCAAAACACATATGATGTCAAGGGAATTCTGGGCTCTCTGTCACAAGTCAAAACACATAACAATGTCAAGGGAATTCTGGGCTCTCTGTCACAAGTCAAAACACATAATGTCAATGGCAAGGGATTCTGGGCTCTCTGTCACAGTCAAAACACATTATGTCAATGGCAAGGGAATTCTGGGCTTTCTGTCACAGTCAAAACACATTATGTCAATGGCAAGGGAATTCTGGGCTCTCTGTCACAGTCAAAACACATTATGTCAATGGCAAGGGAATTCTGGGCTCTCTGTCACAGTCAAAACACATTATGTCAATGGCAAGGAAATTCTGGGCTCTCTGTCACAGTCAAAACAATGTCAATGGCAAGGGAATTCTGGGCTCTCTGTCACAAGTCAAAACAATGTCAATGGCAAGGGAATTCTGGGCTCTCTGTCACAAGTCAAAACACATGATGTCAAGGGAATTCTGGGCTCTCTGTCACAAGTCAAAACACATACAATGTCAAGGGAATTCTGGGCTCTCTGTCACAAGTCAAAACACATAATGTCAATGGCAAGGGAATTCTGGGCTCTCTGTCACAGTCAAAACACATTATGTCAATGGCAAGGGAATTCTGGGCTCTCTGTCACAATCAAAACACATTATGTCAATGGCAAGGGAATTCTGGGCTCTCTGTCACAGTCAAAACACATTATGTCAATGGCAAGGAAATTCTGGGCTCTCTGTCACAGTCAAAACAATGTCAATGGCAAGGGAATTCTGGGCTCTCTGTCACAAGTCAAAACAATGTCAATGGCAAGGGAATTCTGGGCTCTCTGTCACAAGTCAAAACAATGTCAATGGCAAGGGAATTCTGGGCTCTCTGTCACAGTCAAAACAATGTCAATGGCAAGGGAATTCTGGGCTCTCCGTCACAAGTCAAAACACATATGATGTCAAGGGAATTGTCACAGCCAAAAAACATCCACACTTCGGCTTGTTTGGGTCCGTTATTGAAAATAAGCCTTCCTCATCGCACACCACTGTTGCCAGTTAACTGCTGTTCGGGTCCATTGCTTGTTGAACTTTTCTAGATCATCTCGCCATCTGGTTCTCTGGCGACCTCTGTTTCTTTTTTGGCTTCGAGGGATCCAGTGTGTCACTTGGTGGTCCATCTGTTGTCAGATCTCCTAATGACATGACCAGCCCAGTTCCACTTTCACTCACAAACTGTGTCTATTATGTCTCGGACCTTCGTTTTTCCCCTTACCCATGCTGCCATTTTCTGGTCCTTCCAGGTGATTCCCATCATGATCTTTTCGTGGCCTCTCTAACTGGCTCCTACCCAGAGTTGGGTGTGCTATGGGCTCAGTGGGAAGACTGGGACCAGACAGTCAAGTCTCATCCACTTCATGGATGCATAATTGAGGAAGTTGCTCAAATGTTCTGACCAGCACTGCAGGTGTCTGTATCTTTAGGGCCTGGTTGATGCCAGGATATATTATGATAGTAAGCGTAGAGTACAGCCCTGTCACGCAGTCTCAATCCTGTATGGAACTCCATAGCATCACGATTATCATCTGCATCAACATCATCATCATCATCGCATCGTAAAAATTGTGCCAGCTTCTGTGGCCATTAAGGTGGCATAGAAAATGGGGCTTAAAAAAAACAAAAAAACCCCAAAAAAAACAAAACAATGATCCTTTAAAAAAAAAAGACCTCTCTCCCAAGTTGATGGGGATTTAAAAAGGGAGAAGAAACTGGGTTGGCTGGGCTGTCCTTAACATTTAACCCTTTGACTCCCATAACCTGTCCACCAGGATTCTGCATTGTCAACCATACCAGCAAAGCAAAAACATAACCCTTTAACTCTCTCTCTTCCTGCAGGAAGCTGGTGGATAGTCAAAGAGTTAAGTTTTTGCAACTGGTGGACAGGGTGCGGGAGTCAAAGGGTTAAGCATATATTTTTATTACTTATACCATGGCAGTTGGTATTGGATGGCACTCACTGCGACTTCCTCATAATGCGACTCCTAACCACGGTCATTTCATCAGGCTCTGGGCTAGGGGTGCTCTTCGGTATGTGGGTCGTTCTGAGATTGCCCAGCGACTTCTTGCACCCCTCTGCCATCTCGTTGATCAGCTTGCACCACCTGTTGTCACACAGCACACAGTCACTACAGGCAAAGAAGCAGTGACGCAAATGTGTTGCGTTAAATTCATATGCATCAACTGTATGATAATCTACACAATGCACTCACACATACATGGACCTGCACACACACAGGCACACACATAGACACAGACACACAGACGCACACACACACACACACACAGACAAACAAACACACAGATAGATTCATTCACCACATACACACCTCTTTATCTTATTCATTTATTTATTTCATGTATTCATTTTTTATTCATTTACATATTCATTTATTAATTTATTTACTTACTTGCCTTTTTCTTTTTTCGTCTAAAAGCACATATGTGAATAGACGTTAAAAGAAATAACGAACAAACGAACACACAGACACACACACTCAGAGGCACACACACGCTTGCGCACACACACACACACACACACAGAGGCATACGCACACAAACATGAACACACACACAGACACAGAGTAACAAACACACACACGCACACACACAGTAACAAACACATACACACAAGACACAAACACAGTACACACACACACACACAAGACACAAACACAGACACACATACACAAACACAGACACACATACACGACACACAAACGTACAACACAAACACACACACACACACACACACACACATACAACACAAACACACAGACACAAACATACACACACAGACACAAACACACACACAGACACAAACAAACACACAGACACAGACACACACCACACACAGACCAATTACCTTTTACGGGCATCCTGCGTCTGGGCCACCAGCTCGTAGATCTGAGGTCCTGAGTCTGACGTGTTGATGACGAAAAATGCTTTCTTATCTGCAACCCACAGCATTACAATTGAAACCTTTAAACCAACATGTTTCTGTGTAGGAAGAAGACAAGAGCGTGCCTGGCAGAGAAACTGTGTGTGTGTGTGTGTGTGTGCACACGTGTATGTGTGTGTGTGTTTGTGTGTTTGTGTGTGTGTGTGTGTGTGTGTGTGTGTGTGTGTGTGTGTGTGTGTGTGTGTATGTGCTGTGGTGTGTGTGCGTGTGTGTGTTGTGTAATGTGTGTGTGTGTGTGTGTGTGTGGGGTGTGTGTGTGTGTGTGTGTGTGTGTGTGCACGTGTATGTGTTTTGTGTGTGTGTGTGTGTGTGTGTGTGTGTTTTGTGTGAATGTGTGTGTGTTTTGCGTGTGTGTGTGTGTGTTGTGTGTGTGTGTGTGTGTGTGTGTGTGTGTGTGTGTGTGTGGAGAGAGATTGAGTGTGTGAGTGAGTGAGTGAGTGAGTGAGTGAGTGGTGGGGTGTGTGTGTGTGTGTGTGTGTGTTTTGTGTGTGTGTGTTTGTGTGTGTGTGTGTGTGGTTGTGTGTGTGTGAGTTTTGTGTGTGTGTTGTGTGTGTGTGTGTGTGTGTGTGTGTGTGTGTGTGTGTGTGTGTGTGTGTGCGCCTCTGAGCGCACGTGTGTGTGTGTGTGTGTGTGTGAGCGAGCGTGCGTGCATGTGTGTCTCTGAGTGATGTGTGTGTGTGTGTGTGTGTGTGTGTGTGTGTGTGTGTGTGTGTGTGTGTGTTTTGCGTGTGTGTGTGTGCACGCACCTGCATGTGTGAGCATGTGTAAAAAAATAAAGAATCTTTATTTTCCAACAATGAACACCATATTTCATAACTGCTGACATCAATCTTGAGAGATATTTGCATGCATGAAAAAAGGACAGCTAAAAGGACACCAGAAAAAAGTCATTCCAGTGGGTCATTCAGGGGCCATAATTATGATTTCTACTCAGGGGACATAATTATGATCTCTAACATAAGCCTCAACCAATGTTACATTCTCAAAGGCATTGTGGGTTTCGGTACACTTATCAGAGGTGGTTGCATGATTGTTTTAAAACAAAATTACATGATTGATTCAAAAAAAAAAAAACCCACCATCGAAGGAGGACATGAGCTGCATTTGAAAAATAGACAAAAGCAGGGAGATTTTGAGCACATTTATGAAACACAATATTAGCGCACACACACATGCGCACGCACACATACATATACAATACACACACATACACGCACAAACGCATGCACACACACATACAATACATGCACACAAACACACACGCGCACGTACACACGCGTGCACACACACACACAAACACACGAAACAAAATCATCAACACATGCACACACACGCACGCATGCGCGCACACCCAAAACCATCAACACCAAAAACACAAACAAACAAAATACAATCAACAAACAAAGAACCCTTCTGACCACACACAAGTCTACAACGTCTGGCAGCTACCACCAGGCTGGAGGAGTGAAAGTGAAGGTGAAAAGGCCAAGACTCACCGGTAGCTACATTTCTGGCCAGCAGATTCTGTAGCTTAAGGACGGGGCTGTGGTGTACTTGTATTCATTGCCGATCGTCTGCTGATTGGTGGACTGGCACTTGAGCACCAGACGCTCGTCCACACGCTGCAACAGCACCAGGATGTCCTCCAGCAGCAACACCTGCAGCTCTATCAACCGATGGGAGCGCAGGCGCCACACCAGCTGCCCGTCGTACACCAGCTTGTGCTGGGTCAGGTCCAGTTTCTGCCAAACATGTAATTAACCCTTTTGACTCCTGCGCCCTATCCACCACCAACTGCAAAAACTTAACCCTTTGACTCCCTCACCCCATCCACCAACTGCAAACACTAAACCCTTTGACTCCTGCACCCTATCCACCACCAACTGCAAACACTTAACCCTTTGACTCCCGCACCCTATCCACCACCAGCTGCAAAAACTTGACCCTTTGACTCCCTCACCCCATCCATCAGCTTCCTGCAGGAAGCTGGCGGATAAGGTGAGGAAATAAAACGGTTAAATTTTTGCTTTACTAGCATGGTTGGCAATGCAGGATGCTGGTGGACAGGGTGCAGGAGTGAAAGGGTTATCTATACAGTCACATATACAACATATACACACAAGGCTGGCAGCCCATACATTTCTATAAAAAAAGTATATTCAATACGTTAATTAATTATTAGCAGTAATTTTTCCGACTACAAAATACCAACCCCATTTTCAGGATGAGTTATGTGAGCTAAGATAGGGTCCATTTTTTTGTGTTTGTTTGTGTGATATGCACCCCCCCCCCCCCTTCCCACCCCCACCCCCCTGGGGATGCCGGGGGCTCTTTCAGTATAAATCGTCTCCCCACCTCATGGAAATTCTGTGATAGAAATTTCCTCTATTCTGTCACTCTCTTTGTTTCTGCTTTCTGTCATTACTACCTATCATTTTCTGCCTTGCTGGTCCATTCACCTGTATGTGTTCGATAAAGTCTTATTCACTTTTTCTTAGGATTGATAAATGGGTACATGTATTAAGTGCATTTTTGGCTCGAGGGAGGTGAGATATGCGGAAGCAATTTTAGTTAATTTATGCCTGTTATATATGTCTTGGTGTCCTTAGGTAAGCTCATATTTGTATTCAGGTATGTTTTTTAAAATCCCCTGTGCGATAAATTGGACGGAGTGGTCAACGCCAGTAGCATGTCCTTAGATTATGTGCGTGAATGCATCGATATGTGTACTTGATCTTTTCTTTTTTGTTTTCCTGTTGATGTTTTAAATGTTTTGAAGCGGTTATAGCCCTGATATGGCTCTACACAGTTGGCTGGGCTTTAAACAACAATAACGATAACAAAAAAACACTCAAGAACTCTCTTCCTGATGTTAACCCATATACCCCCACAGCGCCCGCCAGCGCCCACTGTAAATCGTAATAGCGTTCACCCCGGAGCGCCCATCAGCGCCCGCTGTACACGTGGCCACTATGGACGCGGCCATCATTGTTTACATAAACGAGAATCCCGCGAGAGTGAGAGCCTCGTTTTGGTGACTTCCTGTCCCGCATTTAGAACTTTACAGTGTCAAAATCGATCAAGTTTTCATGGTGCTACGAATTTTCAAAGTTTGGAAAATGAGTCTCATGACCGATGAGGAGTTATGGCGCGCGGCGGCGTCTGTTGAATGATGACGGAGAAGAATTTGAAGGTTTTACGGTTGAGGATCTTGTTAATAAAGTTGATCCATGTGATGTGGAAAGTGACCTAGATACCGACTTGGAAGCTGTTGCCGCCGAGTTCGACGATAGTGAGAGTGAGAGTGAGAGCGAAGGTGGGTCGAGTATCGATCGATTGCCTGACCTCCAAACCGAAAATGGCAGGACGTTTTAGGCTCGGTTTCAGTAAAGGAATTTTCGGAAAATGTTCATGTTGTGCATGATCTGCCTGTTGATCTGCATTCTCAAAAAGTATACCCCTCCCCTCCCTTGTGTGTGTGTGTGTGTGTGTGATTAAAAAATGATGTTATTGGTATGTGAGTGAGATTATTTGTTAATGTAACAGCGCAGTGAGTCGAACTGAGAATAGTGCTATACAAAAGCTACTTATTATTATTATTATTGGTGCAAGCTTTGCACAGTTTCATGCTCAGCTTCTGCAGTAGACTTTGTTCTGGGTCCTCTGGGACATTTGCAGGCCATTAACTGATTAAGAAGCATTTCTGGACTGCATCTTTGACTTTGAACTAACACACCAGTAAATTTTTGATAACATTCACCATCAAATCCGACTTTATAATTTTTTTCTGCGAGTAAAACCAGAATGAACCTGGAGAAAAACTCTTTCTGTGAGTACTTCATTGTATGCACAATGCCAAAAAAATGATTCCTTGAAACAAAAAAAGGTAATTATAATTTTAATTGATTTCTTTAGTTAGTAACTATCGAAAATTGCAAGAGTTACCTTCCTTGACATAGGATTTCATAGTATGGTTCACGTCGGATGACGTGGGGGTATATGGGTTAATTGATAGGCTTTTGTTGGTAAGATACTATCATTAATACCATTATTTCATTGGGGGTATGCAAACTGACCTTGATGTCCATGAGGCTGGGATCTGCGGAGGCGTCGATGGCTCGTTTGTCAAGTTTCTTCTGCATCTCCTTCAGCTTGTGGTAGTTTTCACACTCCCTGACCGCCGTGTTGACATAGGCCAGGATGTGCTTGCTGCGCTCCAAGGCCTGTTCCAGGTTCCTGTATTCCTGAGACATGGCTGTAGGCAGATGGGAGAAGACCATTACTATGATGATTATAAAAAGGGTGAGCTGACAAACTGGATTTAGAGCCAACAACATACTAGTACATTCTGATCATGCGGGATATCAAGTTTGCCAACAAGGTATTTATAAACCATCATCATATTAGTAATCCTCCTATTTCTATTTTAAAACTAGGGAATGGCGATTACCATGAATCAAAAACTTTATCAATCTACTTGAATTACACATGAAATAAGCAGCCAATCATGCCTGTAATGAACACCGCATTTAAGGTTGTATTAGTACTAGTCATCATCATCATCAGGTGCCCTGCTGCATGGCGTTGGCGATCATGGACTTCCATCTGCCTCTATCTCTCGTTGCCCCTAGCATCTCCCCCACCCTCCTCGTCCCTAGCCACTCTGCAAGTCCATCCAGCATTTTCTCCCTGGGTCTACCCAGTGCTCTCTTTCCCTCCAGCTTTCCCGTTGTGACCAGGTGCTCCTAATCCCCCTTCCTCATAAAATGCCTCTGGAAATTTTGACCTCATTTCCACAAATGGCTGACAACTAAATTCAGCCAGGGACAATTACAGTGAAAAGGCTACATGTTGCCAAACTTTTAATGATTTCAGCACTTGGACAAAGTTTTACTTATCACTGAAGACAGATGTGACAAAAACTTGCATGGTGATCCCTCAGAAAAAAAAGCAAGGGTGACAAATTGCAGAAAATCATGGAGATACAGTCCTAGATGTTGCTTCTGTGTATGTCAATAATCAATGGAATATTCGCATAAATGTTCCCCAAGCCACCACCCCCAATTCAACATATACAAACCCCCTATCCTCAGTCCTCTTCCATTCCCCAAATCCTCCACCACCACCACCACCACAACCACCACCACCACCACCACCACCACCTCTCTCTCTCTCTCTCTCTGACTCACGGCTCTGTGTATACTTGAGGAGGTTCTCTATCAACATGGGGTACTTGGTTAGACGCTGCATCTGACATGGCACGTGGTCCTTCAGCTCCAACTTTCGACACAATTTGTCCGCTTCTGCCTCCTGTAGGACAAACCACACAAACCTTCCTTTCATTCCTGTAACTCATTTCAATTCAATAGGAATTTCACTGTTCGCCTTCAAATTTTTTTTTTTTTTTTGCCCATCAATAATTCTGCAAAGAAAAGAAAAACAGAATTGCCGTTTCATTTTTCTTACAACAAGATAACTAGCCTGCGAGTGTAGACTCATTTGTAGTCAACAAACTGGGTAGAACAGAAAGTTTGCAAGAAAGTTTGCAAAAGTAGACAGACTGACTTGTCGTCAACAAATTGGGTAGAACAGAAAGTTTGCAAATGCAGACTAATTAGTAGTCAACAAATGGAGTAGAACAGAAAGTTTGCAAATGTACACTAACAAATTTATAGTCAACAAATGGGGTAGAACAGAGAAAGTCTGCAAAATGTACACTAACAAATTTGAAGTCAACAAATGGGGTAGAACAGAGAAAGTTTGCAAATGTACACTAACAAATTTGAAGTCAACAAATGGGGTAGAACAGAGAAAGTTTGCAAATGTACACTAACAAATTTGAAGTCAACAAATGGGGTAGAACAGAGAAAGTTTGCAAATGTACACTAACAAATTTGACATCAACAAATGGGGTAGAACAGAGAAAGTTTGCAAATGTACACTAACAAATTTGTAGTCAACAAATGGGGTAGAACAGAGAAAGTCTGCAAATGTACACTAACAAATTTGTAGTCAACAAATGGGGTAGAACAGAGAAAGTCTGCAAATGTACACTAACAAATTTGTAGTCAACAAATGGGGTAGAACAGAGAAAGTCTGCATATGTACACTAACAAATTTGTAGTCAACAAATGGGGTAGAACAGAGAAAGTCTGCAAATGTACACTAACAAATTTGACATCAACAAATGGGGTAAACCAGAGAAAGTCTGCAAATGTACACTAACAAATTTGACATCAACAAATGGGGTAGACCAGAGAAAGTCTGCAAATGTACACTAACAAATTTGACATCAACAAATGGGGTAGAACAGAGAAAGTCTGCATAATATAACTAACAAATTTGAAGTCAACAAATGGGGTAGAACAGAGAAAGTCTGCAAATGTACACTAAGAAATTTGACATCAACAAATGGGGTAGAACAGAGAAAGTTTGCAAATGTACACTAACAAATTTGAAGTCAACAAATGGGGTAGAACAGAGAAAGTTTGCAAATGTATACTAACAAATTTGAAGTCAACAAATGGGGTAGAACAGAGAAAGTCTGCATATATATACTAACAAATTTGAAGTCAACAAATGGGGTAGAACAGAGAAAGTCTGCAAATGTATACTAACAAATTTGAAGTCAACAAATGGGGTAGAACAGAGAAAGTCTGCAAATGTACACTAACAAATTTGAAGTCAACAAATGGGGTAGAACAGAGAAAGTCTGCATATGTACACTAACAAATTTGAAGTCAACAAATGGGGTAGAACAGAGAAAGTCTGCATATGTATACTAACAAATTTGAAGTCAACAAATGGGGTAGAACAGAGAAAGTCTGCAAATGTATACTAACAAATTTGAAGTCAACAAATGAGGTAGAACAGAGAAAGTCTGCAAATGTACACTAACAAATTTATAGTCAACAAATGGGGTAGAACAGAGAAAGTCTGCAAATGTACACTAACAAATTTGAAGTCAACAAATGGGGTAGACCAGAGAAAGTCTACAAGTGCAGACAAATGTGTAGTCAACAAATGGGGTAGAACAGAGAACAGGGACAGAACAGAGGATGAAAGAGTAACACTGCCTTTGTTCTGGCTTCACTGGAGAGTGTCTCTAATGTCTGCCATTTTCCATAAGGAATGAGAACAAGCCAATGACAGTAAGAAAAGTTTTAAAAAAAATACATACAATAAAGCAATACAGGAGAGATTTTCTGATCAGTTGTCTTTGCCTTTTAAAACAAAAAAAACAAGAAGAAAACAACAACAACAGCAACAACAAAAATTGGGGAGTGGGTGGGGGCTTCACCAATAAATCGTTACTGCATGTGGAATTTCTGTTTTTCCTTTGTGTGCTAATCACAGCTAGTCTGCAAGAGTAAACACACGCATACCTATTTGTGTATATGCATGTGTGTATGTGTATTGTGTGAGAGTATGCGCATGCGTTTGTGTGCGTGCATGCATGCATGCATGGTGTTGTGTGTATGTGTGTGTGTGTGTGTGTGTGTGTGTGTGTGTGTGTGTGTGTGTGTGTGTGTGTGTGTGTGTGTGTGTGTGTGTGTGACAGAGTACACGTTTGCTAAAATCTCTGTGTATGTGTGTGCATGTGAGCACATGCAATTTTTTTTTACAGAAAAGCACAGCAGTCAATTCTCTAGCTACTTGTCCACATGTACAATATCCATATACATATGACACATACAACACAGCGTTCAGCAAACTCAAGCCCTCTGCAAACATAAACTTTTGACGAGGACTCCAACACATTTTTCTGGATGAGTCTGTCAGTCAGCGCAGTGATCTATCTTTCTTACCCCTAAAAATTGTGCCAGTCGCTGGTCTTTCCGGCGGTGACGTTTGAGAGCTTCAAGGGCATAAGACTGGTTGCGACAGTATTCGGCGCAGGCCTTGCGGAACACGTCTCCTTGTTCACCACCCAACTATGCGACACAAAACAAAAAAGGCTCAAGTTTTATGTCAGATAGTAAAAAAGAGCAAGACAGGCTGATACAGGGAAAGACGCACAGAAACCTGAAAGCCTATGTTATTAACCCTTCCACTCCCACACCCTATCCACCAACAGCAAAAACTTCCTGCAGGAAGCTGGTGGATAGGGTAAGGGTGTCAAAGGGTTAAGTTTTTGGAGTTGGTGGACAGAGTGCAGGAGTCAAAGGGTTAATACCAACAGCTCTCATAGACTTCCCAGACTGGACATTTTGAAGCAGTAAATTTGGGTTTTGTAACATGTTGGAAATAAAGCCTTACAGTGATGTGAGGACAATGCTACCAAACAATGTCAAATACAGGACACACAAAACCATTTTTCTGTGATTTCAATCATACCCTTTCTAGAAGGATGTCTGCAACAACAACCCCCCCCCCCCCCCCAAAAAAAAACAACAAAAACAAAACATTATGGTGATGTCAGGACAATGCTACCAAACAATGTCAAATAAAGAAACACAAAACGATTTTTTCGTGATTTAACCTTTTGACTCCTGCAACCTATCCACCAACTGCAAAACCTTCACCCTTTGACTCCCTCACCCTATCTAACAGCTTCCTGCGGAATCCTGGTGGATAGGGTGAGGAAATCAAAGGGTTAAGTTTGCTTCACTAGCATGATTGAAATAGCAGGATGCCGGTGGATAATATGCGGGAGTCAAAGGGTTAAAACATACCATTTCTAGAAGGATGTCACCCCCCCCCCCCCCCCCCCCCCCCCCAAAAAAAAAAAAACCGACTCCTAATGATGATGTGAAGACAATGTCACCAAACAATATCAAGTAAAGGACACACAAACGATTTTTTGCGTGTTTTCAATCATACCCTTTCTACAAGAATGTCCCCAATATAAAAAACCCCAACCCTTTTTGGTGATGTGAGGACAATGTTACCGAACAATGTCAAATACAGGACACATAAAACAATTTTTTTTTTGCATTTTCAATCATACCCTTTCTAGAAGGATGTCCCCAACAAACAAACCAAAAAAAAACCCCTATGGTGATGTGAGGACAATGCCACCAAATAATATCAAGTTAAAGACACACAAAATGATTTTTTTGTGTGTGTTTTCAATCATGCCCTTTCTACAAGGATGTCCCCAACAAACAAAAAACCCTTACGGTGATGCGAGAACAATACTACCAAACGTCAAACATAACACAGGACACACAAAACTATTATTTTGTGTGATTTAAATCATACCTTTCCTAGAAGAATGTCCCCAACAAACAACAAATACTTATGGTGATGCGGGAACAGTACTACCAATGTCAAATACAGGACACACAAAACTATTATTTTGTGTGATTTAAATCATACCTTTCCTAGAAGAATGTCCCCAACAAACAACAAATACTTATGGTGATGCGGGAACAGTACTACCAATGTCAAATACAGGACACACAAAACTATTATTTAGTAATAATAAATAATAATTACAATATTTATATAGCGCAAAATCTTGATAAAATCAAATCTAAGCGCTGAAGCAGACACACACGCAGGCACGCACGCCCGCACACACACGCACGCACACACACAGACACACCCACACACACACACACACACGCATGGCTATAAATGGGGAGAAAGAATAAAAGCAATAAAAGCAAGAATAAAAGCAATGGAAAATTATAGAGAGCATAGCATACAATTATATATTATAACCATGTGATTCCCTCCGAGCGGAGACAGGCTGCAGAGGGGAGGGTTGAGTGAGGTTAGGATTTTATGCAGGAGAGAAAAGGTGAGTTTTGAGAGCGGACTTGAAGGAGACAAAAGTAGGTTGCTGACGGACTGAGAGAGGAAGTTTGTTCCAGGAGAGTGGACCAGAAACAGAGAAGGCTCGTGGACCATAGGTATTGAGCTTAGTGCGTGGAAAGCGAAGAGTCAGAGGATCAGAGGCAGAGCGGAGGGTACGTGAGGGAACATAGATCTCAAGTAGGCTTGACAGGTAATCGGGGGCTGCGTTATTGAGGCTTTTGTAGCACATGGTGTCTAGTTTGTACTGTATGCGCTTTGATACAGGGAGCCAGTGAAGTTGTGCCAGGAGAGGAGATATGTGGTCAGCTTTTTTCTTTTTGAGTACAAGGCGTGCAGCGTTGTTTTGAATGCGCTGTAGGATGTGAATGGTGGAGGCAGGAAGACCAGACAGGAGTGAATTGCAATAGTCAATGCGAGACATTATGAAGGAGAGAACGAGTTTTGCAGTTGTTTCGACAGAGAGATACTTCCTGATCAGCTTTATACGATGGAGATGATAGTAGCAGGATCTGGCAGTTTGAGAAACAAAGTTGTTCATAGAGAGGGTAGAGTCAATGCAGACACCAAGGTTTTTAGCTGAATCAGAAATTGGGACTGATGTGTTACATAATGGGAGAGAAAGAGGAGGCAGCTGAGAAAGTTTCTGACGGGTGCCAATGAGGATAGCTTCTGTTTTGTCGTCATTAAGCTGAAGTCTATTGTGTGTCATCCAGTTCTTAATGTCCGAGTAACACTCAGTGGTGCGAGTCAACAGGCGCTGTATATTATCAGGTGAGTCACTGTCTTGAAGTTGGGTGTCATCAGCATAGAAGTGGTGTTTTATAGAGTGTGATTTAAATCATACCTTTCCTAGAATGTCCCCAACAAACAACAAATACTTATGGTGATGCGGGAACAGTACTACCAATGTCAAATACAGGACACACAAAACTATTATTTTGTGTGATTTAAATCATACCTTTCCTAGAAGAATGTCCCCAACAAACAAAAAATACTTATGGTGATGCGGGAACAGTACTACCAATGTCAAATACAGGACACACAAAACTATTATTTTGTGTGATTTAAATCATACCTTTCCTAGAAGAATGTCCCCAACAAACAACAAATACTTATGGTGATGCAGGAACAGTACTACCAATGTCAAATACAGGACACACAAAACTATTATTTTGTGTGATTTAAATCATACCTTTCCTAGAAGAATGTCCCCAACAAACAACAAATACTTATGGTGATGCGGGAACAGTACTACCAATGTCAAATACAGGACACACAAAACTATTATTTAGTGTGATTTAAATCATACCTTTCCTAGAAGAATGTCCCCAACAAACAACAAATACTTATGGTGATGCGGGAACAGTACTACCAATGTCAAATACAGGACACACAAAACTATTATTTTGTGTGATTTAAATCATACCTTTCCTAGAAGAATGTCCCCAACAAACAAAAAATACTTATGGTGATGCGGGAACAGTACTACCAATGTCAAATACAGGACACACAAAACTATTATTTAGTGTGATTTAAATCATACCTTTCCTAGAAGAATGTCCCCAACAAACAAAAAATACTTATGGTGATGCGGGGGAACAGTACTACCAATGTCAAATACAGGACACACAAAACTATTATTTTGTGTGATTTAAATCATACCTTTCCTAGAAGAATGTCCCCAACAAACAAAAAATACTTATGGTGATGCGGGGGAACAGTACTACCAATGTCAAATACAGGACACACAAAACTATTATTTAGTGTGATTTAAATCATACCTTTCCTAGAAGAATGTCCCCAACAAACAAAAAATACTTATGGTGATGCGGGAACAGTACTACCAATGTCAAATAGGACACACAAAACGATTTTTTGAGTGTTTTCAATCATACCCTTTCTAGAAGGATGTCCTTCCCCAAAAAAAACCTTATGGTGGCGCAAGACCTACGCTACCAAACAATGTCAAGCACAGGACACACAAAACGATTTTTTTTGTATTTTCAATAATACCCTTTCTAGAAGGACGTCCCCACCAAAAAAATGAAAAACAAAACTTTATGGTGATGTGAGGACAACGCCACCAAACAACATCAGATAGAGGGCACATAAAATGATTTTTTTGTTTTCAATCATACCCTTTCTACAAGGATGTCCCCAAGAAAAAATCCCTTGTGGTTATGTGAGAATAATACTACCAATGTCAAATACAGGACACACAAAACGATTTTTGTGTGATTTCAATCATACCCTTTCTACAAGGATGTCCCCAACAAACAAAAAAACCCTTAAGAGAACAATACTACCAAACAATGTCAAATAGAGGGTACATAAAATGATTTTTCTGTGTGATCTATATCATACCCTTTCTAAAAGGATGTCCCCAACATCTCCCACCACAGGATTCTGACTGCGTCTGTCCTTCATCGTCTTGTTCATAGATGCTGAAACAATGGTAAGAAAAGCATGGGTATTACAATTAGGAGAATGTCTGTAAAATCACAAAGCATGGGTATTACAATTAGGAGAATGTCTGTAAAATCACAAAGCATGGGTATTACAATTAGGAGAATGTCTGTAAAATCACAAAGCATGGGTATTACAATTAGGAGAATGACTGTAAAATCACAAAGCATGGGTGTTACAATTAGGAGAATGACTGTAAAATCACAAAGCATGGGTATTACAATTAGGAGAATGTCTGTAAAATCACAAAGCATGGGTATTACAATTAGGAGAATGTCTGTAAAATCACAAAGCATGGGTATTACAATTAGGAGAATGACTGTAAAATCACAAAGCATGGGTATTACAATTAGGAGAATGTCTGTAAAATCACAAAGCATGGGTGTTACAATTAGGAGAATGTCTGTAAAATCACAAAGCATGGGTATTACAATTAGGAGAATGTCTGTAAAATCACAAAGGGTGTTACAATTAGGAGAATGTCTGTAAAATCACAAAGCATGGGTATTACAATTAGGAGAATGACTGTAAAATCACAAAGCATGGGTGTTACAATTAGGAGAATGACTGTAAAATCACAAAGCATGGGTGTTACAATTAGGAGAATGACTGTAAAATCACAAAGCATGGGTATTGCAATTAGGAGAATGTCTGTAAAATCACAAAGCATGGGTATTACAATTAGGAGAATGACTGTAAAATCACAAAGCATGGGTGTTACAATTAGGAGAATGTCTGTAAAATCACAAAGCATGGGTGTTACAATTAGGAGAATGACTGTAAAATCACAAAGCATGGGTGTTACAATTAGGAGAATGACTGTAAAATCACAAAGCATGGGTGTTACAATTAGGAGAATGACTGTAAAATCACAAAGCATGGGTATTACAATTAGGAGAATGACTGTAAAATCACAAAGCATGGGTATTACAATTAGGAGAATGACTGTAAAATCACAAAGCATGGGTATTACAATTAGGAGAATGTCTGTAAAATCACAAAGCATGGGTATTACAATTAGGAGAATGACTGTAAAATCACAAAGCATGGGTGTTACAATTAGGAGAATGACTGTAAAATCACAAAGCATGGGTGTTACAATTAGGAGAATGACTGTAAAATCACACAACTTGGTAAATATGTTCCCTTATCAATTACAAGAAAAAAAAAAAGAAAGGACAGATAGCTGGATGGATGGATGAGATGGTGAAAGGGGAGAGGGAAAGAGAGGGGGAAGATGGTGACAGGGGAGAATGGGAGAGGGTGTGGTGTGTGTGTGTGTGTGAGAGAGGAGAGAGGAGAGAGAGAGAGAGAGAGAGAGCAGAGGGAGAGAGAAAAGGAGAGAGACAGAAAAAGGGAGAGAGAGAGATGGGGAGAGAGAGAGAGAGAGGGACAGAGAGACAGAAAGAGAGAGAGAGAGAGAGAGTGTGTATATAACAAAACTGAAAAAGCAAAATCAACACCTCCTCTCCTACCACACACACACAAATACATACACACTCACTCACTCACACACACACTCTCACACACACACACACACCACCTATCTCTCTCTCCACACCACACACACACACACACACATTACACACATTCTCTCTCTCACACACACACACACACAAACACGTACACACACACATAAGCAAAATCAACAGCTTCTCTACCACACACACACACACACACACACACACGAACACGCCACAAACACACACACACAAACAAAATCAACAGCTTCTCTACCACCACACACACGCACAAAACACACACACGAACACGCACAAACACACACACAAACACGCACACACACAAACACACACACAAACAAACACACACACACGAACACGCACAAACACACACAAACACACAAACAAAATCAACAGCTTCTCTACCACCCCCACACACACACAGAGAAACACACAAGTGATGGCAGGTCAATACAAACACGACATGACATGAACAGAACTGACGGCCACTGACCATGAAGCCTGATGATCTCCTCGATGTTGGGGAAGAGGGCGCGCGCTAGTTCCCTCATCACCCCTCCCACCTCCCCATTCATCGGCCGGTAGAACAGCAGCTCAAGTACTTTCAGGTTCCGCAGGTGGGCCTTCTCCGTGTGGAACAGCTCTGTGGAAACATACCGTCAACACACAGTGACTTACAGGCTCCTGTTGTATCAGATATTTTAAAATATGATATACACGGTGAATATATTAGAAATAGAAAGCAAAGGTAAGGGGTTGGAACTAAACAGCAAGAAGACTGAAGTCATGGTGATCAGTGACGCCGACAGGTAAGATATATACAGAAGCTGGTGCTTTTCCTTCACATGAGTAAGAAGACTGTGCCTGTAAATGTTCAGTCAAAGTGTATCCAACTCGGTTTTAATCATACTCCACCCTCATGTTTGCATCTTGTGGGAGATCAGAAATAAATGTATTGTTATTTTATTGTTACTGTTATTTATGTGTAAAGCCTAGTCGACTGCTTAGAGCCATATCAGGGCTATAACCATTTCAAAACATAACACTTCAACTAAGCAAAAACGGGAAAAGAAAATAAAGTACACATATCAATGCATTCATGCACATAATCTAAGGACATGGCCCTGATGTTGACCACTCTGACCAATTTATCGCACAGGGGATTTAAAAAATATACTTGAATACAAATTGAAACACAAGTAAGGACATTAACTCATACATAACACATACATAAAAACAGAGAAAGCAGACTAGATGCTACTGAGATCTGCAGACTGCGCTGAGGAAAAAGCAAAGGTGAGATCACCAAAGAAAGCCTTCATGGATGACGTGACCTTGCTGACAAGAGATACGGACACAATGCAGGGTGTTTTGACTCGGCTGGATGAGCTGATCACTTGGTCCAGGATGAAGTTTAAAGCCAAGAAATCTAGAAGCCTGACTATTCACAAAGGGAAGCAGAAGCAACAGAAGTTTACAATCGCAGGGGAACAGATGCCTACAGTAAAAGAGCAACCTGTGAAAAGTTTGGGATGGTGGTATGCAGGAACCCTGTCGACAGGAGTCGGGGTGTGGAAATCATGAAGCAGGCTAAAGATGGGCTGAAAGCGATTGACCAAACAAAACTGCCAGGAAAGTACAAGATATGGTGTTTACAGTTTGCCCTCTACCCTGGACTGACATGGCCGCTGATGACGTACGAGGTCGCCGTGTCAGAGTTGAGATGATCGAGAAAACATGTAACACCTACATCAGGAAGTGGCTGGGGCTGCCTCGCACAACCAACACATCAGCCCTGTACAGGCAGAAGGGAGCGCTCCAGCTACCCCTCGCATCCATCGTGGAGATCTACAAGGCAGGAAAGATCAGGACTGTGATGATGCTGAGGAGTCGAGGGATCAAAAAGTCAGCGACGACCCGACAGAAGTCAGAACAGCGAGAAAATGGAATGCGGAGGATGCAGTGACGAGATCATCTCTTCGTTGGAACATGGCGACATTGTGGTCCAGCACAGACGGGCAGGTTGGGACTTGGCAACGCGACTTCAGACCTTTTAGGAAGATGTCCCAACGAGACAGAAGAGCAGCTGCAGCAGGGCAGGTGCAAAGAATGAGGCTGAAAGGCGAGAAGTTCACCTCATCCAGTGTGCTCAACAAGGGCGGGTGACCGGGTGGGAGGAGCATGTAGTGGAAAGAAAGATTGGATGGAGTGAGATCTGGGAGTGGAACACATCGAGGTTAAGCTTTCTTCTCCGGTCCACCTATGATGTTCTGCCTTCACCAGTGAACTTAGTCAGATGGAAGGTCCAGGAAGATGACAAGTGCAGGTGCGGCAAACTAGGAACCATGAAGCATATCCTCTCAAACTACCACCTGGCCCTGAATAGATACACAATGAAGTGCTCAAGGTGTTTACCAAGATGGCGAAGGAGCAGGTGGAGGAGGGAAAATACGCTCTTAAGCCACAGAAACAAGGACTGGGCAAGATCGTGTTTCTACCGCAAGGAAGCAAGGTTCCTAATGGAAAGGCAAGCGAGGCCACGGATGGCCAGTGTGGTGGTCTGTGGGAGGTAGCCGCAGACCTTGAAGGCTGCGAGAGATTCTTCCCCATCCCAACAACGAAGAAGCCAGACCTGGTGGTATGGAGCAAGGAAGAGAGAGAGGTGCACCTTGTGGAGCTGACGGTGCCCCACGAAGACAATATCAGGGCTGCACACGAGCGGAAAGAGAATCGCTACGAGGCTCTTGTCGATGAATGCGAGGAGGTGGGATGGAAAGCAACGCACTTCCCAGTCGAAGTCGGCTGCAGAGGTTACATCGCAAATAGCGTCAGAAAGTGGATGAAAGTGGCTGGACTTGGTCCGAAGAAAGTGAATACCATGACAAAAGCTCTACAGAAGACCGTAGAGAAAGCAAGTCATTGGATCTGGTTGAAGAGAGAGGACACCTCCTGAGCGAGTCCTGACGGTTGATGGCAAAGGCATACAGTCGAACTGGCAGGGAGACCTCACATCGGTGAGGGGGCTCGGTGCGTCATTGAAGCTGTAGAAAGGAAGAGCCCGAAACAGTGACGCATTCTCTCCTGATGATCTCCACGCCAGAGTCCGGCCCTCGGAGCTTTCGACTGTTAGCAGTGTAAGCTGTTTTCAATGATTTTGCTTCCGCACATTTCATATCCCTAGAGCCAAAAATGCACTTTATACATGTACCCAATTATCAATCCTAAGAGAAAGTATGTAAGACTTTATCAAACACAATACAGGTGAATGGACCAGAGAGGCCGAAAATGATAGGAAGAAACCATAGAAATCAAAGGAGGAAGAGGGGAAAAAAAAAAAAAGAAGAAATTTCTAGCACAGAATTTCCAAATGAAGGGGATATTTATACTGAAAGACCCTCGGCATTCCCACAGGGGAAATTCGCTCAATACATTGGATAGTATTCAGCGGGAGATATCAATGGAGCATGGCTCAGCGTCTTCTGATGGTAAAGCCAAATCATCAAAGGGGTTAACTAAGGGCATTTAGATCTTTATGCTGAACTGATGGCATGATTTTTGTAGCTGACAAGCCTATCTTTCCAGAGTCATTATTTTGTCAATTTTGAAGCCTGCTTTAACTTCTGGCCCATGCAAGCACATCAGTGCTCAGAAATAACAAATTTTTACTATTAAAACACATTACACAGTCTGCTCTACTTTTATCCTACAAAAATGTCTACTGTCCAATCCTTCCTAAATATTGATATGCAACTGCCTTCACACTCATTTCCTACTTTCTATTACAGTTATCATCATCACAATCATTATCACTGACCGTTGATGACCTCCTGGCGTTTCTTCTCTTTAGGTTTCAACTTCTTCAAGACGTCGTCGCCCAAAACCTGCTTCAAGGGGGGCAACTCTTCCACCTCCAAATCCGAGTCGTACTGGGGGGCCCTTGCTGCAGCCAGTGCGTCGTTCACAAACTCTGATGAAGCACCGGGCTTTCCACACTACTGCAAACAGATCATCGCGTGGTCAACCAGCTTTCATTTGCATGCAACACTTTCCCTTGCAGTTCACACTCTACTACACTTTCCTTACAACATTTACTACTCTTGCAGTTTACATTCTACTACACTTTCCCTACAACATTTACTCTTTCAGTTCACATTCTACTACACTTTCCCTATAACATTTACTCTTGCAGTTCACATTCTACTACACTTTCCCTACAACATTTACTTTTGCAGTTCACATTCTACTACACTTTCCCTACGACATTTACTCTTGCAGTTTATATTCTACTACATTTTCCCTACACTTACTCTTGCAGTTCACATTCTACTACACTTTCCTTACAATATTTAATACTCTTGCAGTTCACATTCTACTACACTTTCCTTACAACATTTAATACTCTTGCAGTTCACATTCTACTACACTTTCCCTACAACATTTACTCTTGCAGTTCACATTCTACACCACTTTCTCTACAACATTTACTCTTGTGGTTCACATTCTACACCACTTTCTCTACAACATTTACTCTTGTGGTTCACATTCTACACCACTTTCTCTACAACATTTACTCTTGTGGTTCACATTCTACTACACTTTCTCTACAACATTTACTCTTGCAGTTCACATTCTACTACACTTTCCCTACATTTACTCTTGCAGTTCACATTCTACTACACTTTCCCTACAACATTTACTCTTGCAGTTCACATTCTACTACACTTTCCCTACAACATTTACTCTTGCAGTTCACATTCTACCACACTTTCCCTACAACATTTACTCTTGCAGTTCACATTCTACTACACTTTCCTTACAACATTTAATACTCTTGCAGTTCACATTCTACTACACTTTCCTTACAACATTTAATACTCTTGCAGTTCACATTCTACTACACTTTCCTTACAACATTTAATACTCTTGCAGTTCACATTCTACTACACTTTCCCTACATTTACTCTTGCAGTTCACATTCTACTACACTTTCCCTACAACATTTACTCTTGCAGTTTATATTCTACTACATTTTCCCTACACTTACTCTTGCAGTTCACATTCTACTACACTTTCCTTACAACATTTAATACTCTTGCAGTTCACATTCTACTACACTTTCCCTACAACATTTACTCTTGCAGTTCACATTCTACTACACTTTCCCTATAACATTTACTCTTGCAGTTCACATTCTACTACACTTTCCCTACAACATTTACTCTTGCAGTTCACATTCTACTACACTTTCCCTACATTTACTCTTGCAGTTCATATTCTACTACTTTCCCTACAACATTTACTCTTGCAGTTCACATTCTACTACACTTTCCCTATAACATTTACTCTTGCAGTTCACATTCTACTACACTTTCCCTACAACATTTACTCTTGCAGTTCACATTCTACTACATTTTCCCTACAACATTTACTCTTGCAGTTCACATTCTACTACACTTTCCCTACAACATTTACTCTTGCAGTTCACATTCTACCACACTTTCCCTACAACACTTACTCTTGCAGTTTATATTCTACTACACTTTCCCTACGACATGTACTCTTGCAGTTGACATTCTACTACACTTTCCCTACAACATTTACTCTTGCAGTTGACATTCTACTACACTTTCCCTACAACATTTACTCTTGCAGTTCATATTCTACTACACTTTCCCTACAACATCTACTTTTTCAGTTCACATTCTACTACACTTTCCCTACAACATCTACTTTCTCAGTTCACATTCTACTGACCCAAATTTTGTTCATAAATCTCTCATTCCCAAACACATTCTACAGAGAACAGTGATCACTAGACACTTGGTTTTCAAGCAGCCAGTCACCCTCCACCCCCGGACTCCTCTCCTTCAGACATAAAGACTTCACATTCTCATGATCACTTTTAACCCTTTGACTCCCGCACCCTGTCCACCAGCATCCTGCATTGTCAACCATGCTAACAAATCAAAAACTTAACCCTTGATTCTCTCACCCTATCCAACAGCTTCCTGCAGGAAGCTGGTGGATAGAGTGAAGAAATCAAAGGGTTGAATTTTTGCAGTTGGTTGACTAATGTGGGAGTCAAAGGGTTAATTTTCTTTAGGACACCACCCTTCCACTGGCCGTACAAGGCACAAAGTTTCTGTTGGTTCTTTCACCAAACAGTCAACACTTCACAGCCTGCTGACCCATTCTCCCTCATACCCGCTCTCCCTCCAACACACAAAACCCTCTGACTCCAGCACCCCCCTATTCACCAACTGCAAAAGCTTAACCCTTTGATTCCCTCACCCTAACCCTTTGGTTCCCTCACCCTAACCCTTTGGTTCCCTCACTCTGTCTACCAGCTTCCTGCAGGAAGCAACATGGGCAATTCTTGTGACACATCTTGACAGTGCACATTTTCGGTCCACTTTCAAATGAATAGTTATTGCATATTTGTCAAATTTCATTCATACAGGCAGTTATTGTACATTTGTTCACTTTCATATGGGAAGTTAAAGTACATTTTCTGTCCACTTTCCTATGGGGAGTTACTGTACATTTTCCATCCACTTTCATATAGGTGGTTATTGTACATTTGTCCACTTTCACATGGGTGGTTATTGTACATTTGTCCACTTTCACATGGGTAGTTATTGTACATTTGTCCACTTTCACATGGGTAGTAATTGTACATTTGTGCACTTTCATATGGGTGGTTATTGTACATTTGTCCACTTTCACATGGGTAGTTATTGTACATTTGTCCACTTTCTCATGGGTAGTAATTGTACATTTGTCCACTTTCACATGGGTAGTAATTGTACATTTGTGCACTTTCATATGGGTGGTAATTGTACATTTGTGCACTTTCACATGGGTAGTTATTGTACATCTGTCCACTTTCATATGGGTGGTTATTGTACATGTACATTTGTCCACTTTCACATGGGTAGTAATTGTACATTTGTCCACTTTCACATGGGCAGTTATTGTACATTTGTCCACTTTCACATGGGTAGTTATTGTACATTTGTCCACTTTCATATGGGTAGTAATTGCACATTTGTCCACTTTCACATGGGTAGTAATTGTACATTTGTCCACTTTCACATGGGTACTTTTTGTACATTTGTCCACTTTCACATGGGTAGTTATTGTACATTTGTTCACTTTTAAATGGGTAGTTATTGTACATTTGTCCACTTTCACATGGGTAGTAATTGCACATTTGTCCACTTTCACATGGGTAGTTATTGTACGCATGTCCACTTTCACATGGTAGTAATTGTACATTTGTCCACTTTCATATGGGTAGTTATTGTACATTTGTCCACTTTCATATGGGTAGTTATTGTACATTTGTCCACTTTCATATGGGTATTATTGTACATTTGTCCACTTTCACATGGGTAGTTATTGTACATTTGTCCACTTTCATATGGGTAGTTATTGTACATTTGTCCACTTTCACATGGGTAGTTAGTGTACATTTGTCCACTTTCATACGGGTAGTTAATGCACACTTTCTGTCTACTTTCACAGGGTAATTAATGCACATTTTGTCCACTTTCATATGGGCAGTTATTGTACATTAATTTTGTCCACTTTCATGCGGGTAGTTAGTGCACACTTGTCCACTTTCACATGGATAGTTACGGCATATTTGTCCACTTTCATGGGTAGTTATTCTACATTTTCTGTCCATTTTCACATGAACAGTCACAGAGCAAACATCTCCATGGTAACTTCTTCCTTTTACATCTCATTCTGGTAATGAATTCTACAGGTGCATCATATCACTCCACCATAAGGTCTACTTCCATTTGCCACCAATTTCTAGAAAGTTCCACTGTTGTATTCTCACAGAGTTCAACCATACTGACAGTTTTCTATTATTTCAAATAAGAATCGCACATTCACAATACTGACTGTACTACAACTTCCACCAAATGTTTAATGTCTTACAGTCATAATATTGACTAAAATAAATACATGTCAAGTCTTCTTGTTATTTTGGTTTCTTGCTTAATTTTTGTCGTTGGTTTGTTTGTTATTTGTTTCTAATGACTATTTTCAAAGAAACTGTTTGGGAATATAAAACATTTTTACCAAATATTTAATGTCTTACAGCCACAATATTGACTAAAACATGCATGTTAAAAGTCTTCTTCTTATTTTGGTTCTTTGCCTGATTCGGGTTGTTGGTTTCTTTGTTTTTTGTTTTTAAAGACTATTTCAAAGGAACGTTTTGGGTATATAAAACATTTTCACGAGATATTTAATGTCTTACAGCTACAATACTGACTAAAATAAACACACGTTAAGTCTTCTGTTATTTTGGTTTTTGGCTTAATTTTTGTTTTGGTTTATTTGTTTTTAATGACTATTTTCAAAGAAACTTTTTGGGTATAAAAAACATTTTCAAATATTTAATGTCTCACAGCTACAATATTGACTAAAATAAACACATGTTAAGTCTTCTTCTTCTTTTTTTTTGGGCTTAATTTTTGTATATTTTGGGGTTTTTTTGGGCTTAATTTTAGTTGTTGGTTTATTTGTTTTTAATGACTATTTTCAAAGAAATTTTTTGGGTATAAAAAACATTTTCAAATATTTAATTTCTCAAAGCTACAATATTGACTAAAATAAACACATGTTAAGTCTTCTTCTTATTTTGTTTTTTGGGCTTAATTTTTGTTGTTGGTTTTTTTGTTATTTGTTTTCACTGACTATCTAAAGTATCTTCAAAGAAACTTTTGGGGGAATATAAAATACTTTCTTTCCAGCAGATTCCCATCAAACAAAATTTCTTCTCCCTGGGGAAACTATTTTTACTGACACAAATCCACACACATGACAGTCCACTGACCGATTGGAAAGGCTGGAGGCAGAGGAACTGCCAGATTGGTGGTTCAGGGCACAGAACATGTCATCCCTGTCCACATCACTGTAAAACAACACCATCATTACCATAATCAACATATAATATGTAAAACATGTCGTCTCTGTCCACATCACTGTAAAACACTAACAGCATAATTAACATATAATATGCAAAACATGTCATCTCTGTCCACATCACTGTAAAACATCAACACCACAAAATTAACATATAATATGTAAAAATCTTTCATCTCTGTCCACATCATTGTAAAATATCACCATAATTAGCATACAATATGGAAAACATGTCAACTATGTCCACATCACTGTACGACAAGAACATCGCCACTATAATTAACATACAATATGTAAAACATGTCAACAATGTCCACATCACTACAAAACTCGACCATGATTAACATACATGTAAAACATGTCATCTCTGTCCACATCACTGTAAAACGTCATTACAATAATTAACATATATGTAAAACATGTCAACTATGTCCATATCATTGTAAGACAACAACATCACCACTACAATTAGCATACAATATGTAAAATATGTCATCTCTGTCTACATCACTACAAAACTCAACCATGATTAGCATATAATATGTAAAACATGTCATCTCTGTCCACATCACTGTAAAACATCATTACAATAATTAACATATAATATGTAAAACATGTCAACTATGTCCACATCACTGTAAGACAACAACATCACCACCATAACTAACATATAATATGTAAAACATGTCATCTCTGTCCACATCACTGTAAAACGATACCATCATTACCATAATTAACATATAATCTGTAAAATGTGTCATCTCTATCCACATCATTGTAAAACTATACCACCATTACCATAATTAACATATAATATGTAAAACATGTCATCTCTGTCCACATCACTGTAAAACATCACCATAATCAGCATATAATACGTAAAATAAATTATCTCTGTCCACATCACCGTAAAACACCACCATAACGAACATGTAATATGTAAAACATGTCACACACAAACTGACCTGGGAAATCAGAATTATCTTCACCCTTTACCTATCTGGCAGAGGTTCTAGGTGGATTGAACAGAAGACCTGAATGGAAGCCAGACATTTACCCACTCAACAACTGTGTCTGTCAAAAATGGGTGCCCCTTATGTTTCATCACTTAAATACATCTTCTTATGGGTTCGAATCCCCATCAGTCTCTTGAAAAATCACTGTGAGATTTTTCAGCTCTAATCGGCTTCTACTCAGAGTTGGGGTTGCTAAGGGCTCACTGGGAAGACAGGGACCACACAGTCAAGTCTCATCCACTTCACGGATGCGTCACTGAGGATGTTGCTCAAATCTTCTGACCAGCACCATGCAGGTGTCTGTATTTCTCAGGCTTGGTTGACGACAGGATATGTCATGACAGTAAGCGTAGAGTACAGCCTTGTCATGCAGTCTCAACCCTAGATGGTAATCCACAGCGTCATGATTATCCTCCTCATCAACTCATCATCACTGCATTGTAAAAACTAACTGTGCCAGCTTCTGTGGCCATTAAGCTGGCATAGAAAATGGGACGAAAAGAAAAAATAAAAGGTGAGCACAAAGCTAACCTCCTGGAGTGTGATGATCCTTAAAACAACAACAACAACAACAACAAAAAACATCTTCTTATTCTCTTGATATGTGTTTCTGGATTCAAGTGACTACTTATAAAAGACAGGCAAAACTCACCTTTTGGCTCTTCTTGTGGGTCGCTCTGCTTTCTGCAAAATGTACAAACACTTTTGAGTCAGTGTGCACAGCACACCAATAATTATAATGAATCTCTCTCTCTCTCTCTAAAACTCATTCACTCACTCACTCTCTCTCTGTGGCTTGCTCTAACTCCTTCACTCACCCTCTCTCTTTCACTCACTCACTCTCTTCTCTCTCTGTCTGACTCTCTCTTCTAACTCATTCACTCACTCACCCTCTTCTCTCTCTCTGGCTCTCCCTCTCTCATTCACTCACTCACTCTCTTCTCCAACTCACATTCACTCACTCTCTTCTCTCGCTCTAACTCATTCACTCTCTCTTTCTCTCTCACATGTACACACACACACAAACAACACACACACAGCACTAAGAAATGCCTGCTGTTCTTTTTTCTACACATACAATGCATATACCATTAACAAGACAGTCAATTATACATGAATACAGCTTCTACGGATGTTCAGCACAAAAGTCATCATACATTGAAATGCCAGCTAATCTTTTTTCTACACATAAAATGCATATATCATTAACAAGACAGTCAACTATACATGAATACAGCTTCTACGGATGTTCAGCACAAAAGTCATCATATGTTTCCACTTTTTCTTCCAATTTTTCTTTTCATAGGAACTCCCCAACCTATCCCAATGTGAAAAAAAAAAAAAAAAAAGAGGGGATGGGGGGGGGGGGGGGGGGGGGGGGACAGAGAAGGGAAAAAATATAACAACAGACAAAAACCACCACCAACAACAAAAGATGACTCACATCGCCTTTGCCCTTCAGACTCTCTGAGCGGCTGAGGTCAACGCTGCTTTTCCTGCAACATGACACAGGTCAACTAAGACATGTATCACAGAAGTCACACAGTCACTATCACCATTGACATGCGGTGACCATGATGTCATACGATTCACACAGTCAATGCACCTACCAGGACAGATTTTCATTTCTTCGAATTAAACCTTTCAACTCCCACACCCTGTCCACCAGCACCCTTCATTGTCAACCATGCTAGCAAACCAAAAAACTTAACCCTTTGATTCCCTCACCCCACCCACCAGCTTCCTGCAGGAAGCTGGTAAATGGGGAGAGGGAGTCAAAGGTTTAAGTTTTTGCAGCTGGTGGATAGGGTGTGGGAGTCAAAGGGTTAAACAAAGCTAGTTGTAAGCTGAACACAGTTGTCCTGTCTAAACAGCCCTTAAACATCCCTGTCACACAATCTATGTAAACCATTCCCTCAGCTGTGTCATCTCAACAGGCCCCTAATCCCTAGGCAGTATCACCTAAACAGGCCCTTAACATTCATATTGTACAATTTACACAACCACATAAATAAAACAGCAGTATCGTAACAATAATTTGTCTCCTAACTTTTGAATGTGAGAACAGTTTCATAAAAAAATAATTGACTTTGTAATATGTTCAAACAAATACCCAGTACTAAGCACTAGTCATATCTTTAATTTCTTCTTCAAATATGACAGTAAAGGAATAAGAAGATCATAATCACAATACTCAGATACTGATGAATGAAGTTCACTAGGAGGAAAAACAAACTAAAAACAACCAGGGTCATTTCTGGATCATCAAGATTGTCAATTAATCAGGAACGATTTATCATAACACTGGGTGCAACTGTTTCTGTACAAGGCAGAAACAAACAGAGTGACAGAAAACAGAAAATTCTTAGCACGGAATTTCCAGAAGGTGGGTACTATTTATACTGAAAGAGCACCCTGGCATCCCCATGGGGAGAGCTTCCTGGTGGATTCAGTCAGGGAATGAAAAGATTAAGACAGACAGTAAAGAACACTGAAAAGATAAAGACAGACAGTAAAAAACATTGATAAAATTTAAGACAGACAGTAAAGAACACTGATAAGATAAAGACAGACAGTACAAAAAACATTGATAAGATTTAAGACAGACAGTAAAGAACATTGATAAGATTTAAGACAGACAGTAAAAAACATTGATAAGATTTAAGACAGACAGTAAAAAAACATTGATAAGATTTAAGACAGACAGTAAAAAAACATTGATAAGATTTAAGACAGACGTAAAGAACATTGATAAGATAAAGACAGACAGTAAAAAAAACATTGATAAGATTTAAGACAGACAGTAAAAAAACATTGATAAGATTTAAGACAGACGGTAAAGAACATTGATAAGATAAAGACAGACAGTAAAAAAAACATTGATAAGATTTAAGACAGACAGTAAAGAACATTGATAAGATAAAGACAGACAGTAAAAAAAACATTGATAAGATTTAAGACAGACAGTAAAAAAACATTGATAAGATAAAGACAGACAGTAAAAAAAAACATTGATAAGATAAAGACAGACAGTAAAAAAACATTGATAAGATAAAGACAGACAGTAAAAAAAACATTGATAAGATTTAAGACAGACAGTAAAGAACATTGATAAGATAAAGACAGACAGTAAAAAAAACATTGATAAGATTTAAGACAGACAGTAAAGAACACTGAAAAGATAAAGACAGACAGTAAAAAAACATTGATAAGATTTAAGACAGACAGTAAAAAAAACATTGATAAGATTTAAGACAGACAGTAAAGAACACTGATAAGATAAAGACAGACAGTACAAAAAACATTGATAAGATTTAAGACAGACGGTAAAGAACATTGATAAGATTTAAGACAGACAGTAAAAAACATTGATAAGATTTAAGACAGACAGTAAAAAAACATTGATAAGATTTAAGACAGACAGTAAAGAACACTGATAAGATAAAGACAGACAGTAAAAAACATTGATAAGATTTAAGACAGACAGTAAAGAACACTGATAAGATAAGACAGACAGTAAAAAAAACATTGATAAGATTTAAGACAGACAGTAAAAAAAACTGATAAGATTTAAGACAGACAGTAAAAAACATTGATAAGATTTAAGACAGACAGTAAAAAAACATTGATAAGATTTAAGACAGACAGTAAAGAACACTGATAAGATAAAGACAGACAGTAAAAAAAAACATTGATAAGATTTAAGACAGACAGTAAAAAAAAACAAGATAAGATTTAAGACAGACGTAAAGAACATTGATAAGATAAAGACAGACAGTAAAAAAAACATTGATAAGATAAGACAGACAGTAAAAAAACATTGATAAGATAAAGACAGACAGTAAAAAAAACATTGATAAGATAAAGACAGACAGTAAAAAAAACATTGATAAGATAAAGACAGACAGTAAAGAAAAACATTGAAAGATAAAGACAGACAGTAAAAAAAACATTGATAAGATAAAGACAGACAGTAAAAAAACATTGATAAGATAAAGACAGACAGTAAAAAAACATTGAAAAGATTAAGACAGACAGTAAAAAACATTGATAAGATTTAAGACAGACAGTAAAAAACATTGATAAGATTTAAGACAGACAGTAAAAAACATTGAAAAGATAAAGACAGTAAAAAAACTGATAAGATTTAAATTAAAACAGAGTAAAAAAAATTGATAAGATTTAAGACGGACAGTAAAAAACATTGATAAGATTTAAGACAGACAGTAAAAAAAAATTGATAAGATTTAAGACGGACAGTAAAAAAACATTGATAAGATTTAAGACAGACAGTAAAGAACACTGATAAGATTTAAGACAAGACAGTAAAGAATCCATCTGCTCTCCGTGATAAGCATGCACATGCAGTAGACCAACAGACAGACCCGAACCCTACCTGCTTCCTGTGGTTGTGGAATCAGTATCCCAGGTCCGGGTCCTGTGGGGCTGGCCAGGTCCTGGTAGCGATCGACGATGGACCGCACCGAGTGTTCCTTGGGCAGACCCGCTATGAGAGCAAGCGCAAATGCTGGGGTCAACATCGCCATGGCAACAAGTCGGGCAGGTAGGTAGGTAGGTAGGTAGGCCAGCGGGTGTGGACAGCGGGCGAGCGGAGAGGAGGGGGGGAAGAGTGAGCGGCGGGTCAGAAAGAGAAAGGGGAGCAGACAGAGCAGGTGATTAAAAGCCCACACACCAGCACAGCTAACAGCATGCATGCATGAGATGAAACACAACATGTACAGTGCTGCCCCTCCAGTCCTCCCTCACCCCACCCCTCCCTAAACTGACGTATGTGCATCAACTGCCACCTCCTTGCTAAAGCATCGTTTCTCTTCTCTACAATACTTGCAACCCAACAACAGTAACCTCCTTGCTATCGCACCACTTGTTTTGCCACTATTAAAAAAAAACAAAAAACCCACACACAAAAAAACACACACTAAAAAAATCGTACCCATTCTGAACACAAAGGATGCTGCTGATTTTACACTAAGCACTCAGAAACCCTATACCATCTCAATGAAGACAGTTCATTTAAATACAATTTTAAAAAAGCAAAAACAAAGACAAATCATCTGAATGAAGACAGTTCATTTAAATACAATTTTAAAAAAGCAAAAACAAAGACAAATCATCTGAATGAAGACAGTTCATTTAAATACAATTTAAAAAAACAAAAACAAAACAATAAAAAAAAAACCCTGCCCACTCTAATGTTCACCTTTCAGCAACTTCTTGCCTAGTTCAAATCTTCAAATAAGTGCTCAAGGAGGTTACTTGTACTTCTCTAAAAACAAAATATGTAAAGCAACAGATTTTTTTTTTCCAAAAAAAGAAAACAAGCAGCCGATCTTTTTAAAAAAAAAACAACTGTACACTTTATCTGTTAAAACAGAAATGTATAAAGCAACTTCAGATTTACAGTATTCACATAATCACATTTCCCATTAACAGACTAAATGAAAGCATTTCAGTAAAATTCATGTATTTCTATTTTAAGTAAGCAAATAAATAAAACAACAATTAAACAGCTTATTTTTTTACGAATGAAAAAAAAAATCACCTGAAATAAATTTTTAAAAACTCAACCCCCCCCCCTCCCCACCAAATACATTTAAGATCCCTTTTTCATTAAATTTTTAAGAAAATCAATATGCAAACTATGACTATACGAAATTAGCTTACAAAACTGTTTTAGCTCTCCCTCACCAAAACTTAAAGCAGTAAAAAAATAAAAAAATAAAGAAACCCAAACACTTCATTTACTTTCATTTCTTACGCTAGACAATGAAGCAGCAGTATTTCCAAGTCCACATTAAATGACAAAATTTAATTATTAGAGAAAGCGTGATGAAACACTGTTAAAAAAATATACAAGATACCACTTTACACCATTTTGTACAAATATCAATTCAGGTTAATCAATGATACAATTCTAATCAAGTAGAATGCAACAAAATATGCATTTAACACATAACACCTTTTTATTTACAAAAATTCAGTAAACTAAAAATGCACGTCTGAAATATTGATGAACACACTCAATAAAAAGTGGTTAAAACGATACATAACCGAAGTAGTGATGAAATAAGATAACAGTGTTAGCATTGTACAAAATACATGAAATTAACCCTTTGTGACTCCCACACCCTGTCTACCAGCATGCTGTATTATCAACCATGCTAACAAAGCAAAAACTAACCCTTTCAACTCCCTCACCCTATCCACCAGCTTCCTGCAAGAAGCTGGTGGACAGGGTGAAGGAGTTGAAAGAGTTAAGTGTTTGTAATTGGTGGACAGGTTGCAGGAGTCAAAGGGTTAATCAGAGCTGGAACACCATTCCCCTTAGAACCACACATGACCAAACCAGGATCAACCAGTACAACAAGAGCAAAGCCAGAAAACATCCAAAACAAATGAAATGAAATCAATGACTTGTGAGTTCAACTCCACTTTCAGGCCAGCAGATGCAACAAATGAACAAAACCTGCATCCAATCACAGGCAAGGTCACAAAACCAGCAGCCAATCAAACGCTATGTGACTACACCAATCCACCTCAGCAGGCCAATCATAAACTACGTGACTACATCTACTGATCTATCTACTGCAACAGCCAATCAAAGGCTGTGTTACTACATTACGCCATCTCCCACTGTCTAAATCAGTGATAACGGACAATCACATGTGACTACATTACGCCATCTCTCACTGTCTAAATCACTGATAACGGACAATCACATGTGACTACATTACGCCATCTCTCACTGTCTTAATCAGTGAAAACGGACAATCACATGTTACTACATTACGCCATCTCCCACTGTCTAAATCACTGATAAAGGACAATCACATGTGACTACATTACGCCATCTCTCATTGTCTTAATCAGTGAAAACGGACAATCACATGTGACTACATTACACCATCTCTCACTGTCTAAATCACTGATAACGGACAATCACATGTTACTACATTACGCCATCTCTCACTGTCATAATCAGTGAAAACGGACAATCACATGTGACTACATTACGCCATCTCTCACTGTCTAAATCACTGATAAAGGACAATCACATGTGACTACATTACGCCATCTCTCACTGTCTAAATCAGTGATAAAGGACAATCACATGTTACTACATTACGCCATCTCTCACTGTCTAAATCACTGATAACGGACAATCACATGTTACTACATTACGCCATCTCTCACTGTCTAAATCATGATAACGGACAATCACATGTGACTACATTACGCCATCTCTCACTGTCTAAATCAGTGATAACGGACAATCACATGTGACTACATTACGCCATCTCTCACTGTCTAACTCAGTGAAAACGGACAATCACATGTGACTATGTTACGCCATCACTCACTGTCTAAATCACTGATAACGGACAATCACATGTTACTACATTACGCCATCTCTCACTGTCTTAATCACTGTTAACGGACAATCACATGTGACTACATTACGCCATCTCTCACTGTCATAATCAGTGAAAACGGACAATCACATGTGACTACATTACGCCATCTCTCACTGTCTAAATCACTGATAACGGACAATCACATGTTACTACATTACGCCATCTCTCACTGTCTGCATCACTGATAACAGACAATCACATACTACTACATTACGCCATCTCTCGCTGTCTAAATCACTGATAACGGACAATCACATGTTACTACATTACGCCATCTCTCACTGTCATAATCACTGATAACGGACAATCACATGTGACTACATTACGCCATCTCTCACTGTCTAAATAAGTGAAAACGGACAATCACATGTTACTACATTACGCCATCTCTCGCTGTCTAAATCAGTGAAAACGGACAATCACATGTGACTACATTACGTCATCTCTCACTGTCTAAATCACTGATAACGGACAATCACATGTTACTACATTACGCCATCTCTCACAGTCTAAATCACTGATAACGGACAATCCATGTGACTACATTACGCCATCTCTCACTGTCTAAATCACTATAACGGACAATCACATGTGACTACATTACGCCATCTCTCACTGTCTCCATCACTGATAACAGACAATCACATACTACTACATTACGCCATCTCTCGCTGTCGAAATCACTGATAATGGACAATCACATGTGACTACATTACGTCATCTCTCACTGTCTAAATCACTGATAACAGACAATCACATACTACTACATTACGCCATCTCTCACTGTCAAAATCACTGATAACGGACAATCACATGTGACTACATTACGTCATCTCTCACTGTCTAAATCACTGATAACGGACAATCACATGTTACTACATTAGGCCATCTCTCACTGTCTAAATCACTGATAATGGACAATCACATGTGACTACATTACGCCATCTCTCACTGTCTAAATCACTATAACGGACAATCACATGTGACTACATTACGCCATCTCTCACTGTCTAAATCACTGATAACGGACAATCACATGTGACTACATTACGCATCTCTCACTGTCTAAATCACTGATAACGGACAATCACATGTGACTACATTACGCCATCTCTGTCTAAATCACTGATAATGGACAATCACATGTGACTACATTACGCCATCTCTCACTGTCTAAATCACTATAATGGACAATCACATGTGACTACATTACGCCATCTCTCACTGTCTAAATCGCTGATAACAGACAATCATATGTGACTACATTATGCCATCTCTCACTGTCTAAATCACTGATAACGGGCAATCACATGTGACTACATTACGCCATCTCTGTCTAAATCGCTGATAAGGGATAATCACATGTGACTACATTACGCCATCTCTCGCTGTCTAAATCACTGATAACTGACAATCACACATATGGGATTTATCATTTTTTTGTCATCCACATACGCAAGTAACATGATAGCCACTCACTGACTGTGACTGGTCTCTTCCCTGTGTGAAACATGGCGTGCCTAACTCTACTCTGGTGCGCGAAAACTGGAGCAGTGTGCGTGCTTGCATATGTGCGTGCACGTGTGTGTGAAGGAGAGAGAACTAATACACACGACAAAAAAGACAGATGTATCACTATTATAACATTATGCTCTCTCTCCAGCTCTCTACAGGAACAAGGTCAAACTAATTTTACGTGAGGTAACAGAGAGAGCCTGACACAACAAAGTTTTTAATCCACTGAGGAGCTGTCTCACATACCAAAGTGTGCCTATCTTAACAGAACAGCAAACCTAAAGGCTACTGATGTTATACACACGTGATTAACATACAGGGTAATATATGAAGAAAGTTACCATCCCCTCCCCCATTATACAAAATACACACAAAATAGATACCCCCCCCAAAAAAACCCAACAAACATACAAAAATCCCACTCACACACCCAATACAAGTGGGGGAAAGAACATAAATTCTCATGTTGCTGTAATATAACCACACAACATCAGCAGGGAAAGAAATGATTTGAAACATAAAAAAAAAAAAAAAAAAATAAATGAACAAGTAACTCTGCCAAAAGTAAAGTATCAAAGTAAACTGAAACATCAAAATGAAACAGAAAAGACACGCCTAACTAAACAAAAACTGAAAATGCGCACCAAACTGAGGCATGAAAAAAAAAAGGACCAAACTGAAATAAAGACTTGTATACACAAAACAATAGACCAAAACAAAACGGACAATAAACATTCAAATTGCTACAAAGACTAGACTTGTCTATACACACAAGCCAAAACGGAACAGACAAAAAACAAAACACCCCAACCGTTACAGAGACTGGAATTGTACATACACATACACACACACACGAAAACAAAACAGACAAAAAACACCCAAACAACTATACAGACTTGAGTGCAAAGACACAATGGGAACAAGACTCCTGTAAAAAGATGATACCAAACTGAAACAAACACCTGTCCAAAAACAGATTAACTCCTTCAGTCCCCGAAAACTACGAAACCGCACTTCTGGACAGACATTTCTGGGGCTAAAGTCTGGACAGAGTGATATGAAGAACCTGCTTGTGGCCCATGCGACAGGCTTCCCTTTCTGTGGTGCCATTGGGACCAAGCAAGATTCTCCAGTCACTACAGCTTGGAGTCAATGAAAGAAGAACAACTGTAGTAACGACTTTTCTAGGATGCGCAAGCTTGGTATTTTCATGTTTCCATGATCTGCTGAATGTCGACATGATTTATAGGATCTTTAACACGTGTATCTGATGTTCATCACGTATACACACACGAAAGAGACTCAGACACCAGCAGACCTACACATTATGTTGATCTGCGCGACTGGTAAAAATCTCCAACCTTTACCTGCCAGGCATTAGCAGGATGGAGTACTGAACTCCGAACCTGATTGGAGTCTAAAATCCGAACCAACTTGACTATCAAGCCTAACAATAAGCTACAACAAACTCCAATAACACACACACGCACACACACACACCACACGCACACACACACACACACACACACACACACACACAGCCAAACATAAATACACAGACACAAACACACACAAAAACACAAAGACACCCACACAGTCACACAAACACCCACACAGACATGAACACACACCCACGCACACTCACAAAAACACACACACACACGCAGATATCAGAGACTGAAAACACACCTTACACTGAAAACAAAGGCATACAAATACTGACAAAGCAGAAATTCCGACAATATCCCCCAAAACTGAAGCAAAGACAAGAAAACAGCGAACTGAAACACAAATAACCCGAGTAAATTAAAAAAACGAATAATAACTGCAAAAAAGCGTAAGTTCCCATAGACGTTTCTGATTTTCACGGGCGCCGCTGACTGAAACTACAGTCTGTTAGAACACACGGGGAAAATAATGCAATGTTAAGTGTGAGCAGCCATCTGAATATACAGCACCACTCCACCAAGGCACACAGCACAAGCTTGCTCCCAGGCAGGTTGTTAACTCTTTGACACCCGCACCCTGTCCACCAGCAGTCCGCACTGTCAACCATGCTAACAAAGCAAAAGGTCAACCCTTTGATTCCGTGGGGAATCGAAGGGTTGAGTTTTTGCAGTTGGCAGACAGGGTGTGGGAGTCAAAGGGTTAAGCGTACTAAATCCATAATAAGCTGGAACTATATGATACAGACACAGGGTATAGCAAACTGCACAAACACAAGATACCGCCTGATACACTGTTGTTCTTTAAAAGACTTCCTGACCCACAGGGTGTGATTGGTGCACACAGGAACCAAGTCCGACTTTTCTTTTTCAAACAGTTTAACAACGTCAACAACCTGTTACCATAATCAACCCTCTGACTCCCTCATCCCATCCACCAACTGCAAAAACTTGACCCTTTGACTTCCTCGCCCTATCCAGGAAGCTGCTGGATAGGGTGAGGGAGTCAAAGGGTTAAGTTTTTGCTTTGCTAGCATGGCTGACACTGCAGGATGCTAGTGGACAGGCTGCAGGAGTCAAAGGGTTAAGAGATCTACATGAAGAGCGTGGAGCCAATCAAACTCTACAGAGACCTTCGCAAGAACAGACTTGATTAAAACAGATCCCTCTAGATGAAAAAATTTCAGTTGGTGAGACATTATAAAAGGCAAAGCCTTAATGTGGGTCCTCTACCCCCCACACCCTTGAAAGTAATTTGTATTTTTTCATTAGAAATTATACACTTCATCTGACTTGGGACAACTTTAAGAGATAATACTCTTTACTGGACTTGTGACTAATTTGTTCCACACTTCTTCTCTAAGCCCAATTCACCTTCTTTGTTTGAGAAAGAAGCAAAATGAAAAACAAATACCGACTTGGTCACCTGAGTGAAGGTAACAGATGTCTTTATCAACATTTTAAAAAATTCAAATTTTCATTTTCTTTCCTCAGAATCAGTTTATCATAATTCCACATTTCCAAAGAAGTACAAAGTGTGAACTCCCTACTGGATAAGTCTCTGGAGTGAATGAATAAAAAACTTTTCATCAACATTTGAAAGTGTTTCCATTTCCAGTTAATTCCATATTTTCATTTCTTAAAAAAAACAACCAACCAACCAAACAAACAAAAAAGTGTAAATTGCATTCTGGATATGTATGAAAAGAGTTAAGATAATATAGTTCTATTTCTTCAAGAAACCAACAGTAAACTGCAATCTGAATACAGTATTATATGAAGAAAAGTTAACCCTTTGACTCCTGTACCTTGTCTACCAACTGCAAAATCTTTCACCTTTTGACCCCCTCACCCTATCCACCAACTTCCTACATGAAGCTGGTGGACAGGGTGAGGGAGTCAAAGGGTTAAGTTATTCCTTTGCTAGCATGGTTGACAATGCAGGATGCCGATGGACAGGGTGCGGGAGTCAAAAGGGTTAAAGGTCCAAGTAGAAACCCAACAGAACAGTAAAACCATGCAGGACGCTAACATCAGGTTACACACATGAAGTGCAGTGACTGGCGTATATAGTGTTACTTCCCATACATGTGGAGCTCAACAAGAAGATAGGGCAGTGGAATTCAAAAAAACAAAAAAAAGGGAGGGGGGGATAAGGCTGTGTGAGTGAAAAGGATGAAGGGGGTGAGAAAAGAGAAAGATATGAGGGAGATGAAGAATTTTTGAAAATGAAAAAAAAAGAAAAAAAAAGGAAAAAAAAAAAAGAAGAAAAGGGAAAATAGAGGCTGTTGGAGTGAAAAAGAGGAATGGGGTGAGAAAGAGAAAGATGAGAAAAAGACGAATTTTTTAAAATGAAAAAAAAAAAAAAAAAAAAAAAAAAAGGAACGAAAAAAGGCTGTGTGAGTGAAAAGGATGAAGGAAAGAAAAAGATATGAGGAAGAAGAAGAAGCAGCAGTTTGATACTGAATGATGGTGGTGCTAGGAGGGAGGGGAACAGAGAGGGAGGGAGGAGGAGGGAGAGAGAGAGAGAGAGAGAGAAAACGAGAGAGAACGAGAAAGAGAGAGAGAGAGAGAGAGAGAGAGAGAGAGAGAGAGAGAGAGGAGAGAGAGAGAGAGAGAGAGAGACGGAATGACAGACAGACAAAATGAAAAAATCTGTGTAGAGGACTATGACGCTTGCATGTGTGTACATTATGTGGTACAAACGCAATGAAGACGACGGCAATAATGCCCGGAATGGTTCCGTCCTGCAAAAACTAACATGTTATAATTGTTTCACTCATAGACAAACAATTCCAGAACATTATGTGGACCAAGTCCTGGTTCTCCAACAGTAAGAAATGGGAAACAAATTTGCCCTGATTAACTGTTTTGTCAACAGGTTCTGAGACCTCATCAGAGGCACCTTTCTGAACCGTTCTGCTGGAAGCCTTAAGATACTATCAAATGTTTCAAAATTACTGCCAAGAAGTGGCCACAATTTTTCATACATTAAACTTAGTTTTTCTCATGTTGTTTATTTTGAATCATCTTACTCGAACACACATTAAACTGCAAACATTCTTAGTTTTTCTTTTGTTGTTTATTCTGAATCATTTTACTCGAACACACATTAAACTGCAAACATTCTTGTTTTTCTTTTGTTGTTTATTCTGAATCATTTTACTCGAACACACATTAAACTGCAAACATTCTTAGTTTTTCTTTTGTTGTTTATTCTGAATCATTTTACGACAACACACATAAAACTGCAAACATTCTTAGTTTTTCTCATGTTGTTTATTCTGGATCATTTTACTCGAACACACATTTAACTGCAAACATTCTTTGTTTTTCTCATGTTGTTTATTCTGAATCATTTTACTGCAGAGTCAACTGTTCCCAAAACATACTCAGATGAGAGTATAGAAATCGGGGCAGCATGTGAACGCATCAAGTCTGTTCTGTGACTCAAGCTTCATCTTATCCATTCACTCTTTCCTTCTTTTCTGGTCATGCTCATATAGCATCAACATTTTGCTTTTTTTGCAGTGGTAAATATTAGTGTTGTAAAAAGGTTAAAAGGAGAAACCAACATGCTGAGGAATTAAACCCCAGTCCCAAGTTTCGCTTATTACCAAGTCCACGGCAAAACCGAAACAACACATCACCCCATTCAGGGTACTATGAAAACCAAACAAGTCCAACAAAAGCACCATCTCCATATACAGAAAAGCTTTGCTGAAACCAAACCTGGATTAGTTTTGTTCTTCTATGCAGTCAAGCTGCCGCTGTGAACCCTTATATGATACGGAATATCAGATAATGATGGTCATGTTAACTATCAGATAATGATGCTCATGTTATCAATTCTACCCAAGCTTACATGGCCAAGCCAAAATGAACAAGTTTCACACTAACAGCTAAATCCAGCTTGCCTTTGTTTCATGTCTGGAAGAAGCCAGGCTCAACCACACCAAAATGTGGCAAAAAAAAAAAAGAAAAAAAAAAAAGACAAAGATGTATCAAACAAACACACCAGTTATTTTTCTTTTTCTAATTAGTTGAAGCTGCCATGAAAGAAACTAGTGACCTGAACAGACAGACAGACAGACAGGACAAACAAACAAAAACAGAAACAGTACAATTCTCTGCTCTGACAAAGCTGCCAAAATTTACTGCATACAAGTTATTTTTTTTTTAAAAATCAATTTTTCTACTTCAATAAGCCTGCTGACAATTCCCACACTGAAATGATTAACCCTACGACTCACGTACCCTGCTTTGCCAACCATGCTAGCAAAGCAAAAACATAACCCTTTGATTCCCTGGTGGAAAGGATGAGGGAATCAAAGGGTTAAGTTTTTGCAGCTGGTAGACAGGGTGCGGGAGTCCAAGGGTTAATAACGGCGAAGAGCGAAAAAAAAGAAGGGTACCCACTCACCAAAGTCGGGGTCGTCTTCCCTGCGTAACGGCTGTGTCAGCCCCCCACCAGGGGCGTCGGTGACGGTGTAGGGGGGGCTCCTGGCTTCCCCGGAAAAGGCCTGACCCAGCGCCTCCGACACTGAAAAGAACGCTCTCCTGTCAACATGCCAGGGCACATAACCCTTGCTGCGTTAGTAGACAAGCAGGCAGGCAGGCAGGCAGGCAGCATGCATGTTGGTTTGTGGATGTCAGCGTACAGGCACTGACTACAGCTGAACTAAAAACGTGTCAACTTCAACGGCACTGGCTACAGCTGTACTAAATGTTTTGTCTTCAATGATACTGACTACACCTGTATTAAACGTTTTGTCTTCAATGATACTGAGTACTAAATGTTTTGTCTTCAATGATACTGACTACAGCTGTGCTAAATGTTTTGTCTTCAATGATACTGAGTACTAAATGTTTTGTCTTCAATGATACTGACTACAACTGTACTAAATGTTTTGTCTTCAATGGTACTGAGTACTAAATGTTTTGTCTTCAATGATACTGAGTACTAAATGTTTTGTCTTCAATGATACTGAGTACTAAATGTTTTGTCTTCAATGATATTGACTACAACTGTACTAAATGTTTTGTCTTCAATGATACTGAGTACTAAATGTTTTGTCTTCAATGGTACTGAGTACTAAATGTTTTGTCTTCAATGGTACTGAGTACTAAATGTTTTGTCTTCAATGGTACTGAGTACTAAATGTTTTGTCTTCAATGATACTGAGTACTAAATGTTTTGTCTTCAATGATACTGAGTATTAAATGTTTTGTCTTCAATGATATTGACTACAACTGTACTAAATGTTTTGTCTTCAATGATACTGACTACAGCTGTACTAAATGTTTTGTCTTCAATGGTACTGAGTACTAAATGTTTTGTCTTCAATGATATTGACTACAACTGTACTAAATGTTTTGTCTTCAATGGTACTGAGTACTAAATGTTTTGTCTTCAATGATACTGAGTACTAAATGTTTTGTCTTCAATGATACTGAGTACTAAATGTTTTGTCTTCAATGATATTGACTACAACTGTACTAAATGTTTTGTCTTCAATGATACTGACTACAGCTGTACTAAATGTTTTGTCTTCAACAGCACTGACTACAGCTGTACTAAATGTTTTGTCTTCAATGATACTGACTACAGCTGTACTAAATGTTTTGTCTTCAATGATACTGACTACAGCTGTACTAAATGTTTTGTCTTCAACAGCACTGACTACAGCTGTACTAAATGTTTTGTCTTCAATGATACTGACTACAGCTGTACTAAATGTTTTGTCTTCAATGATACTGACTACAGCTGTACTAAATGTTTTGTCTTCAATGATAATGACTACAGCTGTACTAAATGTTTTGTCTTCAATGATACTGACTACAGCTGTACTAAATGTTTTGTCTTCAATGATACTGACTACAGCTGTACTAAATGTTTTGTCTTCAATGATACTGACTACAGCTGTACTAAATGTTTTGTCTTCAATGATACTGACTACAGCTGTACTAAATGTTTTGTCTTCAATGATACTGACTACAGCTGCACTAAATGTTTTGTCTTCAACAGCAATGCCTTCAGCTGAATTAGATTGCAACTACATATCAACTACATCTATAATATCCAACGGCACTGACAACAACTGAACTAAATATTCATCTTCAACATCGCTGAGTGCAGCTGAACTATATGCATGATGACCATGGCCGTTAAGTAAACATGTTACCTTCAGTATCACTATGTTCACTAAACGTGTTATGTTCAAGACCACTGACTAAAGCTCAACAAAATGCACGATGACTATGGCCAATTAACTAAATCGTTATCTTCAATGATAGTGACTGCGCCATACTAAATGTGTTATCTTCAAGCTTCGTTAAATGTGTGACTAAAGTTTCACTAAATGTGTTATCTTTAATGATGAAACCTTCACTAAATGTGTTTCGTCAATGACAACACCTTCACTAAATGTGTTATTTTTCAATGACAACACCTTCACTAAATGTGTTATCGTCAATGACAACACCTTCACTAAATGTGTTATCGTCAATGACAACACCTTCACTAAATGTGTTATCTTCAATGACAACACCTTCACTAAATGTGTTATCTTCAATGACAACACCTTCACTAAAATGTGTTATCTTCATGACAACACCTTCACTAAATGTGTTATGGTCAATGACAACACCTTCACTAAATGTGTTATCTTCAATGACAACACCTTCACTAAATGTGTTATGGTCAATGACAGCACCTTCACTAAATGTGTTATCTATCAATGAAACACCTTCACTAAATGTGTTATCGTCAATGACAACACCTTCACTAAATGTGTTATCGTCAATGACAACACCTTCACTAAATGTGTTATCTTCAATGACAACACCTTCACTAAATGTGTTATCGTCAATGACAACACCTTCACTAAATGTATTATCGTCAATGACAACACCTTCACTAAATGTGTTATCGTCAATGACAACACCTTCACTAAATGTGTTATCTTCAATGACAACACCTTCACTAAATGTGTTATCTTCAATGACAACACCTTCACTAAATGTGTTATGGTCAATGACAACACCTTCACTAAATGTGTTATCTTCAATGACAACACCTTCACTAAATGTGTTATGGTCAATGACAGCACCTTCACTAAATGTGTTATCGTCAATGACAACACCTTCACTAAATGTGTTATCGTCAATGACAACACCTTCACTAAATGTGTTATGGTCAATGACAACACCTTCACTAAATGTGTTATCGTCAATGACAACACCTTCACTAAATGTGTTTATCGTCAATGACAACCACCTTCACTAAATGTGTTATCTTCAATGACAACACCTTCACTAAATGTGTTATGGTCAATGACAACACCTTCACTAAATGTGTTATGTCAATGACAACACCTTCACTAAATGTGTTATGGTCAATGACACACCTTCACTAAATGTGTTATCGTCAATGACAACACCTTCACTAAATGTGTTATCTTTCAATGACAACACCTTCACTAAATGTGTTATCTTCAATGACAACACCTTCACTAAATGTGTTATCGTCAATGACAACACCTTCACTAAATGTGTCATCGTCAATGACAACACCTTCACTAAATGTGTTATGGTCAATGACAACACCTTCACTAAATGTGTTATCTTCAATGACAACACCTTCACTAAATGTGTTATGGTCAATGACAACACCTTCACTAAATGTGTTATCTCAATGACAACACCTTCACTAAATGTGTTATGGTCAATGACAACTTCACTAAATGTGTTATGGTCAATGACAACACCTTCACTAAATGTGTTATCGTCAATGACAACACCTTCACTAAATGTGTTATGGTCAATGACAACACCTTCACTAAATGTGTTATGGTCAATGACAACAGTGTCACTAAATGTGTCTAAATGTGTTATCTTCAACATCACCGACAACAGCTTCAATAAATGTGTTATCTTTAAGAATGGTCCCAACATGAAATGGACCGACATGGTCCAATCGTCGTTTAGGGGAATTTGAGTCTTCAATGTATAAAAAACTGAACAAGACAGTCACTACACTTCTCTGAATTCGAACGCATCGTTTTCGCATCTACTGAGAATCCTAGTTAAAGTCCTTGGCACCTAAAACTACGTTAATTCAAACCAAACAAAACCATACTTCAGGCACAGGGAACAGGCAAAAACCTGCGTGAACACTTTAACAACAAAAACAAAGTGCAGGATACCGACACAGAGACAGAAGGGGGTGAGAGAAGAGGGGGTTGAAACAGTGTGCAATGAGAAAAACAAAGAGGTAGGTAGAGTGACAGTGCTACAAACATAACTTCAGAACAGCAACCAACCAAACTTCAAACAAAAAACTAAATTTGCCACAAACATAACTTCAGAACAGTAACCATCCAAACTTAGTATCAAACAAAAAACTAAATTTGTCCACAAACATAACTTCAGAACAGCAACCATCCAAACTTAGTATCAAACACAAAACTAAATTTGCTACAAACGTAACTTCAGTACAGCAACCAACCAAACTTCAAACACAAAACTAAATTTGCCACAACATAACTTCAGAACAGCAACCATCCAAACTTAGTATCAAACAAAAAACTAAATTTGCCACAAACATAACTTCAGTACAGCAACCATCCAAACTTAGTATCAAACACAAAACTAAATTTGCTACAAACGTAACTTCAGAACAGCAACCATCCAAGCTTAGTATCAAATACAAAATTGAACAGGTTTTTTTAGTCGAAAATGAAGGCAACTGGTTTTTAACTGAAATCAATGCCAGCCTGTTAATTCACATAACTGAAATCAATACCAGTGTGTTAATTCAATCAAAAACTGATTAAAAGTGTAAAACATATCCAGTTTATTTAAACAATGCATGGATTGCAGCACAACATATAAACAAACATACCAAAACTAACTTAGCTGACCTTCTCGGCATATGGTGGATTGTACAAAAACAACAATAATCTACCTGTCCTCATGTGTGCATGCTGGAATGATAATTGTCTGCAATGTGCTGCAGTGGTAGTGTCCACAGTTGTTGTACAGACATCAGTCTCAGACACTGATGCCATTTCAAGGAAACTAAGATTGAACGCCAGCTCTTAACTATGCAAAGTGCACACACAAAAGCTCCAGTCAGCAGCAGCGTATAATGAACAATAGTTTCGAGCCCCTTAACAATAGTTTCAAGCCCCTTAACAATAGTTTCAAGCCCTTTAACAATAGTTTCAAGCCCCTTAACAATAGTTTCAAGCCCTTTAACAATAGTTTCAAGCCCCTTAACAATAGTTTCAAGCCCTTTAACAATAGTTTCAAGCCCCTTAACAATAGTTTCAAGCCCCTTAACAATAGTTTCAAGCCCTTAACAATAGTTTCAAGCCCTTTAACAATAGTTTCAAGCCCTTTAACAATAGTTTCAAGCCCTTAACAATAGTTTCAAGCCCTTTAACAATAGTTTCAAGCCCCTTAACAATAGTTTCAAGTCCTTTAACAATAGTTTCAAGCCCCTTAACAATAGTTTCAAGCCCTTAACAATAGTTTCAAGCCCCTTAACAATAGTTTCAAACCCCCCCCCCCCCCCCACACAATAGTTTCAACCTCCCTAACAATAGTTTCAAACCCCCCAACAATAGTTTCAACCCCCTTAACAATAGTTTCAACCCCCTTAACAATAGTTTCAACCTCCCTAACAATAGTTTCAACCCCCTTAACAGTAATTTCAACCTCCATAACAATAGTTTCAACCCCCTTAACAATAGTTTCAACCTCCCTAACAATAGTTTCAACCCCCTTAACAATAGTTTCAACCCCCTTAACAATAGTTTCAACCTCCATAACAATAGTTTCAACTCCATAACAATAGTTTCAACCTCCCTAACAATAGTTTCAACCCCCTTAACAATAGTTTCAACTCCCCGTCCCTTTTCTTTTATCGTAGCTCACATAAACAATGACAAGAGGGACACAAACAATGCTGTCGTTCTCTCCTCAATGACATAAACATTGCTGTCTTCTCTCCTCAATGACATAAACATTGCTGTCTTCTCTCCTCAATGACATAAACATTGCTGTCGTTCTCTCCTCAATGACATAAACATTGCTGTCGTTCTCTCCTCAATGACATAAACAATGCTGTCGTTCTCTCCTCAATGACATAAACATTGCTGTCTTCTCTCCTCAATGACATAAACATTGCTGTCTTCTCTCCTCAATGACATAAACATTGCTGTCTTCTCTCCTCAATGGCATAAACATTGCTGTCGTTCTCTCCTCAATGACATAAACATTGCTGTCTTCTCTCCTCAATGACATAAACATTGCTGTCTTCTCTCCTCAATGACATAAACAATGCTGTCGTTCTCTCCTCAATGACACAAACATTGCTGTCTTCTCTCCTCAATGACATAAACAATGCTGTCGTTCTCTCCTCAATGACACAAACATTGCTGTCGTTCTCTCCTCAATGACACAAACATTGCTGTCTTCTCTCCTCAATGACACAAACATTGCTGTCTTCTCTCCTCAATGACACAAACATTGCTGTCTTCTCTCCTCAATGACACAAACATTGCTGCCTTCTCTCCTCAATGACACAAACATTGTTGCCTTCTCTCCTCAAATACACAAACATTGCTGTCTTCTCTCCTCAATGACACAAACATTGTTGCCTTCTCTCCTCAAATACACAAACATTGCTGTCTTCTCTCCTCAATGACACAAAGAATCTCCTCTACTCTTTGAACAATTGCAGTCAACACATAGTTATCAAAAACTAAAACACCATCAAAACTTTAAACTAAAAAAAAAAAAAAAACAACATACAAATTTAACAAACAGCTGAGTAGTTGCTTTGTACTATCAATTGAGTTGCATGTTTTTTGGTTACACTGAAGTCCATACTGTATATTTTTTGTCTACGTGAACATGCATACTATAACAGTTCACAGCTCCTCATCTTGACCTTATCAATCATTCATCGAATAGAATTATCGTTACTATTACTACTAACTGTTGTTGTTTATATATCTACTACAGATGTAACTAACAGCAGTACGACCCCTATAAGTCATTCAGCAGTGAATTTTACAGGACAGAAAAAGTCATACTACAGCAACACAGGTGAGACTCACGTCCACTGCGTCACTATCACTCACCGGCCTGGTGGTTGGGGTTGCTGGTTTTGCGCGATGAGCTGATGACAGGGATGAAGGCTGACGCGCGCTTGCCTCGCTTCTTGCCCATACAGGTCTCCGTGACGTCTTCCACACACTGCTTGTGAACCCCCATCTCACAACCTGCACATGGTAACAAAGAACGGCTGTGAAAACTTACCGTAAAGTTCGGGCTATAAGCCGCGACTTCCTCCCCCCAGCTTTAACTTCTGCGGCTTAAAAAACTATGCGGCTTATTTGCGGATTTTCCCTGATCCCAGAAGCGTCATGTTCTCATATATTCTTAGCTTCTCTTTAACTCACCAAAATCTTGTTTACCGTTCATGAATTTTTCTGTGAGCTCCATGTTAAAGAGTTAATTGTTCACGTTAAGGTGTTAACTGTTAACTGTTCACGTTTTTAAATCAAATCCGCACACATTGAAGCATTTGGATCGGTATTCAGATCTGCTCTGCTCAAGCGTACTCCCTCATCATGCGGAAAACGCGACGTAATGCCTATGAAGCAGCCTTCAAGTTTAAGGCGATCAACCTGGCAATTGAAAAAGTGTGGCTTATAAACCAGTGCGGCTTATGTGTGAATACAGTTCAGATTTTTCTATAATTTAGTGGGTGCGCCTTATGTACCAGTGCGCCCAATAGCCCAAACTTTACGGTACATGCATTCCTCAGTTTCAGTTTCTCAAGATGACGTCTCCGCGCTAAGAATGAATTCCGTATGCACTAACGTCACAGATGCCATGTGATGGAGAAGATCCAGAATGATCATGACACGAGCCTTAAGCCTGAAACCCACGTGCTGGCCAAGTCTTGAGGTCCTATCTAGATAGTTCTATAACTCTGGGGTCGTAGGAGAGTGAGGTGACAGAGACCTCAACTTTTCCCAGGGCCAGCACCATGAGGGCAGCACCCGTCCCCTCTTCCTTGCTTCAAATTCACCATTCGTATTCACTTTTTTCTTTCAAACAAAGACTTCAGAAAGGCAAGAAGGTTATTTGGTCTCCAAGGGGTGGGGCCTGGTAAATCAACCTATGTCTCCAATGTTTTTTTATCAAGGCAGCTGGGCAATGCCCTGCTCTTCACGATTTTCAACTGTCATGGGATCTTCAGCGTGCCCAGCCAGAAGGCACACGGGTTCGACTCGGTTTTTATCCCCTTCTGAAGGACTAGATGTTCAGTTCGATTTTCCTGTCAAACTGAGGAGCTATTCCAGACCTCTACAGGGAGCGAACCCTGGAACCTCAAGTTTAATTATTGGCAGGCGAACGTACGAACCATTCAGTCACTTTTCTCCCTAATTTAGAGACACTTAGGTGTATGCACAAGACAAAAATGTGCCAAAATAGACACACTGAACCGTTCTGCCACTCTTCTCCCTAATTTACAGACACTTGGGTGTGTGTGAGAGACAAAAATGTGCCAAAATAGACACACTGAACCATTCTGCCACTATTCTCCCTAATTTATAGACACTTGGGTGTGTGTGAGAGACAAAAATGTGCCAAAATAGAGACACCGAACCGTTCTGCCACTATTCTCCCTAATTTATAGACACTTGGGTGTGTGTGAGAGACAAAAATGTGCCAAAATAGAGACACCTGGCTACACTAAATGGTAACTCACTCTGACAAAAAAATCCCTGGTAGCCAACGCCCCAGATGAGTCCCTCACATTTGAGCACATTGTGGGCACGTAAAAATGCTGCAGGTTAAACTGGTGACCCTTCATCGTCTGCACACAAACATCATCATCACGTCAGTGACTTTACAGATATATGTACGCTAGGCTTCACTGGGCCCTTCATCGTCTGCACACAAACATCATCATCACATCAGTGACTTTATAGATATATTACGCTAGGCTTCACTGGGCCCTTCATCGTCTGCACACAAACATCATCATCACGTCAGTGATTTTATAGATATATGTATTACCAAAGAAATAAGAGGGAAGCAGGGAGAATTTTCATAATATCAACCAAAGGACATAACTCTTGAGACCACGTAGGAATTATCTCCCACGTTGTGGAACTTCTCAAATCTAACACAGTTTGCGCTACCCAATCAGCTAGCATAGAAGCAGATACAAAGCTCAAAAACCGTAAGCTCAGAACACTCTTGTTAAGTTCGCTGGACCCTTCATTTTCATACTTTAAATTGTCACGGAAAAAATATAGGAAATGTAAAATGAAGGGCAAATTTTTGTAGCCTGAACTGTCAGAAATAAATGCAACAGATAGACTAAAAAATAAAAAAATGACAGCCTTACTATCAAAAATAAATGTAACAAGTACATGACAATCTAAATCGTAACGTGCGCATGAAATTGTTGTTTAAAGCCCAGCCGAATGTGTAGAGCCATATCTGGGCTACAACTGCTTCAAAAACATACAAAATTTCAACAAGAAAAAAAAAAAAAAAAGAAAGAAAATTAAGTACACATATCAATGCATTCGCGCACATAATCTAACGATATGCCCCCGATGCTGATCACTCCGTCCAATTTCTCACACAGGGGATTTAAAACCTAAGGACAACAAAGCATATATAAGATCCAAAACAAGTGCGACTGCCCACGCCCAGGCAAACAGGAACCGAAAATTTGCGCTTGTTTTGTCAAATACGCGCTTACATTGGTTTTTTTGTTCTTCTGGTTTCAAAGCACATATAAAAACAGGCATAAATTACCTAAAATTGCTTCCGCATATCTCACCTCCTTAGAGCCAAAAATGCATGGAATATAAGTACCCAAATATCATTCCTAAGAAAACGTATAAAGACTTTATCGAAGACATACAGGTGAATGGACCAGTGAAGCAGAAAATGACAGAAAGCAAAGGAACAAGGCAGCAACAAAGAGAGTGACAGAAAAGAGGCAATGTCTAGCACAGAATTTCCAGAAGGTGGGGATACTATTTATACTGAAAGAGCCCATGGCATCCCCTCAGGGGGGAGGACTCTATAAATAAAGTGATAGCCTGACTTTAATAAAACGGAACGTGAAAATGTACATGACAATCTAAATCATAACGTTTACATGAAAATCAAGTTTCTATTCTATCACAGATCCTTGCTCTCTTACCTTAGCCTTCGTGGAGCGAGTTCCGGGCATCTTGAACCCCCGCTTGTCCTTCATGATAAAGCTCTGAACACGCTCCAAGACACCGCTGCCGGAAGTCTTACTGATGCCCACCTGCCTGAAGAAGGTGGCCAACGCCCAGCCCACCGCCTGGTCTCTGTCCGACAGCTTGCAGCCCCTCTCATCTTGGGTGCTGATGCTGTACAGTCAGAATCGTATTTGTAATACAGAATCGTATTGTATTACACTGTGACATAGGTGCTGCATTTTTCTACTGTATTGTTCTGTATTGTATTGTACAGGGCTTAAAACAGGAGGAGGAAAAAAACACTGAAACTAGGGGGGTCCGGAAAATTTTTTAAAAACCAAGTGTAAATCTATGCCATTTCGCGCTTTCTGGATATAATTTCAAGAGATATTTAGTGCATAAAAATTGCTGTAAACACATAATTATTACAGGAAGATATATTTGGGAAAAGGGGAAAAGGGCTTAAAAACATAATAAAATGAACAGTCTGACCCGCTTTAACAATGTCTGCGCGCTCCGCCATTTTGTTTTTTCCAAGAAGTCCGACCGGAAACTTCTTCCAAGAAAAATCAGGGGCCATAACTTGCGCGCCGTTGCTATGAACGCTTGCAAGCCGATCATGGATGCCTTGCTCCTTTCATGTGTGTTTTTTTTTGTTTTTGTTTTTTTTGACAAAACGAAATCACGGAATTCCGCCCAGACGCGGAACATTTTAAGCCCTGATTGTGCTGCATTGTACCGAGTCCTGTACTGCAATTGACCATCCAAGATGGAAGGGTTACAGAAAATGTGGAGTAAGAAGAACAGTCATAATACCCTGGACAACAAAACCATGAAGATAACCTCACATATGACAAATGATGATCAATACATGAAACCAGGAATTTTACAGAGAGAGAGAGAGAGAGAGAGAGAGAGAGAGAGAGAGAGAGAGAGAGAGAGAAGAGAGAGAGAGAGAGAGAGAGAGAGAGAGAGAGAGGAGAGAGAGAGAGAGAGAGTGTGTGTGTGAGTGTCTGTGTGTGTGCGTGTCTGTGTGTGTGTCCTTGTGTGTGTCCTTGTGTGTGTCCGGTGTGTGTGTGTGTGTGTGTGTGTGTGTGTGTGTGTGTGTGAGTGAGTGTTGTGTGTGTCTGTGTCCGTGTGTGTGTGTGTGTGTGTGTGTGTGTGTGTGAGCATGACATTGCCAGGTGAGAAATGTTACACAATCACTTTATACAAAACAAACGACAACAAAAACCTGTGATGTTACCTTTTGCTTTACTCAGGTGGAACAGAATTTCCAAACACTGACATTAAGTCCTTAACCCTATTAACCGTAGAGCGCCCGCCAGCGCCCGCTGTAAATCGTAATAGCGTTTACCACGGAGCACCCATCAGCGCCCGCTGTACACGTGGCCACTATGGACGCGGCCATCATTGTTTACATAAACGAGAATCCCGCAAGAGTGAGAGCCTCGTTTTGGCGACTTCCTGCTCCGCATTTAGAACTTTACAGTGTAAAAATCGATCAAGTTTTCACTGTGCTACGAATTTTCAAAGTTTGGAAAATGAGATCTCATGACCGATGAGGAGTTATGGCGCGCGGAGTCTGTTGAATGATGACGGAGAAGAATTTGAAGGTTTTACGGTAGAGGATCTTGTTAATAAAGTTGATCCATGTGATGTAGAAAGTGACCTAGATATTGACTTGGAAGCTGTTGCCGCCGAGTTCGACGATAGTGAGAGTAAGACTCAGAGTGACAGCGAAGGTAGATCGAGTGTCGATCGATTGATTGCCTGACCTCCAAACCGAAAATGGCAGGATGTTTTAGGCTCGGTTTCAGTAAAGGAATTTTCTGAAAATTTTGGTGTTGTGCATGATCTGCCTGTTGATAGATCTGCATTTTCATAAGTATACCACCACCCCCTTGTGTGTGGTGTGTGTTGTGTGTGTGTGTGTGTGTGTGTGTGTGTGTGTGTGTGTGTGTGTGTGTGTGTGTTGTGTGAGAGACTGAAAAATGATGTTACTGGTATGTGAGTGAGATTATTTGTTTATGTAACAGCGCAGTGAGTCGAACTGAGAATAGTGCTATACAAAAGCTACTTATTATTATTGGTGGTGCAAGCTTTGCACAGTTTCATGCTCAGCTTCTGCAGTAGACTTTGTTCTGGGTCATTTGCAGGCCATTAAGAAGCATTTCTGGACTGTATCTTTGACTTTGAACTATCACACATAAATTTTTGGTAACATTCACCATCAAATCAGACTTTATAATTTTTTCTGCGAGTAAAACCAGAATGAACCGGGAAAAAAACTGTTTCTGTGAGTAATTCATTGAATGCACAATGCCAAAAAAATGATTCCTTGAAACAAAAAAAGGTAATTATATTTTTAATTGATTTCTTTAGTTAGTAACTATCGAAAATTGCAAGAGTTACTTTCCTTGACATGATATTTCACAGTATGGTTCACGTTGGGTGACGTGGGGGTATATGGGTTAACCCTTTGATTCTCGCATGCTATCCACCGACTGCAAAAAAATTAACCCTTCGACTCCCTCATCCTATCCACCAGCTTCCTGGGACATTCATCATCTGGAGCAAAGCTGCCTCTGTGTGTGTGTGTGTGTGCGTGTGTGTGTGTGTGTGTGTGTGTGCGTGTGCGTGTGCGTGTGTGTGCATGCACACATGCATATGTGTACAAAAAAAGTGCCAGGGCTGATTTTCTAGCCGTTTTTTTTGAAGGAATTTGATCTGATCTAGATCACAGGCCTCAATGTATGAGGTAATGAAGGTACACCCAATCGCACTAGCATAACAAAAGTACATAAACAGTGATTTAGCAGGAACTGAAGTATGAAGCGTCCGTCAAAACTCACCATTATAACCGTGTCAAATTTGTCAAAATTCACCAACACAAACTGTCACGCTCGTCATTGAAAATTCACCAACCATATCTGTCAGACTTGTCTGTGAAAATTCACCCATGTAATTTGTCAAGCTTGTCTATCAAAATTCTCTGGCAAAATCTTGTCACATTTGTCTGTCAAAATTGACCAATACTATATGTCAAGTTTGTCTGACAAAATTCAACATCATCATTTGTGAAATTTGTCTGTCCAAATTCACCAACACAATCTCACAATCTGTCTTATCTGTCCAAATTCACCAACATAATCAGTCTTGTCTGTCAAAACTCACCAACATAATCTGTCTTGTCTGTCAAAATTCACCAACATAATCTGTCTTGTCTGTCCAAATTCACCAACATAATCTGTCTTGTCTGTCAAAATTCACAGACATAATCTGTCTTGTCTGTCAAAATTCACCAACATATCTGTCTGTCAGAATTCACCAACATACCTGTCTGTCAAAATTCACCTACATAATCTGTCTTGTCTGTCAAAATTCACCTACATAGTCTGTCTTGTCTGTCAATATTCACCAACATAATCTGTCAAACTCACCAACGTGCGAGATGAGGCATGAGGTATTTATCGATCACCTTCAGCTCTGAAGCCTTGTCCATGTTCTCTCTCAGTTCATGAACACCAAAAAAATTACCCAGACCTGCCAAGTAAGACAGACACTAGTTTAGCTTGAGAATTTGAAACTTTGCCGACTACAAACTTCATCACATCATGATATTTTTGCTACAGGTTTCAGAGAGGTAACATTCCACATATCCACTTCATAGTCTCAGAAAGTATGCAGCAGAAGAATTGTTAAATTCAACGAATCAACAAACAAAACAATAAATAAACCATTGGGAAGAAAGCATGAAAAAAATGCATACGTAAAAAAAAAAGGTTATTGTTGTTTAAAGCCCAGCCAACAGCGTAGAGCCATATCAGGGTTATAACCATTTCAAAACATACAAAACTTCAACAGGTAAAAAAAAAGAACAGACAATTAAGTACACATATCAATGAATTTGTGCACATGATCTAAGAAGATGCCCCTGGCGTTGACCACTCCACCCAATTTATAGCTCCTGGGATTTAAGAAACATACCTGAACACAAATTAAAACACAACTAAGGACACTAAAACATACATAGAAATGGGCCGAAATTACCTTAAAATTGCTTCCGTATATCTCATTTCCTTAGAGCCAAAATAAGAACGCTCTCCTGTCACACATATTCTCATCTACACAGTGCCCTTCCTACACCCACACACAAACAAACACAACCAGTAAATTAAAATAAATAAATAAAAATAAATAAAAAAGCCAACCTAAATCCTTCTTATTTCTGAAATCAGACAGCTGGTCATTCAGCTCCATAATGAGAGCAGCACGAGCACCGTCAAACATGGAGCGGAGAATGGATTCGTTATCTCCCCTTGTGGCCCCTGCCAACAGGATGTCGTTCACTTGGCTCACCAGTGATTCGCTCACCTCCACACGTAGAGGCTGAGGACACACACACACATGCACACACACACACACACGCACGTAGAGACACACACACACACACACACAAAACACACATAATTGTAAGCAAATACACATATCGCAAACATTATCAATGCTGTTCTATGTGCATATAATGTCAAACATTATGAACACTGTCCTGACTGTATGTAATGTCAAACATTATCAACACTGTCCTGACTGTATGTATGTAATGTCAAACATTATCAACACTGTCCTGACTGTATGTATGTAATGTCAAACATTATCAACACTGTCCTGACTGTATGTATGTAATGTCTAACATTATCAACACTGTCCTGACTGTATGTATGTAATGTCTAACATTATCAACACTGTCCTGACTGTATGTATGTAATGTCTAACATTATCAACACTGTCCTGACTGTATGTATGTAATGTCAAACATTATCAACACTGTCCTGACTGTATGTATGTAATGTCAAACATTATGAACACTGTCCTAACTGTATGTGTGTAATGTCAAACATTATCAACACTGTCCTGACTGTATGTATGTAATGTCAAACATCATCAACACTGTCCTGACTGTATGTGTGTATGTAATGTCAAACATTATCAACACTGTCCTGACTGTATGTATGTAACGTCAAACATTATCAACACTGTCCTGACTGTATGTATGTGTGTAATGTCAAACATTATCAACACTGTCCTGACTGTATGTATGTAACGTCAAACATTATCAACACTGTCCTGACTGTATGTATGTATGTAATGTCAAACATTATCAACACTGTCCTGACTGTATATATGTGTGTAATGTCAAACATTATCAACACTGTCCTGACTGTATGTGTGTATGTAATGTCAAACATTATCAACACTGTCCTGACTGTATGTATGTGTGTAATGTCAAACATTATCAACACTGTCCTGACTGTATGTATGTAATGTCAAACATTATCAACACTGTCCTGACTGTATGTATGTAATGTCAAACATTATCAACACTGTCCTGACTGTATGTGTGTATGTAATGTCAAACATTATCAACACTGTCCTGACTGTATGTATGTAACGTCAAACATTATCAACACTGTCCTGACTGTATGTATGTGTGTAATGTCAAACATTATCAACACTGTCCTGACTGTATGTATGTAATGTCAAACATTATCAACACTGTCCTGACTGTATGTGTGTATGTAATGTCAAACATTATCAACACTGTCCTGACTGTATGTATGTAACGTCAAACATTATCAACACTGTCCTGACTGTATGTATGTGTGTAATGTCAAACATTATCAACACTGTCCTGACTGGTAGGTAGAAAGAAACTCTAGGGAGAGCTAGACAACAGAAGGTCTTCAGAGAAGTAACCCCCTTTAGACAAGTGTTTCGGCCCTGAATTCCTTACACTCTCGGGGGGCCGGGCCACATCCAGGTCATGACTCCTGGATGCCCTTCTGCTGTTGTCTATTTTTATTTTTATTTTCCCACGCCGGGGAGCGAACCTGGGCGATTCTGCGCTTCAGAACTGCGGTACGCGGTTTTACCAATGTGCTAACGGGGCACACATCATCTGTAGGGAATTTAATCCTTATGAAGTTCACTTTTGGTTCCTCCTTGCCCAGATCCAGCTTGAGCTCCTTTCTGCTGCCTCTGCCATCGCTTTAAGGGCTCTAGTCCTCTTCTTCCCAGAAATGGCGAGTTGTTTCATGAGATCATAAGCGGAGGTGCCCACAAACCCTCTTGCCCCGACCTCTATGGCGAAGATTTTGACCCGCAGACCTGCTTTCTTCAGGGTGCTGGCAAGACCGGCGTATTTTTCGGTCTTGTAGATATGTGCTTCTTCCATTCTGCTTTCGTATGGCACAGTGAGTTCTATCAGAATCACTTGTTTCGAGGAGTCAGAGTGGAGAGCGATGTCTGGTCTCATGCCTGTCTTGCTGATGACATCTGGGTAATTTCTCCACTCTGGGAGGTCTGCTGTACACTCCCAGTCGACTGCTCCATCCAGAAGACCCTTTGGCAATGTGCTGGTTGTCATAGCACTTTCGGGCCAGACCTGTTTCCCTCCTGCTTTGTAGAACGTTGTCATAGCAATTGGTGCGTTTGGGGTCATGGTTTTTTCGCTAACCACCTCTGTGATCACTTTCAGAACTTGGTTGTGCCTCCATGTATACCTTCCTTGGGCTAGCGCTACTTTGCAAGAGCTTAGGACATGTTCCACTGTTTGTTTCTTCTGACAGAGCGGACATGCTGGGTCGTCTGATTTCCCCCATTTCACTAAGTTTGCATTCGAGGGGAGCAGGTCATATACAGATCTGAGGAGGAAGCTTATCCTTAGAGGAGCCATGTGCCACATATCGTTCCAGCTGAGACTTCTTTGGAGTGCACTGTCCCATGTTGTCCATTGCCCCTGTTGACCTTGCTGGACTGCCTTCTGCACTCTTTTGACATCTTCTTCTTCCTTCAACTCCTGTATGATCATGTCTCTTTTTTCCTTCCCTTTGGCTTTGGACCACCACTGCATTTTTGTTGTTCCCAGTCCCTGTCTGTTGGTTTGCGTGTGCCCAATTATTTCTTTGATGCTGAGGTTTCTCTTGGCATTGTTTACAGCTTCTTGGACTTTCCACTTTCTGCCAGTTCTCAGCTTTGGATGAACTGATCTCACGATATTGTCTTCCGATTCCTCCAGCATGCTCAACAGTCTTGCTTTTCCAACTTTGTATTCCTCCACTATGGATTTGAGAGGTAGCTTCAGCATTGCTTGACGACAGTAGAATGCAACATCAGTGAGACCAGGTGGGACACCGAGCCATTTTCTTGTGTATTTGTTGATTTTGGCTTCCATTGCTTCGACTGTGCTGGTGCAAATGTCATAGATTAGCAGTGGCCACAGCAGCTTTGGTATCAGCATGAACTGTAGACACCAGACTTTGTATTTGCCTGGCAGTCCGCAGTTATCTATTTTCATCAGGCCTTCTTCTGCTGTTTGCTTGGTTTCACATCCCCTTTGTGTGTCTTTCAGGGAGTCATCATACCATCTTCCGAGACTTTTTACTGGCTCTTCTGTGACAGTGGGGATGGCTTGGTTGGCTACCATGAATTTGACTGAATCTGCCACTTTTCCTTTTCGCAGTGATAGACTTCGGGATTTCTTAGGTTTGAACCTCATTCTTGAAGAGGCCACCAGCTCATCCAGCTGCTTTAAGATTTGGTGTGTCTCTTCCTCATCCGTGGACAAGACTGTTGTGTCATCCATGAAAGCTTTCAGAGGAGGCATTTGGTATCCATCTCCCAGATTCACTGGACCTGAATTCTTCATTGCAGCTTTCAAGATGACTTCCATTGCCAACACGAACAGTATGGGAGAGATTGCACAGCCCATTGCAATGCCCACCTCTAGGTCTATCCAGTCCGTGGTGTATTCTTTGGTAGAGAACCGCATTGAGAACCCTTGGAAATACTTCCTCAGCATTGTTCGGATGTTTTCTGGGATGTGATACATTTTAAGAGCCAGCTGGATCATATCGTGTGGAACTGATCCATATGCATTCGCCAGATCAAGCCAAACTACGTCAATGTCTCTCTTCTCTGTTCTTGCTTTTTGGATGGCATCCCAAATCAACGTGGCATGTTCCAAGCATCCAGGCATTCCTGGTATGCCTCCCTTTTGGACTGACATATCCAGATACTTGTTTTCAGTCAGGTATTTTGTCAATCTTGCTGCCATAACAGAGAAGAAGATTTTCCCCTCGACGTTCAGAAGTGATATTGGCCTGAACTGATTGATGCTGCTGGAGTTCTGCTCCTTCGGAATGTACACTCCTTCAGCTCTCATCCATTGGTCGCTGATCTTCTGGTTCCTCCATGCTGATCGAATCATCTTGTGGAGCCACTCGAGCACTTTTGGGCATTTCTTGTAGAGCAGGTATGGTATTCCGTTTGGTCCAGGTGCTGACTTGGCTCTGGCTTTCTTTACTACGTTCTTCACTTCATCCAGTGTTGGTGGTTTGTTATTGAATTTTCCTTCTGGCGCTGCAGGCCAAACCAGATTCTGGATTTCAAGTGGTGCCTCGCGCTGAGAATCGGAATATGTTTCCCTGAGATGCTGCTCTAGGGTTTCCTTGCCCACTGTGAGAGTCCCTGATTTGGGTTGTTCAAACAGCTTTCTTGCAAAGTCAAAGGGATCTTTGAAGAAACGATCTTGAGTCTTCTTCTTTTTGCTCTTTCTTCGCCTTGCTGATTCCACTGTATGTATGTAACGTCAAACATTATCAACACTGTCCTGACTGTATGTATGTATGTAATGTCAAACATTATCAACACTGTCCTGACTGTATGTATGTATGTAATGTCAAACATTATCAACACTGTCCTGACTGTATGTATGTGTGTAATGTCAAACATTATCAACACTGTCCTGACTGTATGTATGTGTGTAATGTCAAACATTATCAACACTGTCCTGACTGTATGTATGTGTGTAATGTCAAACATTATCAACACTGTCCTGACTGTATGTGTGTATGTAATGTCAAACATTATCAACACTGTCCTGACTGTATGTATGTGTGTAATGTCAAACATTATCAACACTGTCCTGACTGTATGTATGTGTGTAATGTCAAACATTATCAACACTGTCCTGACTGTATGTATGTATGTAATGTCAAACATTATCAACACTGTCCTGACTGTATGTATGTGTGTAATGTCTAACATTATCAACACTGTCCAGACTGTATGTATGTATGTAATGTCAAACATTATCAACACTGTCCTGACTGTATGTATGTATGTAATGTCAAATATTATCAACACTGTCCTGACTGTATGTGTGTATGTAATGTCAAACATTATCAACACTGTCCTGACTGTATGTATGTATGTAATGTCAAACATTATCAACACTGTCCTGACTGTATGTATGTAATGTCAAACATTATCAACACTGTCCTGACTGTATGTGTGTAATGTCAAATATTATCAACTGTCCTGACTGTATGTATGTAATGTCAAACATTATCAACACTGTCCTGACTGTATGTGTGTAATGTCAAATATTATCAACTGTCCTGACTGTATGTATGTAATGTCAAACATTATCAACACTGTCCTGACTGTATGTGTGTAATGTCAAATATTATCAACTGTCCTGACTGTATGTATGTAATGTCAAACATTATCAACACTGTCCTGACTGTATGTATGTAATGTCAAACATTATCAACACTGTCCTGACTGTATGTATGTAATGTCAAACATTATCAACACTGTCCTGACTGTATGTATGTATGTAATGTCAAACATTATCAACACTGTCCTGACTGTATGTATGTATGTAATGTCAAACATTATCAACACTGTCCTGACTGTATGTATGTAATGTCAAACATTATCAACACTGTCCTGACTGTATGTGTGTAATGTCAAACATTATCAACACTGTCCTGACTGTATGTATGTAATGTCAAACATTATCAACACTGTCCTGACTGTATGTATGTATGTAATGTCAAACATTATCAACACTGTCCTGACTGTATGTATGTATGTAATGTCAAACATTATCAACACTGTCCTGACTGTATGTATGTAATGTCAAACATTATCAACACTGTCCTGACTGTATGTGTGTAATGTCAAACATTATCAACACTGTCCTGACTGTATGTGTGTAATGTCAAACATTATCAACACTGTCCTGACTGTATGTGTGTAATGTCAAACATTATCAACACTGTCCTGACTGTATGTGTGTAATGTCAAACATTATCAACACTGTCCTGACTATGTGTGTAATGTCAAACATTATCAACACTGTCCTGACTGTATGTATGTGTGTAATGTCAAACATTATCAACACTGTCCTGACTGTATGTATGTAATGTCAAACATTATCAACACTGTCCTGACTGTATGTGTGTAATGTCAAACATTATCAACACTGTCCTGACTGTATGTATGTAATGTCAAACATTATTAACACTGTCCTGACTAATGTATGTAATGTCAAACATTATCAACACTGTCCTGACTGTATGTATGTAACGTCAAACATTATCAACACTGTCCTGACTGTATGTATGTAATGTCAAACATTATCAACACTGTCCTGACTGTATGTGTGTAATGTCAAACATTATCAACACTGTCCTGACTGTATGTGTGTAATGTCAAACATTATCAACACTGTCCTGACTGTATGTGTGTAATGTCAAACATTATCAACACTGTCCTGACTGTATGTATGTGTGTAATGTCAAACATTATCAACACTGTCCTGACTGTATGTGTGTAATGTCAAACATTATCAACACTGTCCTGACTGTATGTGTGTAATGTCAAACATTATCAACACTGTCCTGACTGTATGTGTGTAATGTCAAACATTATCAACACTGTCCTGACTGTATGTGTGTAATGTCAAACATTATCAACACTGTCCTGACTGTATGTGTGTAATGTCAAACATTATCAACACTGTCCTGACTGTATGTGTGTAATGTCAAACATTATCAACACTGTCCTGACTGTATGTGTGTATGTAATGTCAAACATTATCAACACTGTCCTGACTGTATGTGTGTAATGTCAAACATTATCAACACTGTCCTGACTGTATGTGTGTAATGTCAAACATTATCAACACTGTCCTGACTGTATGTGTGTAATGTCAAACATTATCAACACTGTCCTGACTGTATGTGTGTAATGTCAAACATTATCAACACTGTCCTGACTGTATGTGTGTAATGTCAAACATTATCAACACTGTCCTGACTGTATGTGTGTAATGTCAAACATTATCAACACTGTCCTGACTGTATGTGTGTAATGTCAAACATTATCAACACTGTCCTGACTAATGTATGTAATATTAAAGTGACAGATAAGGAGACTCACAGCATGGTGAGCCATGAAGGTGGAGAAAATCTCATATCCCCATTTGCGTAGTTCTTTTGTGCTGCCTGCCGTCTGCTTGTAGGCGTCTGTCACGATGTAGAAAAACTGAAACAGATATCAAGACCATCAACGAACCTGTGAAATCAATGCAACAAAAGAATAACACCTACTTATCTTTGTCTTCATCATCTTTAATCTCTCCCTCTCGATCCTACCATCTTATGAGTTTTGCCAAAGGACTGAACCAACAGTAGTAGCAAGCTGGAAGGCCAAAGAGGAAGAATACCAGGCAAGGTCAATGTATTTCATACCGCTGTTCCATGTCTTCTCTGGACTGTCACTTGCTAATCCTCTCCCATTTTGCATAGCTCGCAGTGAAACTTCCCCTAGTATTCGCCATCTTTCTCGCGTTCACACAAAGACCAGAATGGAATGCAGTTATTTCCATCTTCTCTCTTGTGAATGATGCCAGTGGTGGCGTCTTAATTTAGTGTTACAAGTTCATTGGTCCTTCGTGGACCTACCCGCCAAATTTCATCCATTCAGAGTGAGCTACCTCAAGGTTACAGCATGATGGAAAAGTACTGGCCATGTGTGCAAACATGCGGCCGGCCACGGCCGGAGTGAACAGATGCGGGAGAGCTGTGTTTGGCCGGATTCAGCCAGAGTGAATGGGATAGGATTAAACACAGTTTTCTTGCATGCTTGTAGAGCCAGCTGGTGGGGTTGTATTCTGGCTTCATTCATGCTCATTTTGATTCTGCTGTTTTGTCAGGATTGCAGGTTTTCTCCTTCTTAAAAGCTCTCCTTTCATCTTGTTGAAAAGATCCTGATTGGGTTATCTAAAGTGGTGCACCTTGAGTCAGATGTATTTTTCTTTTCTTTCTTTTTTCTTTTTTTTTTTTTTGATCAGCCAATTGTTCAGCACCATATCAAACCCAGCCCAACTGTTCTGAACCATATCAGGCCTATAACTATCACAACAAATGCACATACATATATACATCTAAACATGTTGATTACCCTAGAAAAAACAGAAAGTCTCCAAGTCTGCCTCAAACTAAAATATTGTTTAGAAATACACATTTAATCAACAATTTAAGACATAACACACAAGGAAATCAACAAAGAACAGCGTCTGCTGTTGTCTGAGCTGAACATATACACAGAGACAGAAGGAGATCACAGCTCAACAAGATACAAGCCTTTTGTCTCCAATCAACCCTCTGACTCCAGCACCCTATCCAACAACTGCAAAAACTTAACCCTTTGACTCCCTCACCCCATCCACCAGCTTCCAGCAGGAAGCTGGTGGATTGGGTAAGTGAATCAAAGGGTTAAACTTTTGTTTAGCTAGCATGGTTGGCAATGAAGAGTGCTGGTGGACAGGGTGCAGGAGTCAAAGGGTTAATCTATAACTTAAGACATAACACACACGGAAATCAATGAACAGCATCTGCCGATGTTTGATCTGAACATAATCACACACAGAGACAGAAGAAGATCAAAACTCAACAAGATACAAGCCTTTTGTCTCCAATTAAATAGACAGTAAAGAACAAAATAAACAGGAAGCATGACAATACAGAGGAGACAGAGGAGAAAGGCAAACAGAAATAAGAGAGAGAAAGAGTGGGGAGTGGCGGCAGAAAGAACAGACAAAAGAAACAGACATGAAAAAGAGAGGGAGACAGAGAGGGCATCAGGACTTACAAAAGGACTGGGATCACTATTGGAAATCAGGTAGTTGAGAAACAAAGCCATGTGCGCAGGTTTCCGTTCCAGCAGACGAATGTCGGAAAAGGGCCCCGTGTCCATTGTCTAAAAAAAAACAACACAAAGAAACACACACTGATCACTCAATGCTAACAATGTCTATCTAAAGAGCTGTCATGTTAATACAGTACACAACATCCACCATCGTGCATGCATGCATGCACACACACACACACACACTCTCTCTCTCACACACACACACATATACATACACACAATCTCTCACGTACACACACACACACAATCTCTCTCTCTCTCTCTCTCACACACAATCTCTCTCTCTCTCTCTCGTGCGCGCGCACACACACGCACGCACGCACAAAAAACAACTATAAATTACATCAAATTTCTAAACAGAACGAAAAATACACATACACTGTGTTAAGATGCATCAAACCCACTTTGCAGCATTGTGGAATACAGACTGATATCCTTATTCCCTCAAACTTTACAACATGAATCTGATTCTTGCTAAAGACAGGCAGTTGTCGAGGTCAGAATACTAACAATTTACTGGCTTCGCCGTACTTTGTAGAGTACACTTTTAGTAACGTTAACACAAAATAGTCCTTCGGAAGTTTAGTCGTTTGGAAGGGGATGAAAAAGGAATCGGACCCGTGTGCCTTCTGGCTGCCCATGTTCCCACAGCAGTTGAAAATCGTGACAAGCAGGGCATTGCCCAGCTGCCTTGGTTAAAAGTCATTGGAGAGAGAGATTTCCCAGGTCCCACCCATTGAAGACCAATTAGCCTTCTTGCGTTTCTGAAGTCTTGGTAAAAAAAAAAAAGGGAATATGAATTTGAAGCAAGGGAGATGGGATGGGTGCCACCCTCGTGTTGCTGGCCCGAGAAAAGTTGAGGTCTCTGCCACCTCACTCCCCTACAACCCCAGAGTTAGAGAACTATCTAGGTAGGACCTCAGGGCCTGGCCAACTCATGGGTTTATATATGCAGGCTTAAGACTTGCGCCGTGATCATTCTGGACCTTCTCCGTTTCTCCGTCACATGGCATCTGTGACGTTAGTGCATATGGAATTCGTTCTGAGCATGGAGACGTCATCTTGAGAAACTGAAACTGAAACGAACTAACACAAAATAACATTCTGGCCTCAGCGACACCAAAAATCAAGCACAAAAAAACGAACTACAATCCATTTTTTCTCCGCCTTAATCTGACGTAAAAACAGTGCTATGCTATTCCCCTCCTACAACACAAATACTAATGAAGCAGTTCAATGCATTATGTGCATGTTGATGGTTCAATATGTTTCTTTCTGATTTTTTTCTGTTTGCTGTCGTTTTCTTGAAGCCAAAAACAGACAAAGCAATTCACTCCAAATACTGCGTATAAAATTAAATGATGTAATACTGCGTCTAAAATTTAAGTGATGTTACTTTCTGACAAAAGCATAAAATGTTAATGGTGCTGAAAGAGCAGACATTTAAAATGATTTATTCAGAATCTGGCTGTACACTGTAGCTATTTGTCAAACAACCAAGCAGCAAAACAAAACAAAATTTATCTAGACAGTAAAGCAACAAAACAAGCAACCCACACGTTTACATTTAACCATTTGACCCCTGTTCACCAGCACACTATGTTGCCAACCGTGCATCGCCAAAGTAGCAAAGCAAAAACTTAACCCTTTGATTCTCTCACCCTATCTGCCAGCTTCCTCAGGGTGAAGGGGCCAAAGGGTTAAGTTTTTGCAGTTGGTGGATAGGGTGCTGGAGTCAATGGGGTTAAACTGTATTGAGAAATTCAAATATATTTCTATTCTAGTGCTTGCTGTTACTTAAGTTGCCCCAATAATGTCTGCGATGTATTCACTTACAAACATTTTTCATGTGCTCATCAATTTTAAACTTAATCTTTCACTGTCCCCTCCCTGTGGAAAAACATTATTCTTGAACTGAAATCACAAACTGAAAGGCTAAAAAGTTATCTTTTTTATAGCAGTGTGGACACACGGTGTTAAATCACTCAAACTAAATAAGATTAGATAGAAAAAAAGAGAAAAAAAAAAAGGGGGGGGGGAGGGGGGACAAAGGTGCTGAAAAATCACCTAAGTTAACCCCTTTGACTCCCGCATCCTATCCACCAACTGCAAAAACTTAACCCTTTGACTCCCTCACCTATCCGTCAGTTTCCTGCAGGAAGCTGGTGGATAGGGTGAGGGAGTCAAAGGGTTAAGTTTTTGCTTTGCTAGTATGGTTGACAATGCAGGATGCTGGTAGACATGGTGCGGGAGTCAAAGGGTTAAACAACTGAAAAACACCTGAAGTTAATACACTGTATGAGACAAGCTTCAATGAATTAAAATGACATAAAAAACAAGAATACAAGGTTAGTTCTGCACACTGGAGTTACTTGAGAACTACAGCATGACTGCTACGAAAGTCATTATTACAGTGTAAAGCTGTAATGAATTAACCGTTTTACTCCCGCACCCTATCCACCAGCTGCAAAACATAACCTTTCGATTCCCTCACCCTATTTACTAACTACCTGCAGGAAGCTGGTTTTAGGTAAGGTGAGGGAATCAAAGGGTTAAGTTTTTGCTCGACTAGCAGGGTTGACAATGCTGGATGCTTGTGGACAGGGTGCGGGAGTCAAAGGGTTCACACACACACACACACACACACACACACACACACACACACACACACAGAGCAAGATTATCTTATTGTATTTTACTGTAACATTTTCTCCTTTTGTGTGATCCCTCCATCTTCAGTTGTGCGGAATGGGTCATAAATTATCTGCTCAAATTTTATTAAGTTGTATGAGAAATTATTGTTAGTTCAAAATGCAAAGTTAGCTGAGTTAATAAGCACAGAAGTTACTGTTGCACTAAAGAATATCTTGAAAAGATCACTAATAACATGAACTTGTTAATACAAGACAGGTGCAAGTTTTCAGCCAACTGGCCTTTGTCAAGCGTAAGATCACAAATACACACCAAATACAAAAATCAGGAGAGAAAGACTGAAAGTGAAACTTCCCGGCTGCTCCATCCAGCTTTTCTCACACTGGATGGAGCAGCAGGGAAGTTTCAGTTTTCTCCTCATTTTTGTATCTGGTGTTTGTTTGTTTGTGATCTTACGCTTGACAAAGGCCAATTGGCAAAAAAAATCGCGCCTGTCTCGTCTGGTAGTATTAAATACAAATACGCGTCCTTATTCTTTTTTCAAGTGTTTTTTTTCCGGTTCCTGTTTGCTTGAACGTGGGCAGTCACACTCGTTTTGGATTCTGAACTTGTTAGTGAAGGATTTGACCCTTAATACGCGTTCTTATTCTTTTTTCAAGTTTTTTTCTGGTTCCTGTTTGCTTGAACATGGACAGTCACACTTGTTTTGGATTCTGAACTTGTTAGTGAAGGATTTGATCCTTTTACTACTTTAGCCAGATACTGGTAACCTATAAGCAGAGTAGCCGCTAATCAGCAAGCTATATGCAGTACCTATAAGCAGAGTACTGTAGCTGCCACTCAACAAGCTGTGTGCAGAATGCTGTAGCCACTGATTGGTGACTGGTAAGCAGAGTACCATACTTGCCAACCAGCACACACACACACACACACACTCACCACACACACACACACACACACACACACACACACACACAGAGGAAGGAGGTCAGAATATCTCTTGTTCTTCTGCCTGAACAGAGAGAGCCTCTATTTCCTGAAGTCACAGGGCACTACTCTGTCTTCTCTTCACTGTGATGTTTCAATTGTGAATGAGAATGAGATTTAAAAAAAAAAAAAGACAAAAAGCATGTTTAGGGAAATTTTTCAGTACTGATTCTGAGTTACCACGGCAATTACTGTTATTCACAAGACGCATTTGAACAAGCTTTACAAGAAATGGACAACGATACCATTATCAACCTGCCCACAACGACCCTGGTGAAGATTTACTGGTACAGTCGACCGGCTTTCAAACTTCAGTGACGAAAGGGAGAGGGAAAGTGGCGCGCATGTTTCTAGTAGTGGTGGGCCGGCATGATCATAAACACAGAGAGTACTCAGCTCACAATTTACTGACAGCAGGACCGATAAACGTCTTACATGATGTGACATGCTGCGCTGTGACACAGGAGGTGTTTAGTGGCTCCACAAGACTTTCTTCCCTTTCCTTTTTTTTTTCTTTAGTGTATGTGCTGAGAGACATTATATATGTCTGAATTTTCACAAGAAGGAAGATGGGACTTGAAGTACGTCCTCAGAAACAGTCTTTTGGGGAGTGCAGCGAACAGGAACAACACTGGGGACAAGATATTCTCAGTTCATGGACCTACCAACTGAGCAAGCAAGCTCACAACAAAACGTGATTTATTATCACACATTTCTAAAAGCTAACGTAACGAGCCAAAGGTAACCCTTTTCCTTACAGCTGTTCACAGCCTCTTGGTCAGCATTAACCCTTGGACTCCTGCACCTTAGCCATCAACTGCAGAAACTTAACCCTTTGACTCCCTCTTGCTTTGCTATCATGGTTGGCAATGCAGGATGCTGGTGGACAGGATGCGGGAGTCAAAGGGTTAATTCACTCATCCCTGTGCTCATCTCTGAAACAGGCCGAGAGTTCTTCAGCTGCCAGCATGCATCCACACATCATCATCATCATGTCCCCTGCCACATGGCGTTGGTGATCATGGCCCTCCATACGAATCTATCCCTTGTTGCTGCAAGTACATCTCCCACACTCTCTGTCCTCAGCCATCCTGCAAGTACGTCCAATATTTTCTCCTGGGTCTACCTGGTGTTCTCTTTCCCTCCAGCTTTCTGGTTGTGACCAGGTGCTCTAATTCCCCTTTCCACACAACTACCAAGAAAGACAGACCACTTTTGATTCTGTTCATCTCCTACACAGCCAAACCTTGTGACATTTGAAAGACCCAACTGCCATCAATAAATGGGGAAAAAATGTTTCATGTACTTCTTTTTATACTCCTTTGACTGCATATGGCTGAATGAGATTTCTGTGACCAAGTCAGCGTGAATGCTTTGAAGAATGTACACCATCCACACAGTTACTGAGCAAACTAACACTCGCTTATGACGACACTGAATCTCCATTCAGTGACTCAGTTGCAAGTAAGTTGTGCAGACTACGACAAAATACAGAAGACACACACTGTGTTAGAAGCAAAATCATTATGGAGGGTGTGCGTGTGTATATACATATACACACATATATACACTTTTTTTTTTATACCCATTAAAATTTGTCTTGTGGTTGGGGGAGCAGACAGGACTTAAAACGTAAAAGAGGTTAACAAGGAGTCCACAAAAATACAGGCATGCATACAAGAGCTACGTATATATATATATATATATGTGTGTAAGTATACAGAGAGAGACTAGGGGAGTCAAACATCTGCTAACAGGGACCTCAGCAGTTTGCAGTCTTGTCAGAAAAGGAGAAACCGGTCGGTTTCCTGACCAGGGCTGAGCAGCCAACAGCTGAAAGACAGACAAGCCACAACATCACGGGAGTTAAGACATTCAAGCCAAGACATCAAAAGAATTAAGACATTCAGGACACAACATCTGAGGGAATTAAGACATTCAGACACAACATTTGAGGGAATTAAGACATGCAGGCCACAACATTTGAGGGAATCAAGACATTCAGACACAACATTTGAGGGAATTAAGACATTCAGGCCACATTTGAGGGAATTAAGACATGCAGGCCACAACATTTGAGGGAATTAAGACATTCAGGACACAACATTTGAGGGAATTAAGACATTCAGGACACAACATAAGACATTCAAGCCAAGACATCAAGAGAATTAAGACATTCAGACCACAACATTTGAGGGAATTAAGACATTCAGGCCACAACATTTCAGGGAATTAAGACATTCAAGCCAAGACATCAAGAGAATTAAGACATTCAGGACACAACATTTCAGGGAATTAAGTCATTCAGGCCACAACATTTCAGGGAATTAAGACATTCAAGCCAAGACATCAAGAGAATTAAGACATTCAGGCCACAATATCAAGGGAATTAAGACACTCAGGCCACAACATTTGAGGGTATTATGACATTCAGGACACAACATTTAACGGAATTAAGACATTTAGGCCACAACATTTAAGGGAATTAAGACATTCAGGTCACAACATTTGAGGGAATTAAGACATTCGGGCCACAAAATTTGAGGGAATTAAGACATTCAGACACAACATTTAAGGGAATTAAGACATTCAGACATAACATTTGAGGGAATTAAGACATTTAGGCCACAACATTTGAGGGAATAAAGCCATTCAGGCCACAACATTTGAGGGAATTAAGACATTCAGGCCACAACATTTGAGGGAATTAAGACATTCAAGACACAACATTTGAGGGAATTAAGACATTCAGGACACAACATTTGAGGGAATTAACTCAATTGAGTCGCAGTCTTCAGGGTCATTCTGCCCCCTCAATTCGGAGGATTTTTAGCACATTTTAAAAAAATATAGAAAAACAACCAAATAAAGTAGACAAACAAAGTAAAGTGATACAGAAAGACCAGGATTAGATCTTTACAAATAATCTTACTTTATTTATGATATTCTGTGTAGTTGTAAATGATGAGGTATCTAATAGGTATATAAAGGGGGGTAATTTTTTTTTTTTGATGGATATGAACACACACTGTGAAATGGTTTTAGATGAAGTCCAGAACATAATTTCCATGCCATGGATGTTTCAAATCACAAGATTACTGGTAGTTGTCACTTTTTGCATACAGTCGCTCCAGAGCACAAAATGTTTACAGAATTGTGAGGTTTGACTTGCTTTCCTTGACGCCATTTGCGAAATTCGCATGTCGCGGGTAGCGCTGAAAAAAGGCTACTGTTGTCTTTGTTTCACATTGCCACAAATGGTCTAAGGTAAATAAATGCTGTAAACATACCCTAGTTTCGGTTCCCACTGATTTTTCCCTATAACTGACGCTTCTGATGTAAAAAAACCAAAACGAATGTCCGCCGTCGATAAATCAACGTCACGTATCCAAGCAGTAAACGGAAATGAGGGAGATTTTCTTCCGGCACGAAGCGATTGAGTTAAGACATTCAGGCCACAACATTTAAGGGAATCAAGACATTCAGACAAAACATTTGAGAGAATTAAGACGTTCAGACACAACATTTGAGGGAATTAAGACACAACATTTGAGGGAATTAAGCCATTAAGGACACAACATTTGAGAGAATTAAGACATTCAGACCACAACATTTGAGGGAATTAAGTCATTTAGGCCACAACAGCTGAGGGAATTAAGACATTCAGGACAAAACAACTGCGGGATTTAAGACATTCAAGCCACACATCAAGGGAGCTAAGGCACTAACGTTACAACCGAAAGGGAGATGACACTTTGAGACCACATCAAGGGAGATAACGACATTCTGGCCACAACACAAGGAAGCTAACACATTCAAGTCGTGGGATTAAGCTTGTCAGGGATTACAAATTATGTCAATTATTACCATTCACCTCAGAACTCTGAATACTTGTTCACTACCATTACACAGATGTTAATATCCTCCTCCTAATCGTCATCACCACAACCATTACACTGAATACTGATAAACATCACCGTCACAACCATTACACTGATAAACTGACTGACAAATAAAGTCATATGGTGACCGGGCAGGCGCAGGGGTTGGGTTGGGCTGAAGGAACATTAGTCAAATCACAGTTACAAATCCTCCTTTTTTTCCAAAGAAGAAAAGACAAAGACATCACAGTCAGACACATATATGGTCGACAATCATGGTCGACAAAGTCCAACCTAGCACTTTATTTGTATATCATCCTGTATGATCTCAAGCTCCTGCGTCTGTCATGTTTGTGAGGGGGGGTTGGCGCTAGGTGCCATGCACATATACATGTAAATTACTGTTGTTTGCGCAGAGCCTCAGCAACTCTCTCCACCACCCTCCACAAGTCCAGGGCAAACCGAGGTAAGACAGCTGTTCTCATAGGAAAAAAACTATGCAAGGCTTTATGGAACACATGCAGGTGAATGGACCAGCCAGGCAGAAAATGATAGGAAGAAATGACAGAAAGCAAAGGAACAAGGCAGAAACAAAGAGAGTGACAGAAAAAGAGGAAATTTCTAGCACAGAATTTCCAGAAGGTGGGGATACTATTTATAGCAAAAGAGCCCCCAGCATCCCCACGGGGGGATCTGTCAAATAGCAAGTAAGATATCAGTAATAAGTAACACAGCATGGAAGGTGTTTCTTTTATCATTCCACGTAAGTGTGTATGAGGGAAAGGGGATGACATGAGGGAAGGGACAGAGGGACAACCAGATCTCTACAGTGTTCCTAAACTGGAAGCTTTAACTCTCTCGCTACGAGCGTCGGGATTTCCTGATCATGTCTCAAAAACGCTTGTCTACGAGCGCCGGAGAAATCCGACTTGAGTTTTGAAAATTCGTGGGCTTTCAGTATTTCCGTTAACCGAAACTAACAGCCAGAAATAGATTGTCCGGTCATTCTTAGCCTTGTTTCAGGCCATGAGGTCACTGTACTACGTAGTTGGTGTGTAAACAGTGCAAAGTTCACGACCCACTATCTCCGCAGCAAAGCAGACGACGGAAAAGCAACTATGCTGAACAATACTCAACAACTCTGTTCAACACGATCTCTTCCTTCAGTGCACGTGGAGTGTGTGCCCATTGGGTTTTATCAACTTTCATTCAAAATGTGACTGTAGGAACTGATGTATTGACCTGACTGTGTATTTTGTAAGGCGTTTTTCACTAGAAAATGTCTCTAATTTTACTTGTACCGTTACTCAGCAACCATGAGGGTTAGACAGTTGAAATTTCAGCATGTTGTACACCAATCTTTTAATATATGACCCGCCAAATTTCAAAACTCGCTGTTTTCATTTATTTGTATGAGAATTTTTCTCATGACCTATACAAATGGTGCATATCAGGGGAACAGAAAGGGGCATAATCGTACATAGCAAGTGAGTTAAGCTAAAACTTTTACCACATGAAATGCAAGGAAGAAGTAGTAGCATCAGCAGGACCCAAGTTTCATGCAACATAGGAAGAACAATGAGGGCAATGAATTGAAAACGATCACAATGAACTAATAACACGATCACAATGAACTAATAACACGAACACAATGAACTAACAACAATCACCGTTACGGAAAAAGTTAACAACTACCTTCAGTCAAAGACAGGTCCACAGAAGCAACATCAGGAGACCAACCTTAGCAACAGAGGGGTTACCATGACAACAGATGCTGGGATAATTGGAATAAAGTAGGGGGAGGGGGGAGGGGGGGACAGGGAGGGATAATCTCACCTGATCATCGTCTGAGTTAACGTCCTCATCGTCAATGGTGATGATCTCTGGCTGCATAGGCATACAGTCCTGTTGAAGACAGCAATCAGCAATCATTTCATTCAGTACTATTTTATTGTCTTTCTTAGAGTCAGATTCATACTGAAGACAGCAATCATTCCATTCATTACTATTTCACTGTCTTTCTTAGAGTCAAATTCATACTGAAAACAGTAGTCATTTCATTCAGTACTATTTACTGTCTTTCTTAGAGTCAGATTCACATAACACAACTGTACAAACATACATCCTGTTGAAGACAGCAGTCATTTCATTCAGTACTATTTTACTGTCTTTCTTAGAGTCAGATTCACATAACACAACTGTACAAACATACCATCCTGTTGAAGACAGCAGTCATTTCATTCAGTACTATTTTACTGTCTTTCTTAGAGTCAGATTCACATAACACAACTGTACAAACATACCATCCTGTTGAAGACAGCAGTTATTTCATTCAGTACTATTTTATTGTCTTTCTTAGAGTCAAATTCACATAACACAACTGTACAAACATACCATCCTGTTGATGACAGCAGTCATTTCATTCAGTACTATTTTACTGTCTTTCTTAGAGTCAGATTCACATAACACAACTGTACAAACATACCATCCTGTTGAAGACAGCAGTTATTTCATTCAGTACTATTTTATTGTCTTTCTTAGAGTCAAATTCACATAACACAACTGTACAAACATACCATCCTGTTGATGACAGCAGTCATTTCATTCAGTACTATTTTATTGTCTTTCTTAGAGTCAGATTCACATAACACAACTGTACAAACATACTATCCTGTTGAAGACAGCAATCATTCCATTCATTACTATTTCACTGTCTTTCCTAGAGTCAAATTCACATAACACAACTGTACAAACATACCATCCTGTTGATGACAGCAGTCATTTCATTCAGTACTATTTTACTGTCTTTCTTAGAGTCAAATTCATACTGAAAACAGTAGTCATTTCATTCAGTACTATTTTACTGTCTTTCTTAGAGTCAGATTCACATAACACAACTGTACAAACATACCATCCTGTTGAAGACAGCTGTCATTTCATTCAGTACTATTTTACTGTCTTTCTTAGAGTCAGATTCACATAACACAACTGTACAAACATACTATCCTGTTGAAGACAGCAGTCATTTCATTCAGTACTATTTTATTGTCTTTCTTAGAGTCAAATTCACATAACACAACTGTACAAACATACCATCCTGTTGAAGACAGCAGTCAGTCATTTCACTCACTAACTTTCATATATTGCTACTTCAATCCCTTCAATACTAATTCATTTTCCTTGTTAGGAAACTTCATACAGCACAGCTTTTGAAAAGGTTTCGCAGTACACAAAGCAGATCTATTTAAAAAGAAAAAGTTTTCCTCTGTGTGTGTGTGTGTGTGTGTGTGTGTGTGTGTGTGTGTGTGTGTGTGTGTGTGTGTGTGTGTGTGTGTGTGTGCGTGCGGCGTGCGTGCGTGCGCGCATGCGTGCAAGCATTAATGTGTTTGTGCATGCATGTGTGTGTGTGTGCATGTGTGTAGGAAGATAGGAGGTGGGAGAAACAAGGGAAAAGAAAATGCCTGTGTTTTTATGTTAACCCCTTTTAGGTCTAATGCACTGGTTGAGGACTGCCTCACAGTCATCATGAGACAAGTCATCAGACTTTTTAAAACCTGACTGTCGCTTGGTACGTGACATGACTGCTCTGAATGATTATTTTCCAAACCAAGCAAATCAATTTCAAGCATGATGATGTCCATGCATGTGAAATGCAGAACAACTGTCAGGTCTATTTCAACAGCCATTATTCTTGTTCAGGTTTCAAGCTTCTCGCCACAGTGATCCATGGAACAGGTCATGCCAATTTTCCCTGATCCAAGGAACAGGTCATGCCATTATTCCCTGACCTAAGGAACAGGTCATGCCATTATTCCCTGACCCAAGGAACAGGCCATGCCATTATTCTGACCCAAGGAACAGGTCATGTCATTGGTCATGCCATTATTCCCTGACCCAAGGAACAGGTATGCCATTATTCCCTGACCCAAGGAACAGGTCATGCCATTATTCCCTGACCCAAGGAACAGGTCATGCCATTATTCCTTGACCCAAGGAACAGGCCATGCCATTATTCCCTGACCCAAGGAACAGGCCATGCCATTATTCCTTGACCCAAGGAACAGGCCATGCCATTATTCCCTGACCCAAGGAACAGGTCATGCCATTATTCCTTGACCCAAGGAACAGGCCATGCCATTATTCCCTGACCCAAGGAACAGGCCATGCCATTATTCCTTGACCCAAGGAACAGGCCATGCCATTATTCCCTGACCCAAGGAACAGGCCATGCCATTATTCCTTGACCCAAGGAACAGGCTATGCCATTATTCCCTGACCCAAGGAACAGGCCATGCCATTATTCCCTGACCCAAGGAACAGGCCATGCCATTATTCCCTGACCCAAGGAACAGGTCATGCCATTATTCTCTGACCCAAGGAACAGGTCATGCTATTTTTCTCTGACCCAAGGAACAGGTCATGCCATTTTTCTCTGACCCAAGGAACAGGTCATGTCATTTTTCTCTGACCCAAGGAACAGGTCATGCCATTATTCCTTGACCCAAGGAACAGGCCATGCCATTATTCCCTGACCCAAGGAACAGGCCATGCCATTATTCCTTGACCCAAGGAACAGGCTATGCCATTATTCCCTGACCCAAGGAACAGGTCATGCCATTATTCCTTGACCCAAGGAACAGGCCATGCCATTATTCCCTGACCCAAGGAAGAGGCCATGCCATTCCCAATTCAACTTTCTAAATAACACATCTGGCTGTTACAAATACGCCGAACCTACATCCTAAACATGGAAATTATCTTCCTATAGAAACCGTGAAATTTGTGCCCATTTTCATTTTCACGTACATATTTCAATGCCAGTGTCATTTCTTTTAAAACAAGGAGACTGAAAAAAACCACACACACACACAACACACACACACACACACACACCACACACACACACACACACACTCATTCATTCACTCACCACTGCGCAGGTGCACACACATGGATTTGTGCCTAAGGGGACACACACACATACACACGCGCACGCACACACACGCGCACGCACACACATACCCAGTCATTCACTCACTCATTGCACAAGAGCACACACATGGACTTAGTGTCTAAGGGAAAACACACACACACACACACTCGCTCACTGCACCAGCGCACACACATGGACTTAGTGCCTAAGGGCACACACACACACACACACACACACACACACACACATACACACTCATTCATTCACTCACTACTGCACAAGCGCACACACATGGACTTAGTGCCTAAGGGAAAACACACACACACACACATGGACTTAGTGCCTAAGGGAAAACACACACACACACACATGGACTTAGTGCCTAAGGGAAACACACACACACACATGGACTTAGTGCCTAAGGAAACACACACACACATGGACTTAGTGCCTAAGGGAATTCACACACATACACACACACTGCACACACACATGGAATTGGTGTCTAAGGCCACACACAGACAGACAGACCGACACACACACACACATGGACTCAGTACTAAAGCCAACACCACCACAAACCTCGATGGCCGAGTCGGTGCGAGATGAAAGACTATTGTCGTCGTCAGGTCGGTTGTCTGGGTGGACAGGTGTGGGGGAGATACTGGGGCTGGTGTGGGGCGAGTCCGACATGCTGCCCAGGTCCGACACTGGTAGCGATGTGGCCTGAAACACAAGGCATAACAAAATTCTTTTACTCAAAAGAGCACAATATACTTCATTACACACACATACACACTCCGACCAACTCATTCATCTACCACCCACACATCATAGCAACCATGCATTTTGAAACACATGCTAGTCTTCCAAGTTATCCCATAAATATGCGTGAAGAAAAAACTTCAGGCCACAATCACATAACAAATTTGTTTAGCACATCCCTTACAGATTATATCTTTTATCTGATTGTACAAGTGTTTACCACATCTCTTACATATATCTTTTATCTGATTGTACAAGTGTTTACCACATCTTTTACATATATCTTTTATCTGATTATATATACAAGTGTTTATCACATTTCTTACATATATCTTTTATCTGATTATATATACAAGTGTTTATCACATTTCTTACATATATCTTTTATCTGATTATGTATACAAGTGTTTATCACATCTTTTACATATATCTTTTATCTGATTATATATACAAGTGTTTATCACATTTCTTACATATATCTTTTATCTGATTATATATACAAGTGTTTATCACATCTTTTACATATATCTTTTATCTGATTATATATACAAGTGTTTATTACATCTCTTACAGATAATCTTTTATCTGATTATATATACAAGTGTTTATCACATTTCTTACATATATCTTTTATCTGATTATATATACAAGTGTTTATCACATCTTTTACATATATCTTTTATCTGATTATATATACAAGTGTTTATTACATCTCTTACAGATAATCTTTTATCTGATTATATATACAAGTGTTTATCACATTTCTTACATATATCTTTTATCTGATTATATATACAAGTGTTTATCACATCTTTTACATATATCTTTTATCTGATTATATATACAAGTGTTTTATCACATCTCTACAGATAATCTTTTATCTGATTATATATACAAGTGTTTATCACATTTCTTACATATATCTTTTATCTGATTATATATACAAGTGTTTATCACATCTTTTACATATATCTTTTATCTGATTATATATACAAGTGTTTATCACATCTTTTACATATATCTTTTATCTGATTATATATACAAGTGTTTATCACATCTTTACATATATCTTTTATCTGATTATATATACAAGTGTTTATCACATCTTTTACATATATCTTTTATCTGATTATATATACAAGTGTTTATCACATCTTTTACATATATCTTTTATCTGATTATATATACAAGTGTTTATCACATCTTTTACATATATCTTTTATCTGATTATATATACAAGTGTTTATCACATCTTTTACATATATCTTTTATCTGATTATATATACAAGTGTTTATCACATCTTTTACATATATCTTTTATCTGATTATACAAGTGTTTATCACATCTTTTACATATATCTTTTATCTGATTATATATACAAGTGTTTATCACATCTTTTACATATATCTTTTATCTGATTGTACAAGTGTTTATCACATCTTTTACATATATCTTTTATCTGATTATATATACAAGTGTTTATCACATCTCTTACATATATCTTTTATCTGATTATATATACAAGTGTTTATCACATCTCTTACAGATAATCTTTTATCTGATTATATATACAAGTGTTTATCACATCCCTTACAGATAATCTTTTATCTGATTATATATACAAGTGTTTATCACATCTTTTACATATATCTTTTATCTGATTATATATACAAGTGTTTATCACATCCCTTACAGATAATCTTTTATCTGATTATATATACAAGTGTTTATCACATCTTTTACATATATCTTTTATCTGATTAGTATACAAGTGTTTACCACATCTTTTACATATATCTTTTATCTGATTATATATACAAGTGTTTATCACATCTCTTACATATATCTTTTATCTGATAATAACCAGATGTTTAGCACATCTCTTACAGATAATCTTTTATCTGATTATAACCAAGTGTTTAGCACACCCCTTATATCAAGATATCTTTTATCTGAGAATAACCAGATGTTTAGTACATCTCTTACAGATAATCTTTTATCTGATTATAACCAAGTGTTTAGCACACCCCTTATATCAAGATATCTTTTATCTGAGAATAACCAGATGTTTAGCACATCTCTTACAGATAATCTTTTATCTGATTATAACCAAGTGTTTAGCACACCCCTTATATCAAGATATCTTTTATCTGAGAATAACCAGATGTTTAGTACATCTCTTACAGATAATCTTTCATCTGATTATAACCAAGTGTTTAGCACACCCCTTATATCAAGATATCTTTTATCTGAGAATAACCAGATGTTTAGCACATCTCTTACAGATAATCTTTTATCTGATTATAACCAAGTGTTTAGCACACCCCTTATATCAAGATATCTTTTATCTGAGAATAACCAGATGTTTAGCACATCTCTTACAGATAATCTTTTATCTGATTATAACCAAGTGTTTAGCACACCCCTTATAGATATCTTTTATCTGAATGTAACCAGATCTTTAGCACATCTCTTACAGATAATCTTTTATCTGATTATAACCAAGTGTTTAGCACACCCCTTAGATATCTTTTATCTGAGAATAACCAGATGTTTAGTACATCTCTTACAGATAATCTTTTATCTGATTATAACCAAGTGTTTTGCACATCCCTTACATATAACATCTCTTATCTGATTATAACCAAGTGTTTAGCACACAGATACTTTTTATCTGATTATAACCAGATGTTTAGAAATCTCTCACAGATACTATCTTTTGTCTGATTATAATCAGATGTTTAGCAGATCTCTTACAGATAGCTTTTATCTGATTATAACCAGATGTTTAGAAATCTCTTACAGATATTTTTTGTCTGATTACAATCAGATGGTTAGGATATCTCTTACAACTTTTATCTGATTATAACTAAATGTCTAGCACATCTCTTACAGATACCTTTTATCTAATTATAACCTGATGTTTAGAAATCTCTTACAGATAATATCTTTCGTCTGATAATAAAAAGATGTTTAGCACATCCCTCACAATAATATCTTTTACCTTATTATACAAATGTTTTACTATCTCTTACAGATAATATCTTTTATCTGATTATAATCACATATTTAGCACATCTCTTACATATAACTTCTTTTATCTGATCATAACCAATATTTAGCACATCCCTTATAGATAATATCCTTTATCTAATTATACAAGTGTTTAGCACATCTCTTACACACAATATCTTTTATCTGATTTTAACCACGCCAAACAGTTGAGAAATCGCACATCAATAAACCTAAACGGCAAACGCAAACCAGGACAAAGAGGGTCAACCTGTCAACACAATCGCACAGTAACACTTACGCACCTACACTACTGCTACACACTGCAGCGTTTTTGTGCTCTTAAGAGCCGTAATGAAAGGCAGCGCTTCAACGCAATAATATCACATTATCGACACCTCTTTTGAATTAAAAATGACCATCAAATTCTCAGTGAAACGGTCAACAACAGTTTCCATGTGAATGTCTGTCCGCTACCAAAGTCTGCACCATTTAGCGAAACTGTGACAACCTGCTCTAACAAGACAACTGTATGACAGAAAAATCAGTGATGTGGTAGTATCTTCACAGACACATTACATCCACCTTTGCACTGTAAGCAGAAGGAATATGAATATTTTATTCAGAATATATACATCTAGTTACCAAAATGTAAGAAGCAAATCGCCCTCCTCCCCCCACCCCCCTTACTCCCCCTCGCAGTACAAGTACTTTTACAATTTCAATTTCTGTACAGCCCCTTCTCACACACACACACACACTTTTATAATTTCAATTTCTGTACAGCCCCTTCTCACACACACACACACTTTTATAATTTCAATTTTTAAACAGCCCCTTCGCGCGCGCGCACACACACACACACACACACATTTTGTCACTTCTGATGGATCACTGCTTCTCTCTCTATATCCCCCCCCCCCCCACACACACACACACACATCATATTTATAAACAAAATTCAGAAGAAAATGAACTATTTTTGTTCTCTCTCAATGGGGGAAAAGGACTGAACTGACATACATTTGACCCACTCCACACACACTGTTGCGCACAATGCTGCTATGAAATCAAACTTTAAAAAACCCACACAGATATAAACTGTCCAGATATGATACAAGCACCTCACACCATCTATTGTGTAACGTAACCATCTTACTCCATATTGTACAACCCCAACCGTCTTTCTCAACACCACATAAACTCGACCAACTTTTTTTTTGTTGATAAACTCAACCATCCCACTTAATAAACCTAACTACTTCATTTCATAAAATATCTCACATAATAAACTTAACCCTTTGACTCCTGCACCCTATCCACCAACTGCAAAAACTTAACCCTTTGACTCTCTTTCTATCCACCAGCTTCCTGTAGGAAGCTAGTGGATAGCATGAGGGAGTCAAAGGGTTAAGTTTTTGCTAGGCTAGAATGGTCGACAAAGAAGGATGCTGGTGGACAGAGTGCGGGAGTCAAAAGGTTAACCATCTCATAGTTTAAAATATCTCAAATATTTCACTCTAAGAAAAACTTTAAAATATCTCAAATATTTCACTCTAAGAAAAAGTTAAAAATATCTCAAATATTTCACTCTATGTCCTATGAACTCAAATCTCAAATATTTCCCTCAAAGAAAAAGTTTAAAATATCTCAAATATTTAAGTTTAAAGTATCTCAAATATTTCATTCTATGTCGTATTTTTCTCAACAATTTCCCTTTTCATTTCTTCAACATTTGTATGACTAATGTGGCGACTGCCTAGCTTCAAACTACCAAACTGCCGAACAAGAAACAAATCATATGCTGTGTGTGTTCACATTGCTGCACCATCACAACATCCAACTTGTTATAACAAAACAAGCTGAAATGAGACACACACACCAAATATAATTATACACTTGCTTTACAGTGTTCGTCACATGCATACTAGAAATGCATTCAGGTGCAAGAAAGAAAGGAAAAGAAATGACGCTACAAGACAAAAATCAAAATACAAATCATGAAACATTAGAAACACTGGTTAAAAACACAAAATTGGAAACATCAGTAGACAAATGTTAAAAAACATAAAATCAGAAACATCAGTTGACAAATGTTAACCGATTCAAAATTTAAAAGATCAGTATGCAAATGTTATTAAACAATACAAATAAGAAACATCTGAAGGCAAACGTTACAAAATACAAAATCGGCAATGTCAACGGGCATATGTTATTAAACAATACAAATTAAAATGTTTATAGGCAAATATAACAAAATACATAACCAAAAATGTCAGCAGGCAAATGTTACTCAATACATAATTATCAAGAAACATCAGCAGGCATATGTTAATAAAGAAAATAGAAATCAGAAACATCAATAGACAAATATGACAAAATACAAATTGGAAACATCAGTAGGCAAATGTTACAATATACAATCTTAAAACATCAGTAGGCAAATGTTGTAGGATACAAATTGGAAACATCAGTAAGCAAATGTTACAATATAAATCTGAAACATCAGTAGGCAAACGCTGTACGATACAAATTGGAAACATCAGTAGGCAAACGTTGTACGATACATATCGGAAACATCAGTAGGTAAATGTTGTACGATACAAATCGGAAACATCAGTAGGTAAATGTTGTACGATACAAACAAATACAAATTGGAAACATCAGTAGGTAAATGTTGTACAATACAAACATATACAAATTGGAAACATCGGTAGGCAATTGGGAACAGTTAGAAGTGGTGAGGAAAGAGATGAATGCTGATGATGGCGACGGTGCAACCAATACAACTGTAGCTGTATGGAGGTGGGTGCACATGACAGCTGTTTTACTCAGGACAAAAGGATTTAACACCTTCTCTCTTCTCCCCTCCCCCCTTACACCTCCCCCCCCCCCCCAAAAAAAAAAACAACCAACCTTGTTCAAGACAGCCAAAATGACAAGCTCCTGCAACTAAATACATCTCTATTCCAGCTCTCTCTCTCTCTCTCTCTCTCTCTCTCTTGTGTGTGTGTGTGTGTGTGTGTGTGTGTGTGTGTGTGTGTGTGTGTGTGTGTGTGTGTGTGTGTGTGTGTGTGTGTGTGTGTGTGTGTGTGTGTGTGTGTGTGTGTGAGTTCGTTCGTTCGTTCTTTGATTTAACATCTTTTCATTATGAGTGATATTAGATGGTGTGTGTGTGTGTGTGTGTGTGTGTGTGGTGCGTGCGCGTGCATGTGCGTGCGCGCGCGTGTCAAGACAGAAACTACGTCAAAATATTTTCACTGATAAGGTCTATGGCCCTAACAACAGGGACGAAGACAGTGGACAGAAAAAAAAAAAAAAACCCACAAAAAAGCACAAGAAGAAAACACCCAAGACAAGTAATCATTTTAGAATATTACTGCACAAATCTCTCATAGTACTTTATATAAAAACACAGCGGGTCTTTTTAGATATGGTTCTGTTGATACCTACCTTTAACAACAAAAAAATGAAATACAGATGGATGTCAGTAGTATTTCTTGGGAATTAAAACAATTCTAAGAAAAAAAAGTATGGAGAGGGTTTTTACTAGTCTCCCAAAACTGCACTACCATTTTTCACCTACGCCACAGAAACCTGAAGCACTTTCCACCAAGTTCGTTTTCAAGAGCAGATTGTACGCTATGGAGCTACTCTCCTCTGTCTTTCTAAATTTTGTCACCGAAAGCCCTTCTTTTGCTAAAAGATGTGAATTAACCTGTCATCCACATACAATCTGGCAATTACGTATTGCCAGCTGTCAGATCAATGTTAGTTTACCTAACTATGTGAATTAACCTGTCATCCACATACAATCTGGCAATTACGTATTGCCAGCTGTCAGATCAATGTTAGTTTACCTAACTATGTGATTAACCTGTCATCCACATACAATCTGGCAATTATGTATTGCCAGCTATCAGATCAATGTTAGTTTACCTAACTATGTGAATTAACCTGTCATCCACATACAATCTGGCAATTATGTATTGCCAGCTGTCAGATCATGTTAGTTTACCTAACTATGTGAATTAACCTGTCATCCACATACAATCTGGCAATTATGTATTGCCAGCTGTCAGATCAATGTTAGTTTACCTAACTATGTGAATTAACCTGTCATCCACATACAATCTGGCAATTATGTATTGCCAGCTGTCAGATCAATGTTAGTTTACCTAACTATGTGAATTAACCTGTCATCCACATACAATCTGGCAATTATGTATTGCCAGCTGTCAGATCAATGTTAGTTTACCTAACTATGTGAATTAACCTGTCATCCACATACAATCTGGCAATTATGTATTGCCAGCTGTCAGATCAATGTTAGTTTACCTAACTATGTGAATTAACCCCGTCATCCACATACAATCTGGCAATTATGTATTGCCAGCTGTCAGATCAATGTTAGTTTACCTAACTGGTAATTGAAGTACATTTGCCAGCATCTCTTTTGCTAGAAAACATTTAACCCTTTGACTCCTACACCCTACCTACCAACTGCAAAAACTTAACCCTTTGACTCGCTCACCCTATCAATCATCTTCCTGCAAAATGCTGGCGGATAGGGTGAGGGGATTGAAGGGTTAAGTTTTTGCTTTGCTGGCATGGTTGTCATTATAGGGTGCTGGTGGACAGGGTGCAGAAGTCAAAGGGTTAACTATTTTACTCTCAAGTCTAACTGGCTGAAAAATAGTGTGGGGGGGCAGTATGATTATATTTCACACACCCGGACGTACTAGCATCAACATGATCGAGTTCCTTCAACTTCAAGGTAAACTGACGACTCTAGAATAAAAACTTAACCTGAAATTATCATGAAGAAGAAATGTGCACTTGAAAATGAACATGTGTACAAGGAACTAATGGTTATCAGATGCATGGTTTTATCAAGTCAAATGTATCAACCATGGTGTGCAGCAGGTAAGATTGTTCAGAACACGTGGAGAGTAGCTGTCCAGTAGGATTGCTTTAGAACAGGTGAGCGGCTGTATGACGGCACGGCTACAGGTACCGTCCCAAGTGCTGCTTGTGGTAGTTACACAACGAGAGTGAAAGGATAGGAACAAGTGTGCGTTTAGGTGTGCGCATCAAAAGCTGATAAATCTGCTCAGTCACCGTGTGCGTGTGTGTCTCGATCATCACCTGGGGAACCTGAAGCGTCTGCATCTGTGGCTGGGTGACCTGAGGGGTCTCCCCCTGACGCTGGTAGAAGGAAGAGCAGTAGGATTTCCACTGAACCCCCAACACACAACACAAACACAAGCTTGTGTTAGCTTGGGAAGCATTTCCAACAAGACCCCCACCATATAACATACAACACAAACACAAGCTGTGTTAGCTTGGGAAGCATTTCCGACAACACCCCCATCATACAACATACAATACAAACACAAGCTGTGTTAGCTTGGGCAGCATTTCCGACTAGACCCCCCATCACACAACACAAAACATAATACAAGCACCATTATTTCAGGTAGCATCCCAACTCCCCAACCACCCCCACCTTCCCCTCCACCACCAAACACAACACAAATGTTAGGTTGGGTGGCATTTCCACTGAGACCCCCGTTACACAACACGCGTCGCAATACAAGCACAGCATTATCTCGGGTGGCATTTCAACTTCTTCCTCCACATATAACAGCACAAAACACATGATGTTAGCTTGTGCAGTGTTTCAATTCTCACCCACCCCCACCCCATACATTACAACACAATACAAGCGGCATTAGCTTGGACAGCATTTCAACCGTCACTGCCCCATACCAAACACAAGGAACAACACAAAGTCAGCAGTCTTAACTTGGGTCCCAATTTCACCAAATCTTCCTTAAGCAACACACATGACAGGTCGGTGTGGAACAGACCACACACACTGCATATTTAAACACATCTTAGATTTAACCCTTTGACCCCCGCACCCTATCCACCAACAGCAAAAACAAAAACTTAACCCTCTGATTCCCTCACCCTATCCACCAGCTTCCTGCAGGAAGCTGGGGATAGGGTGAGGGAACCAGAGGGTTAAGTTTTTGCTTTCCTTATGGTTTTGGCAATGCAGGACGCTGGTGGACACAGTATGGGAGTCATAGGGTTAACACTGGCGCAGCCCATTTGCCTGTTCTCATAAACTTTATCAACACATAGCTTGTGCTCATCATAATCAACCCCCACAGTGAAAGCGATATGGACGTGACGATGAAGTCATGAGGAAAATGATTTACAACGGGGACACAACACATAATAAAGGGCAACTCGGGGAAGACAAGGAACACAGCAGAGAACGACGACACCCTTGACTTCAGACGATAAAACAGTTGTCCAAACAGGCAAGCATGCAGTGAAACACAAAAGTCAACACAAGAAAAAAAAAAAACCATGGATGTCAATGAAACAAAAACAAACAACAACACCAACAAAGCCAACGCAAGAAGCTCATTTGATGAATTAATGATACTGCGTGCTCCTGCTACCTTACGACTCACTTCTTAGTTATCAGGAAGGAAACAACAACAACAAGAACAAATCATCATCATCATCAACACCATAATCACCACCAACAACAAGAACAATTCTATACACATACACACAAATTACATACACAAAAAACGCAACAACAACAACAACACACAGCAACCCTGAAAAAACACACAAACACAACCCAAAACAGATGCTCTGAGCTGTAAAATACATTCAACAATACCGTTTCAATATTTCCTCTGACAATATAGTTTGTATTTTGTTTATTTGTTTATTCAGTACTTTCTATTTTTGCTTATGAAAGTATCCCAGTGGAATAATAAACAGAAAAAGTGGGGCAGTGTGAGGCTGAAAAAAAAAAAAACACCCCAAAAAACAACAACAAAACAATGAGACCTGAAATAACAATCTTCCAATGAAACACAAACAGCAGCTAACCCAGATATCACTTTCCTCCAGTTTTACAAGGGAGAGAAGCACAAGGAATGCAGGGCGGTATTCTTTACAAAGCCCAGAAACACTACAAAAAAGGAGAAAAAACAAGAAAAAAGAAAAGAGGTCGCCAGGTCTTGTGAGAAAAGAAGGCCACAACAAGAACCAGCAGGTGTGTGGGAACAGACAGGGGACGAGGAAGAAAACGACAGAAGAAAAAAAAAAAAAGAGAGAGAGAGAGAAGAGAGACAGAAAGAAGAGAAAAGAGACAGAAAGAGAGAGAGAAGAGAAGAGAGAGAGAAAGAAGAGACAGAGAGAGAGAGAGAGAAGAGAGAGAGAGAGAGAAAGAGAGAGACAAGAGAGAGAGAAAGAGAGAGAGAGAGAAGAGAGAGAGAGAGAAGAGAGAGAGAGAGAGAAGAGAGAGAGAGAGAGAAAGAGAGAGAGAGAGAAGAGAGAGAAAGAAGAGAGAAGAGAAAGAGAGAGAAAAGAGAGAGAGAGAGAGAGAGAGAGAAAAGAGAGAAAGAGAAAGAGAGAGAGAGAAAGAGAGAGGACACAGAGAGATAGATGGAGACAGAAGGACAGAATAAAAAATTTATCAAACTCAGGAGAAAAAAAAAATTACTTCCGGCCAAATTCCAAGATACTGTAGCACTGATACATGCACACGTGTACATGGAAGTGTGTGTGTGCATGCACACACACGCGCACACACACACACATAAATCAATCAACAAGCCCACCAACAACTGCCACATTATAAACATAAACACACACACACATACACACACTCTCTCTCTCTTACGCCATATGCACTATAGTACAACCAAACCAAAACTATGACATGCAAAACAAAAGAGCAAGCACATGCTGCATCAAACTCCCAGGGACACAGCCCCTAGCAAAGTTCATCGTAACACATACTGAAGACAACAAGCCATGCACCGGTGCCATTTACAATAGTGTATCATGCACTAAACTGATTACCATCAACAAAAACAAAATAAACAAATAAATGCAGCAACCAATGCAACAAAAGTCAATCCATGTGATGTTTCATAAAACAAGCAAATGAACACAAAAAGTTGCTAACACATAGGCCCGCAATTTCTGATTATTGATCTAGCTCAGCACGATATATAATGTACTAGTCTCATCTTTTTCTATATATTACATTACATGTGAGTTCTCATTCTGTTTTGATGTATAGAATTCTGGGTACTATGGGGAATTCTCATTCTACTGTCACATGTTTCTGGTTATCGTACTCAATCACTTGAATAAACTGGTAAAACAAAGTATAACATCTCAATTGGTCTCATATAAAGAAACTGAATTAACCTTCTGTATCTGCATTGTCAAACGTACACTGTCTCCTAGTGTTTGCATTTTCCCCCACCCCCCTCGCAATTTTCATATGAATAATCACGCTGTTTATTTATTCCAAACTACAGAAGTAAGGGTTTCTCCAACACATCAATACAGCCAGAGTTTTGCCATTATGGTCGCTGGTAAACATTATACACAGGTTTGTGGAGAACACGCAACATTTCTCCAACCACAGTATATTATGTCACTTGTGTTTTTCACATGGCACATGGTACAGAAGACATATTAACCCTTTGACTCCCCGCCCTATCCACCAACTGCAAATACTTAAGCCTTTGATTCCCTCAGTCTATCCACCAGCTTCCTACAGGACAGGGTGAGGGAGTCGAAGGTGTAAGTTTTTGCTTTGCTAGCATGGTTGGCAATGCAACATGCTACTGTACAGGGTGCGGGAGTCGAAGGGTCATTCACATCCCATAATAATCCTACTAGTTTAACACCCCTCTCGAGCTGGGTGTTCCTATGCTGCAAGAGAGGAATGCCCAGTGATGGAAATTACCTGGTTAACCCAGGGCAATGCGAGGCATTTTGAACGGACGTAAAAGATCGTGCGTGCGAAAGGGTTAATTCTTAGTATCATACACATGCAAGTACATACACGGACACTAAGAAAGGCAAACTACCATCCATCTTATGGCAAGTAAAATCTACAGGACAAATTGACATGCTAACAGTCAAACCTTTTTTCATGCGGCTGACACATTTTGCATAACCATCATCTTGTCAGCTGACCAAACTGCATGCAGTCTCACTTGTACAAGCCTGGCTCCAACACAGGGCAAAATAAATGTCACATATCTCCTTCTTCATCAAATCAAATCCCAAACAGTGCGGGAGAGAAAACAAAAGGAAACAAGACAAAACACCACAAACCAAAACAAAAAACACTGTCGAAACATTTTCTGCCTGAAGACACACAAACACAGACCCAAAGCCTCCCATTATTACATTCAACTGGACTCATTTCTTGTGTAATCACCATCCTTTTTATTCTAATATTAAAAATGGCGTTAAGAGTTCTGGTGTTTTTTTTTTAATTAAGTATTTATGACAACACTGACTCTAGGTGCAGTGAATTGTTTCAAGAGAGAGGAAAAGAGAGAGAATGGGGGGAGAAGGGCAGGTGAGGGAGAGGGAGAGACGATAAAGTCTTGACACAATCACACTAATCCCCAAGATTAGCGATCTATTCCGGCAAAGGAGGGAAAGAAGACACGTCTTGACAATCACCTAACTCCCAAGATTAGCAAACTATTCAAACATACACAGGGACCACTCACCCACCCACGCACATTCCCCCAGCATGACACAATACCCAGCCATAAACTGAAAAAACACAGCTAGCTACATGCTTTAGGTTAACTTTTTCAATTGGGTGACTGCTTTTCTTGGCAAAACTTTTCCACTATTTATCTTAAATGAGCTAAATACCTGAAGAAAACTGCCATACATATTTCCCATAACTTGTGGCCAAAAACATGATTCACCATCCATTGGCAATAACTTTCTTGAACATAGACAAAAATTTCCATCAATGATGACAGTAACTTTTCCATCATAATAGTAACATAACTATTCCAATTAAACATGTGACATAACATTTTCCTATCGAAAGAACATAACTTTTCTTGTCACATATGACAAAACTTTCCCATCAAATGATGACATAACTTTTCACCATTATCAATAAGTGACATAATATATTTTCTTTCAAATGTGACATAACCTTTTTACTTAACTCAAATAGAGGTGACATAACCTTTTATCACCTTCTATAATAGATGACATAACTTTTCTTATCAAATGGATGACATAACTTTTCTTATAATAGGATGACATAACTTTATCATTCCTAACATTTCTTATAAAGGTGACATAATTGAATAAAATTTCTTGTCAAAGGTGACATAACCTTCTATAATAGGGTGACATAACCTTCTATAATAGGGTGACATAACCTTCTATAATAGGGTGACATAACTTTCTATAATAGGGTGACATAACTTTCTTGTCAAATGGTGACATAACCTTTCTATATAGGGTGACATAACTTTCTATCAAATGGTCACATAACTTTCTATAAAGGTGACATAACTTTTCTTGTCAAATGGTCACATAACCTTCTATAATATGGTGACATAACCTTCTATAATAAAGGTGACATAACCTTCTATAATAGGGTGACATAACTTTCTATAATATGGTGACATAACTTCTATAATAGGGTGACATAACTTTCTTGTCAAATGGTGACATAACCTTCTATAATAGGGTGACATAACTTTATATAAATGGTGACATAACTTCTATAATAGGGTGACATAATTTCTTGTCAAATGGTCACATAACCTTCTATAATAGGGTGACATAACTTTCTTGTCAAATGGTGACATAACCTTCTATAATAGGGTGACATAACTTTCTTGTCAAATGGTCACATAACCTTCTATAATAGGGTGACATAACTTTCTTGTCAAATGGTGACATAACCTTCTATAATAGGGTGACATAACTTTCTTATCAAATGGTCACATTAACTTTCTTATCAAATGGGGGATGTAACTTTCTATTATAGGGTGACACAACTTTCTCTTATCAAATGGTGACATAACCTTCTATAATAGGGTGACATAACCTTCTATAATAGGGTGACATAACTTTCTATAATAGGGTGACATAACTTTCTTATCAAATGGTGACATAACTTCTATAATAGGGTGACATAACTTTCTTATCAAATGGTGACATAACTTTCTTATCAAACGGTGACATAACTTTCTTATCAAATGGTGACATAACTTTCCATTGCAGGGTAACATAACTTTCTTATCAAATGGTGACATAACATTATCAAATAGTGAGATAACTCTATTTACAGGGTAACATAACTTTCTTATCAAATGGTGACATAACTCTCTATTTACAGGGTAACATAATTTTCTTATCAAATGGTGACATAACATTATCAAAGATACTAAGGAAACATAACTTCTTATCATGGTGACATAACTTACAAATAGTGAGAACTCTTACAGAACATAACTTTCTTATCAAATGGTGACATAACATTATCAAATAGTGATATAACTTTCTATCAGAGGGTGACGTAACTTATCAAATGGTGACATAACTTCCTACCATAGGGTGACAACTTTCTTATCAAATGGTGACATAACTTTCTTATCAAATGGTGACATAACTTTCTTATCAAATGGTGACATAATTTTCTATTATAGGGTGATATAACTTTCTAATCAAATGGTGACATAACTTTCTATCAAATGGTGAAATACTTTCCCATCAAAGATGACAGGACTTCTGTATCAAACGGTGGTCTTGGCATAATTGTCCTATCAAATGGCAACATAACTTTCCTATCAATGCCACATAACTTTCCCAACAAATGGTGACGTAACTTTACCAAAAAAGTGACACAACTTTCCCAACAGTGACATAACTTTTCCCAGAAACAGTGATAAACTTTCCCAACAAATGGTGACATAGCTTTGCATTACATAACAACATAACTTCCCAACAACTTTTCCTGTCATATGACGACATAACTTTCACATCAAGCACATGGGTGACTTACTAACTTTCTCGTCAAATGGTGACACCAAACACAACACCTTTTCTTTCGCAGTTTTCAGTTTAAAGCTACCAACAACCTGTGACTTCATTCAAAACAAGTGTGACTGCCCGCGTTCAAGCAAACAGGAACCAGAAAAACGTGAAAAAGAATCAGAACGCACATTTAATACAACCAGACAAGACAGGCACAAATTTTTGGCCAACTGGCCTTTGTTAAGCCCAAGATCTTTTCTCACACTGAACGAAGCAGCAGGGAAGTCCTTTTCTCACACTGAACGAAGCGGCAGGGAAATTTCAGTCTTTTTCTCCTAATTTTTTATTTGGTGTTCTTTGTTTGTTTGTGATCTTACACTTGACAAAGGGCAGTTGGCTGAAAATTTGCGCCTGTTTTGTCTGGTTGTATTAAACACGCGTTTGATTCTTTTTTTTGGGTGTTTTTTCTGGTTCCTATAACTTCATGCTTAGCTGCAACAGATACCTGCCCTATTATGGGCCAAATCCTTTTTCTTTTTAGCAATTGTGTTTCTTTTCTTTTTGTTTTTTCTGGTTCCTATAACTTCATATTTAGCTGAAACAGATACTTGGCCTATTTTGGGCCAAATCCTCTCTTTCTTTTTACCTATTGTCCTGACTGACTTGCTTGTTTGTTTGTTCAACTTATTTGATATTTTTCGTTTATTGTTATAATTCATCTATTTATTTTTCATTTACTTCTGTGTTTGTGTACACAAAATATGCCGGTGCAAGCATGCCATACCAAACGAAAAGTCCAAACAACAAGAACATGCCAGAAGCGCTGAACAAGAAACAACAGAACAGCAAGCAAGTGTGAAGTTTTTGTCCCACTGAACATAACCAACTAAACGACGCAACGAAAAAAAGACGTAGAAAGAAAAAAAAGAAGTGTGTTTACCCGTTTTAACCTACGTCGGATCAATTTCCCACCGCCCTACAAACCACACAGTACATAGGTTACATCATCAAATCAACAGCAACCACACAAACACTCCTCTAGTAGGACAAGAGAAAAGGAAAAGAACAAGGAAAAGAAAAAGAAAAAGAACAAAGTTGTACTATATAGCAAACACACTGATCATCAACTTTCCACATTTTTTTTTCTTTCCTACTGTCTTTATCGTTTCAGTTTCAGTTTCTCAAGATGACGTCCCCATCGCTTGGAACAAATTCCGTATGCACTAACGTCACAGGTGCCATGTGTATGGTGATCATGGCACAAGCCTTAAAGCCTGTCTTGAGAAACTGCTACCACAGCTGCCAAATTTCGCCACTGGTGTGATTCTTCATATACTTTAATACAGAATAACTGAAACAGGATAAAAACCTGGCACCTTCCTGAAAGTAGAGGTCTGGTGTGCTTCAGTTGGACTTTGGAGTGTTCAAAATTGTTATTGTTATTGTTGTTTAAAGCCCAGTCGACTGCGTAGAGCCATATCAGGGCTATGACCGTTTCATAACATACGAAAACTTCAACAGGATAAAAAAAGAAAAGAAAATAAAGTACACATATCAATGCATTCGCGCACATAATCTAAGGACTTGCCCCTGGCGCTGACCCCGCGATCTGTCAAAAGTTGTTCAAAAGGGGCTCATCGTACTCGGACAACTTCACGTGCTCTTCACTCAAATCTTGCCGACAAGTTATACGGTAGAATCTCTCAGCTACTGTATGAGCTTGTGGAAAACCCTATGCACTGGCAAGGTCTTGAAATGGGAAGGGGAGGAGATGGGACCAAAGAAACACCGACATCACCAGAATGATGGAAACATTAAGATGGACAGCGATCATGACAGTATTCAATGTTGCAGGCTGGGACTGAATTTGAGAAATCATATTTTGAATCCATGGTTTTATCAAAAAGACCCCCCCCCCCCCCCCCCCCAAAAAAAAAAAAAGATTAACCATACTTTGAAAAAAAGATACAGGCAGGGACTAGCTGCATTAAAAAGGAAATCTGACTGGCTAAATAACTACACTGAATTCTAGTACATCATCATCATCATGTGTCTTGCCACATGGCGTTGGTGATCATGGCTCTCCACTCGAATCTATCCCCTGTCGCTGCAAGTACATCTCCCACCCTCTCTGTCTTCAGCCACCCTGCAAGTCTGTCCAATATTTTCTCCCTGGGTCACCTGGTGTTCTCTTTCCCTCCAGCTTTCCTGTTGTGACCAGGTGTTCTATATCCCCTTTCCTCATAAAAAAAATGTCCTTTAAATGTCCTCATGAAAAAATGTCCTTTAAATGTTGCTCATCTTTTCCTAATCTTCTTTACTATTAATGATCTTCTTGTGTCTGCCTCCTTCAAGACAGTCTCATTTGTTTTTCTAGTACATATAATGATATAATGCTTTACACCCATCCTGTTGCAAAAACTGCAAATTAAGAAAACATACAAGCAAACTACAATCCTGGACCTACTGAAAATGTAACAGCTGCTGTGACTTCCTGGCTCGTTCTAAAATTCTCACATGTAAGAAATTTTCATGCCTACCCTGTCTTTCCCATCATTTCAGAAGCATTCCTTCCTGCAGCTCATATAAGTTCTTAAAGTCACCAAACTGAATTTCATTTAACTGAAGTCTGTGTCAGGAAATCTATAGGTGACTGCAATATCAAACACTGATGAGGTTATACTGAAGACGCCAATAACTGTTAAATCTGCTGCTGAATCACACAGCAAAAAATACCCAAATGACTCAAGAATTACAACCTGTCAGCAAACAGATTCACAACCTGAATTAGACAGCAAAACAGACCTACTTCACGTTTACCCCTCTGGTACCACACACTGCCCTGAAAGTGTAAAGCTAAAAAGTGGGAAAAGTGCATCAAAGGTTTCATACCCTGTATGGACTGCTAGTTTCTTTTCTTTCTTGGTTTATCTGTATATATATATATGTATATGTACACTGATTGTTGTTCTGTAAGTGACAACATCCGATGAACATGACACAAAGTTACTCCACTTTCTTCCCATCTATATTTCAATAAGGGCTGTAATAACATGTGTGCATGCGGATTACCAATTCAATAAACAATTAGAGGCTTTAGTTTCATTTTGTTTTTCTTTTCACATCACGTGGTTGTGTTGTGCACAGCGCTATGCACACGCTATGTATATACACACTGTCCACATAAGCATACTCAAACGGTTCACATTGCCTGAAGTTTCATCTCACTAGCTGAGAATATGTGTGTCTAATAACATTCACAATGTGGGCCTATTTTCCAAACTATTTTTATTATTTTCCAATTTTTATTATCGTGCAATACAGGAATGATTTATTGTTATAATCATCATAATTATCATTGTTATTAACCCTTTGACTCCTGCACCCTATCCATCAACTGCAAAAACATAACCCTTTGACTCCATCACCCTATCTACCAGCTTCCCGCAAGAAGCTGGCGGATAAGGTGAGGGAATCAAAGGGTTATGTTTATGCTTTGCTAGCATGGTTGGAAATGCAGGATGCTGGTGGACAGAGTGTGGGAGTCAAAGGGTTAACACGAAACAGGTTCAGTGTTAGTGTCCACACCCCATGCACAATTTCATCCAACGTCTTTCTATATCTACAACAGACAATGTTGGGGCAGGACAACATTCCTAAAGCAAGCTGAATTTGGAAATCGTGCATGCTCCTCCCCCTCCCTCCCCATCTGAAAGAGCAGTCGGCGTCAAGATGGCAGACGGAAAGGAAGATTACCAGCACTGCACAAGACATTGGTCAAACACTGAAGACTTCAGTTTACAATGCTGCTTGTACAGTATAAAGGTACAAGTGTCTCACTCATTTTTTCACGTACTTAGTTTAAAAACTGCTGTATTTGTTTCCAAATAGTGATGAAAAGATGATGCGACCCAAATGGCTGATTCAGGAAATGTACAGTTTGGCTACACATAACAGTTCATTCTGACACATGATTTGAGTTCCGCAGCTACTACCGTTATAATTAACATTACTGTAACAATGTACTATTACTGTTGTTATTTCTACCATTAAAACTCTTCACAGTCCATATCATTAAGCGCAACCAGCATAATGTACAGTTTTGCCACACAATACATTCTGACACATGATTTGACTATCACAGCTACTACCATTACAATTAACATTACTATAAACAATAGCTACTACCATTACAATTAACATTACTATAAACAATGTACTATTACTGTTGTTATTACTACCATTTAAACTCTTCAAAGTCCATACGACCGAGCACAACCAACAGTTATACATTTAGTCTCAAGGGGTCTTAATTTGGCACTGTTGCACATACTGGAAACAGGTGGAAAGTTGATGCCAAGGTCTGCTTTTTATTTAACAAGCAGAATATATGAAACAAACAAAAACAAACCTGCTGCACTAAACATTCAATACACCTGCCATAACTAAACCACACACCAGTCAGAACAAACAACTGCTTGTGCACAAAGGGGTTAACAGTCTCTCTGTGTAGTTAATAGGTTAACAGTGGACATATCTCTGAACACACACAAACAATAACTAAAAATGCAATGAACAGATCCAAAGAGAAGCGTTGCCGTTTTAACCTTTTGACTTCTGCACCCTGTCCACCAGTATCCTGAACTGTTGACCAAACTAGCAAAGCAAAAACATAACCCTTTGACTCCCTCACCCTATCCACCAGCTTCCTGCAGGAAGCTGGTGGATAGGGTGAGAGAGTCAAAGGATTAAAGTTTTTGCAGTTGGCGGACAGGGTGCAGGGATCAAAGGGTTAAACAAATCACAACTTGTCACAAATTAAAGGAAAGTGCTTGGCTTTTATCAGTTTACAAAATTTATTGTCTCTGCCTCTTAACCCTACCAGACCTTAGCCCCTGAGCGTAATTGTGCCCCCTGCCTGGCCTCCTGAGCAAAATTTTGAAAAAAATGTATATACGTTAGAAAACTGTTCATATCATGCACACCAATGGTTAGAATTATATGAAACGTGGAGAGATTGTAGAAAATAGGCCTATCTTTCATCTAACGCCAGTCCAACCCTCAATCACACAAGCATCTCCCCTATCACTTGGTTGGGGGGTACGGGCACGCCCCCTTCTTCCAACACTCTGTCTCGACCTACTTCTTTCATTGTCAGAATCTACACTTTCACTCAATGCTTCATCAACGTAATCATCGTCACTTGAATCGGAAACGTATTCCTGATCAAATTCTCCAATCTGCAAAATGTCCACCACTTGTTGAACTGTGAAGCGAGTTGGCCTCGCCCGTTTACCTGTTGAAGTGCTTGATTCATCACTAGCTCGCTTCATGGTCAATTTTGCACCCAAATCACCTCAAAATACCATCAACACAAAGGCAGACAGTTGCAATAGGCTGAACACACGCTCACGCGACGCTTAGCAACGGTCCGGTAGCTATTTTTAGCTCTTGATAAAGTGACGATCGTGTGAGTGTGCTATTCCCGCTATAGCGGGAACTCGGTATATAGTCATTTTCGTCATTCCCGCAATAGCGGGAACTCGGTCTGGTAGGGTTAAAAACAAAACAAACAAAAAACGCCGTGAGAATGGCATTTCGTTAATGCACTCATCTTTCGTGCTTCTCATAGTTGTTTTTCAAATGAAAATTCCATGAAAAATTTCTTATCTTAGTATGTCTTATATCATCTTTGAATGACTTTACCAATCACTTGTTTTCATATTGGAATTGACCAGAGGGTGTCTGCTGATTTAGGTCATTAGGTGAAAAAAAAGCATGTGACACTGATTTTTCACGTTAAAAATGCTATGTAATGCTGGGAACCTCAATGCCATCACATTACAAAGTAAGCAACTGGCAATATTTACAAACAAGGGACTGGTTTGTGACTATCAAACGCCATTTTTCCTTTACTTTTCATAAATCTATCCATTCATTTTTTTTTTTCATACTGGCCAAGCATATATCAAACGCTATCTTCCTTTCCTTTTCATAAATCTATTCCTTCATTTTATTTCATACTGGCCAAGCGTATATCAAACGCTATCTTCCTTTCCTTTTCATAAATCTATTCATTCATTTTTTTTGCAAACCGGACAAGCATATATAAATGAACAAGCTTGTAAGCTCTAGTAACGCCATGATAAGTTAAAAGGAGCATTAAAACAAATGAACAAACAGGAACAGACACCTGACTCTCTCAATAACTCTTTGTTACTGGTTATGAAGGAAATTATTAGCAACGTGAAGAGTATTCTTTTTGGTACATGCGTATTGTATACCTGCGCCTTGATATGAATTGTCAAGATTTGGCACCATATAAATACTGTTATTGTCATTATTATCATTATTATTATTATCATTATTATTATTATTATTATTGCATACACAGAATTAATGAACAGTTACAAGAAAAGGAAGAGCTACACACAAAAGAGTACGGAGCAAATGGTGGTGAGTCAGTACCATTGTTTTCAGACTGTAAGACACAATAAGTACTCGGTCTACTGGCTAGTGTTTAGAGACTGTTGATTTTGCCCAGAAACAATAAAATAAATAAGATCAAACATTTTTAATACACTGCATTTCATCCAGCCGTGCTGGTATATATTTTTGCTGGGTTCCGTCACATTGTGGACATCACTGGAATGAAGTTTCACTGGAATGAAGTTTCAGACAAATTAGCTAAAGATGGTGAATCAAATAATGCAAATACCCTAACAGTCAGTAATCTAAGACTATCAGTTCATGAACATGGTTCTGTGTTAGATCTGCACGGTTTTACAGAAGATCGCTGCTGCAGCAGAGACTTTGATGTTAAACAGATACAAATATGAGGGTGACAGCTTTTTAAATCAGATAGCTGCCATTGGGAAAAACCTGGATCAAATGTTAATGAGCCAGAACTAAAGAGACACTCATCAGTGTGGCACATTCCTGCCTCTGCAAAGCCAATCATGTTCAAAGGAAATCAAGGAAATTTAAAGATAGCAACAAGGATGTATTTGTTGTGTATCGCATTCCAACAAGACAAGCTGCCAAACAGGACTACTGCAGGAAGTTTCCTGATGATAAGACTAGGACTCACAGTATGAAAGAAACGCAAAACACTGTTAAATGAGTCACCACTGACATCACATGACAACGCCTCTTTCCACGAAGCAGTCACGTATTTTATAAGGATGTGTGTCAGCCTAACAGGTACTGACTATATATAGTTGAAGAAGACCTGTGTCAGCCTAACAGGTACTGACTATATACAGTTGAAGAAGACCTGTATCAGCCTAACAGGTACTGACTATATAAGGATGTGTGTCAGTCTAACAGGTACTGACTATATATAGTTGAAGAAGACCTGTGTCAGCCTAACAGGTACTGACTACATATAGTTGAAGAAGACCTGTGTCACCGTAACAGGTACTGACTATATATAGCTGAAGAAGATGTGTGTCACCCTAACAGGTATTGACTATCTATAGTTGAAGAAGACGTGTGTGTCACCCTAACAGGTACTGACTACATATAGTTGAAGAAGACCTGTGTGTCAGCCTAACAGGTACTGACTATATATATAGGTGAAGAAGATGTGTGTGTCAGCCTAACAGGTACTGACTATATATAGGTGAAGAAGATGTGTGTGTCACTCTAACAGGTACTGACTACATATAGTTGAAGAAGACCTGTGTGTCACTCTAACAGGTACTGACCATATATAGCTGAAGAAGACCTGTGTTAGCCTAACAGGTACGGACTATATATATAGTTCAAGAAGACGTGTGTGCCAGCCTAACAGGTACTGACTATATATAGTTGGAGAAGACGTATGCAATTCCAACAGGTGCTCACTCTATAGAGCTGTGAAAGACTTGTTCGTGAACCTTACAGTTTTGATTTATATACCATAGGGAGTTGGGAAAGGCTTGTGTGTGAGCATAACAAACAGATCTTGATTACATACAGTAGATTGGGGCAGGGTGGGGGTGGGGGACATTGTGTTTGAGCTAAACAAACAGGTCATAAATATATTGTGTTTGGGCTTAACAAACAGGTCATGAATATATTGTGTTTGGGCTTAACAAACAGGTAATGAAGACACAGTATATTTGGGGAAACACGTGTCTATTTCACAGTCACGTATTTTAGTCTTCCTTCAAGTTTAACATGAAGATACACTTTTTGTCCAGCAGTGCAAACATTTTAATCCTACTCCCCCTCCTGTCCTTCCCCTTCCTTGTCTGTGTGTGTTATGTACACTGGAGGTTTGATCACTGTGAATGAATGCTTTGATGAGAGTGGGCACTTTGATTTGATTTATATATCATGATTTGCTACTGTATAAATACCATTATTATCATTATTATTATTATTATCATGACTGGATGCAGTGTACAGGAGTGTAGCTAGGAAGCCTGCTCTGTCAGCTTTATAGATCGTGATGATACTATGTAGGAAGTTGAGGAGGATTTCTGTATGAGCTTAAGAAACAGATGCTAAACGTAAAGCGAAGGTGTAGGCGAGGGCTTCTATATAAGGTATACTAACAGGGACTGGCCAACTCATACTTTGCTGAACGAGACATATCACCACTCTCTGTTTAACCCTCTTCTCCACGCAATACAATGAGTACACTCGGTTACTATGTTGAGTCAGAGGGAACGTAAAGTGCTGTTGTATTTTTTTACTATTCCATGAATCATTCAGTCAATTATGAAGATTTGAACAGGGAAAAAGGTTTCCTATAGATGTAAAAAGGTACATAAACAGAATGACGCTGACTTTTCGTAGCACTTTTTTTTTTTTATTGGAACTAAGCTTACACTGCTCAGCACTTTAGAAACTATTTTATCTGTACTAACATTACACTGCTCAGCACTTTAGAAACTATTTTATCTGCACTAACATTACACTGCTCAGCACTTTATAAACTATTTTATCTGCACTAACATTACACTGCTCAGCACTTTATAAACTATTTTATCTGCACTAACCTTACACTGCTCAGCACTTTAGAAACTATTTTATTTGCACTAACATTACACTGCTCAGCACTTTAGAAACTATTTTATCTGCACTAACATTACACTGCTCAGCACTTTAGAAATTATTTTATCTGCACTAACATTACACTGCTCAGCACTTTAGAAACTATTTTATCTGCACTGATCTTACATTGTACAACACTTTAACAACTATTTTATTCGCACTTCATTTTGAATGAACATGCAATTGACTAGGTTAAAAAAATCAACTTTTATTTACTCTTTAAGAAAATTAACAGAATAAGGCAGAAGTAACATAAACATTGCTCAAAATACGGACATAAAATAAACAAAAAGAAAGCAAAAAACTGACGTGTCAACCATACTTAGAAAAGAAGGCCAACATAGCTAAGAAACAAACTGTGGTAAAGAACAGAAAAAAAGAGAAACGCCTCAACACTACAAACGCACACTGACACACAACCAAAGACACAATGACGGCCATAGCGGCAGCCTCTGACAAGCAACCTGTAGTACCTCAGAGGCCCTGTCAGCAGCTGCACCCCCTTCACCAGACACACAGGCAGTGGACTGGTTCACTCCCGCCCGCGCCTGTCTCCGAGAGGCAGCGTCAGACTTGGAGCGCATGACGCTGGGCGCCAGCCGCCCAGATTCGCTGGACTCGCTATGGTAGAAAGACACAGGCACCGAGGCCTGCTTGATGTGCTTCGTCTCCCCGCTACTGCCGCGCTGCTGTTGGACGGAAGGTGGGAGTGGTGGTAGTTGATGGCCAACTGGATGGGGCTACAGATGCAGTCGCCACAAACAGAAGCAAGCCAATGGAGCTCACATTTTGACATATTTACCATTCGAAAACAAAGGAAATAGCACAAATGTCAACAGTTTCTTTTGTTTGTTCTGATTTTGTGTGCGTGTGTGTGTGTGCGCGCACGCGCACATGTGTGTTCCAAGCAATGTTTCTTTTAGACAAGTGTATGCTGGTCTGGTTGTTGGGCCAACAGAAGAGTATCTAAAGAAGAAAATTATGAGACTGAGATAACAACAAAAACAAACACACACACACACACACAAAAAACCCCATCTACAGTCACACACAGAAAATAAAAAGAAGAGTAAAATGAATCAGAGGACAAAAACAAACAGTAATGACATAACCCAAGAATGATCAACATACACACACACACAAACACAAACACCCCCCCTCCCATACACACACAACACACACATACATACACACACACAACACACAAAAAACACACACCAGCAGTAAGAAACAAAGAAACCAAACAAAAACACAATAATGAAAATGAACAGGAACATGGATGGCAGTGTGTGACAGGGGGTAGGGAAGGTCATGTCCAAATGAGAGTACTAGTCTATACCAACATTAGCTGAATACAGACACTGTAAGAAAACACGCACATACATACAAATCAAGGAATATGTAGCCAACAGCATTAAACCATCACAAAAGAATCAGACATACGAGCGTACATGAAAATACAGGTACTCACTAAACCCTCTGACTGAGATCTACATAGCTCTATTTGATAACAGTAAAGCAAGAGATTTTTTAGAAACTTTATATATAAGAAAGCCATAAAGCAAGAAATCTATAGAAACTTTATATATAACTATTATAAGAAAGCCATAAACCAAGAAATCTATAGAAACTTTATATATAAGAAAGCCATAAACCAAGAAATCTATAGAAACTTTATATATAACTATTATAAGAAAGCCATAAAGCAAGAAATCTATAGAAACTTTATATATAAGAAAGCCGTAAAGCAAGAAATCTATAGAAACTTTATATATAAGAAAGCATAAGCAAGAAATCTATAGAACTTTATATATAAGAAAGCCATAAAGCAAGAAATCTATAGAAACTTATATATAACTATTATAAGAAAGCATAAACCAAGAAATCTACAGAAACTTTATATATAAGAAAGCCATAAACCAAGAAATCTATAGAAACTTTATATATAAGAAAGCCATAAACCAAGAATCTATAGAAACTTTATATATAACTATTATAAGAAAGCCATAAAGCAAGAATCTATAGAAACTTTATATATAAGAAAGCCGTAAAGCAAGAAATCTATAGAAACTTTATATATAAGAAAGCCATAAAGCAAGAAATCTATAGAAACTTTATATATAAGAAAGCCGTAAAGCAAGAAATCTATAGAAACTTTATATATAAGAAAGCCATAAAGCAAGAAATCTATAGAAACTTTATATATAAGAAAGCCGTAAAGCAAGAAATCTATAGAAACTTTATATATAAGAAAGCCATAAAGCAAGAAATCTATAGAAACTTTATATATAAGAAAGCCGTAAAGCAAGAAATCTATAGAACTTTATATATAAGAAAGCCATAAACCAAGAAATCTATAGAAACTTTATATATAACTATTATAAGAAAGCCATAAACCAAGAAATCTACAGAAACTTTATATATAAGAAAGCCATAAAGCAAGAAATCTATAGAAACTTTATATATAAGAAAGCCATAAAGCAAGAAATCTATAGAAACTTTATATATAAGAAAGCCGTAAAGCAAGAATTTATAGAAACTTTATATATAAGAAAGCCAAAAAGATCAAAACAAGGCTTACTGGCTGAATAAGATAATACTAAGCTCAGCAAAAATAACAAACAAACAAAAAGCTTTGAGAGAACAGAATCCAATAATATGTCATTACTGGTAATTTAAACAGTACATCAGGTAAGCAATTCCCCAAACAGAAAAGAGGGAGACCATATTAACCCTTTGATTCCCACACCCTATCCACCAACTGCAAAAACATAACCCTTCGACTTCCTTACCCTATCCACCACCTTCCTGCCGGAAGCTGGTGGATAGGGTATAGGAGTCAGAGGGTTAAGTTTTTGCTTTGTTAGCATGGTTACCAATGCAGGATGCCGGTGGACAGGGTGCAAGAGTCAAAGGGTTAATTAAGAAGAGAGAATGCTTAAAAGAAAAGCTCAGCTTCTCTAGATTATAGGTGGGATTAAAACTTAAAAAAAAAGAAAAGCCAACAACTGAAAAACAACAACAGAAACTCTCTCAAAGAGTTTCCCCAAGCCCCAATGGCAATCTACCCGGTGCCTACAAGACAAGCAGACAAACGTCTCTATACACACCGGCCCCGCACTCACCAAGGAATTGACGGACGAGGAGTCTGTGTTTTGCTCTATGTCTGAGAAACGCTGAGATCCTTGATTGGAACCGGGGGTCTGCAACATCACATCACACGCTTGTCTGTTTACTGGAACTCAATTTACTTCATGAAATGGGGTCACAAGAAATTAACATCATTACAAGTTTGTTAAGCCCAAACACAATGTCCCTCTCCCCACCTTCTCAATCTACTCTGTGTGTATAGACAAGGTAAAGCATAGTCTAGGTTAGGTAGGGCCTCAGGACCTGGCCAGCTCATGGGTTTATGTGCAAGCTTAACTCTCTCGCAACGAGTGTCGGGATTTCCCGATCATGTCTCAACAATGCTTGTCTACGAGCATCGGAGAAATCCGACTTGAGTTTTGAAAATTCGCAGGGCTTTCAGTGTTTTCGTTAACCAAAACTAATAGCCAGAAATAGATTCTTCGGTCATTTTTAGCCTCGTTTCAGGCCATTACGTCACTGTACTACACAGTTGGTGTGTAGACAGAGCAAAGTTCACAACCCACTATCTCCGCAGCGAAGCACATGACGGAAAAGCAAATGGCTGAACAGTACTCAACAACTCGACGCTGTTCAACCAGATCTCTTCCCTCAGTGCACGTGGAGTGTGCGCACGTTGGATTTTATGAAATTTCTTTCAAAATGTGACTGTAGGAACTGATGTATTGACCTGACTGTGTATTTTGTAAGACATTTTTCATCTGAAAATCTCTCTAATTTTCCTTGTACCATTACTCAGCAACCATGAGGGTTAGACAGTTGATTTTACAGCATGTTTTACACCAATCTTTCAATATATGACCTGCCAAATTTCAAAACTCTCTGATTTCATTTATTTGCATAAGAATTTTTCTCATGACCTATACAAATGGTGCAAATCAGGGGAACAACAAGGGGCATAATCGTACATAGCGAGTGAGTTAAGCCCAAACACAATGTCCCTCTCCTCACCTTTCTCAATCTACTCTGTGTATAGACTAGGTAAAACATTATCTAGGTAGGGCCTCAGGACCTGGCCAGCTCATGGGTTTATGTGCGAGCTTAAGGCTTGTGCCATGATCACAGTACGCATGGCACCTGTGATTTTAGTGCATATGAAATTCATTCCGAATGTGGAGAGGTCATCTTGAGAAACTGAAACTGAAACTGAAACTGACTTGTGCCCTCTCAACAAGTATCTCTCCCCTTTCATCACATTGTGCCCTTTTAACCCTTTCACTCCCACATCCTCTCCATCAACTGCAAAAACTTAACCCACCAACTTCAAAAACTTAACCCTTTGATTCCCTCACCCTATCCACCAGCTTCCTGCAGGAAGCTGGTGGATAGGGTGAGGGAATCAAAGGGTTAAGTTTTTGCTTTGCTAGAATGGTTGGCAATACAGGATGCTGGTGGATAAGGCGCGGCAGCCAAAGGGTTAAATATGCAAGTTGACAATCTAGCTTACTTCTGTCATTTCTGTTGACTTACAAGATCTCTACCAAATGCTCATGGAACACTATACTATCAAGAGCTTACAGAACACTATACATAAGCGCTGTCTTGCATACACAAGCGCTGTCTTGCATACACACAAATACATGCGTACACGCACACACACACACACAGCGCAGAAGCAGTGCGCAGCACACGCACATGCGCACACACACATACGTGCACACACACACACACTCTCACACACACATACGTGCACATACACACACACTCTCACACACACATGCACGCACTCACACACGCATGCGCACACACACTCTCACACACACATGCACACACACTCTCATACACACACACACATCCAAAATCACTCACAGAGGGTTCTTCACTCCCTGTAAGCTGTCGTAGTTGATTCTCTAGTGTTTTCACCGTTCTCTCTTTCTCCAGGAGCTGCGTGTGTAGTCTTTCTGAGGGCGTTTTCACGTACTGTCGTTGATGTTTCTGCACACAGTACACAACACTCAATGAAAACCTGAACTCCCAAATCAGCTTCCACCTTCACGCACTGCACATCAAACCTAGTGTCCATTCAAATATGTTTTGTCATTTCGAATAAGTTGTTATTGCCTTTATTCAGCCCTTTGACTCCCACACCCTATACACCAACTGCAAAAATTTAACCCTCCGACTCCCTCACCCTATCCACCAACTTCCTGAAGGAAGTCGGTGGATTGGGTGAGAGAGTCAGAGGGTTAAGTTTTTGCTTTCCTAGGATGTTTACAATGCAGGAGGTTGGCAGGGTGTGGGAGTCAAAGGGTTCATCATTTAGAGAACATTCCAAAGATTAAACTGCACAAAGTAACATTTAACTGCACAAAGTAACATTTAACTGCACAAAGTGACATTTAACTGCACAAAGTAACAAAGCACATTAACCCTTTGACCCCCTCACTGTGTCCACCAGCATCCTGCACTGTCGACCACACCAGTAAAGCAAAAACTTAACCCTCTGACCTCCTCACCCTATCCATTAGCTTCCTGCAGGAAGCTGGTGGATAGGGTGAGGGAGTTAACGGGTTAAGTTTTGGCTCTTGGTGGATAAGGTGCAGGAGTCAAGGGGTTAAAACATCTAGATCTATGTGCATCATTTAGCGCTGCATGAAGACCTGGTTCTCACAACATTTGATCAACATTGGGAAAAAAAATGTTACTCATACCAGCAAAAGGTTTGCAACGATTTGCTCAGAGGGAGACTTGGACCAGTAGTGTTGTGAGATCTTCAACGTGTGTGGCAGTATATGGAGCTGTTCCTAATCATGGGAACGACTAAATATGGAGGAAATATGCAAAATGTCTTTAACCTCTTATGTGCCAAATCATAAATAAAGAGGTAAATTGCCTGTGCTAGGGAATTTTGAACATTTTGACTTAAAATTTAAAAAAAATTCTTACCTCTTCATCCAGCCCAGAACCCCCCCCCCCCCCCCCCTATATTTTCTGTTCAGTATAGTTCACAATACACCAGGAGCAGCAGTACTTTCGGTTTGAGGATTGCAAAAGCTAGTAATGTCACTCTGACTCATATCTGGGTCAAGTCTTACTTCGGACATAAACACTGAAATATCGCCTGCATGCGCCAGATAATCATCACTTCCACTCTCATCGAGTGAATCAACAGACTCCAAATCAGAATCACCTCCTCAAGTAATGATTTCTGCAACTTCTTTTGCTATATAAGTTGTTTTTTTGTGCCCGGGTCCGCCATTGTTTACAGTCACTGAATAGTAATCAGCTTTACGGGTCACCTTCTCAATCGTACAGGCGGAAAAGATCATAAAACATCACTCAAAAAGCATAATGCGTACGTAATTAGCATCTATCTATAGACGGAATCCTGAAGTTTCCACTGGTATCTCACACATCGCTGAAAAAAACATCACTCAAAAAGCATAATGCGTACGTAATTAGCATCTATCTATAGACGGAATCCTCAAGTTTCCACTGGTATCTCACACGTCGCTGAAAAAAACATCACTCAAAAAGCATAATGCGTACGTAATTAGCATCTATCTATAGACGGAATCCTCAAGTTTCCACTGGTATCTCACACGTCGCTGAAAAAAACATCACTCAAAAAGCATAATGCGTACGTAATTAGCATCTATCTATAGACGGAATCCTGAAGTTTCCACTGGTATCTCACACGTCGCTGAAAAAAACATCACTCAAAAAGCATAATGCGTACGTAATTAGCATCTATCTATAGACGGAATCCTCAAGTTTCCACTGGTATCTCACACGTCGCTGAAAAAAACATCACTCAAAAAGCATAATGCGTACGTAATTAGCATCTATCTATAGACGGAATCCTCAAGTTTCCACTGGTATCTCACACGTCGCTGAAAAAAACATCACTCAAAAAGCATAATGCGTACGTAATTAGCATCTATCTATAGACGGAATCCTGAAGTTTCCACTGGTATCTCACACGTCGCTGAAAAAAACATCACTCAAAAAGCATAATGCGTACGTAATTAGCATCTATCTATAGACGGAATCCTCAAGTTTCCACTGGTATCTCACACGTCGCTGAAAAAAACATCACTCAAAAAGCATAATGCGTACGTAATTAGCATCTATCTATAGACGGAATCCTCAAGTTTCCACTGGTATCTCACACGTCGCTGAAAAAAACATCACTCAAAAAGCATAATGCGTACGTAATTAGCATCTATCTATAGAGGGAATCCTGAAGTTTCCACTGGTATCTCACACGTCGCTGAAAAAAACATCACTCAAAAAGCATAATGCGTACGTAATTAGCATCTATCTATAGACGGAATCCTGAAGTTTCCACTGGTATCTCACACGTCGCTGAAAAAAACATCACTCAAAAAGCATAATGCGTACGTAATTAGCATCTATCTATAGAGGGAATCCTCAAGTTTCCACTGGTATCTCACACGTCGCTGAAAAAAACATCACTCAAAAAGCATAATGCGTACGTAATTAGCATCTATCTATAGACGGAATCCTGAAGTTTCCACTGGTATCTCACACGTCGCTGAAAAAAACATCACTCAAAAAGCATAATGCGTACGTAATTAGCATCTATCTATAGACGGAATCCTGAAGTTTCCACTGGTATCTCACACGTCGCTGAAAAAAACATCACTCAAAAAGCATAATGCGTACGTAATTAGCATCTATCTATAGACGGAATCCTCAAGTTTCCACTGGTATCTCACACGTCGCTGAAAAAAACATCACTCAAAAAGCATAATGCGTACGTAATTAGCATCTATCTATAGACGGAATCCTGAAGTTTCCACTGGTATCTCACACGTCGCTGAAAAAAACATCACTCAAAAAGCATAATGCGTACGTAATTAGCATCTATCTATAGACGGAATCCTGAAGTTTCCACTGGTATCTCACACGTCGCTGAAAAAAACATCACTCAAAAAGCATAATGCGTACGTAATTAGCATCTATCTATAGAGGGAATCCTGAAGTTTCCACTGGTATCTCACACGTCGCTGAAAAAAACATCACTCAAAAAGCATAATGCGTACGTAATTAGCATCTATCTATAGACGGAATCCTGAAGTTTCCACTGGTATCTCACACATCGCTGAAAAAAACATCACTCAAAAAGCATAATGCGTACGTAATTAGCATCTATCTATAGAGGGAATCCTGAAGTTTCCACTGGTATCTCACACGTCGCTGAAAAAAACATCACTCAAAAAGCATAATGCGTACGTAATTAGCATCTATCTATAGAGGGAATCCTGAAGTTTCCACTGGTATCTCACACGTCGCTGAAAAAAACATCACTCAAAAAGCATAATGCGTACGTAATTAGCATCTATCTATAGACGGAATCCTGAAGTTTCCACTGGTATCTCACACGTCGCTGAAAAAAACATCACTCAAAAAGCATAATGCGTACGTAATCAGCATCTATCTATAGACGGAATCCTCAAGTTTCCACTGGTATCTCACACGTCGCTGAAAAAAACATCACTCAAAAAGCATAATGCGTACGTAATTAGCATCTATCTATAGACGGAATCCTGAAGTTTCCACTGGTATCTCACACGTCGCTGAAAAAAACATCACTCAAAAAGCATAATGCGTACGTAATTAGCATCTATCTATAGACGGAATCCTGAAGTTTCCACTGGTATCTCACACGTCGCTGAAAAAAACATCACTCAAAAAGCATAATGCGTACGTAATTAGCATCTATCTATAGAGGGAATCCTCAAGTTTCCACTGGTATCTCACACGTCGCTGAAACTGTTCAGGTTTTCCGGTTAAGAATAGGCAATGATCGCCGACGGAATATTCTGTCAGAGGCACTAGAGTTGTATGCTTCTTCCGAATATTCGGGCAGAATCAGTTAACAGGTTAAAGATCCTTACCACACGCAGTTCGAAACGCCAGGTTTCTACTCAAGCTGTCGGAGTGAAAAGCACATCATCAAAACCTTGCAGAGAGAGTGCTGTACACACACATGTTCTCTGTTGACGTTTGTGCCAACTATAACCGTTATCAAACATACCAAATGTTTCCTCTTCCCAGTGTGTCAAATAATGACACCGTCTGCAGCACACACGACAGTAACCCGTTATTTTCCTTCAGTCACTCAGCAGTTACCTGTGGGTTTGATTTTCACGCTGTCAGGCTGGCTCTTTTGACAAGAGCCGTGGATCACGACCCAATGTCTCCATTTAATCCCAGACGGCGTCATAAAAACCGGCCTGTTTCCTCGCTCATCTTAATTACTGCTTCAATCATTACGGTGGTGTCAGTTTTGTGTTTCACACTCTCCTGTCCCCCCCCCCCCCCCCCCCCCCCCCCTCCCTCTCCACTTCAAACCTTTCTCAGCACATATGGTCATTTTGTGCATATTCAAAGTCTGTCTGATTACTGCTTTGGTGAAGTAAACAGACCATTTTATGAGGAAAGGGGAATTAGAGTACCTGGTCATAACAGGAAAGCTGGAGGGAAAGAGAACACCAGAAAATATTGGGACGGACTTGCAGGGCGGCTGAGAACAGAGAGGGTGGAAGATGTGCTTGTGGCGACAAGGGATAGCTGCATATGGAGGGCCATGATCGCCATCGCCATGCGGCAGGGCACATGATGATGATGATGATGACACAGGTAACTGTCCAAGTGAAATGAATCCCTCTTGAACAAACTCCAAAGCCCTACCTGTGAATATAGCAAGGTGTTGTTAACCGTTTAGACTCCCACACCCCGTCCACCACCATCCTGCATTGTCAACCATGCCAGCAAGGCAAAAACTTAACCCTTTGACTCCCTCACCCTATCCACCAGCTTCCTGCAGGAAGTTGGTGGACAGGGGTGAGGGAGTCAAAGGCTTACATTTTTGCAGTTGGTGGACAGGGTGCAGGAGTCAAAGGGTTAATTACCGCTTAAATAGGGTGGCATCAGTTTTGTGTTTCATACTTCCTGTCTTCCCCCCCTCCCCCCCTCCACTCCCCATTTCAAACCTTTGTTAGCACACAAGGTGTTTCTTTTTGTGCAAACTCACAGTCTGCTTGATTACTGCCGGCAGATTTGAATGAAGTACATTACTAACATAGGTAACTGCCCAAGTGAGATGAATCCCTTTTGAACAAACTCCAAAGCCCTCCCTGTCAATACAGCAAAGTGTTGTTAACTCTTTGACTCCCGCACCCTATCCATCAACTGCAAAAAGTTAACCCTTTGATTCCCTTACCCTGCTCACCAGCTTCCTGCAGGAAACTGGTGGACAGGGTGAGGGAATCAAAGGGTTAAGATTTTGCTTTGCTCGCATGGTTTGGCGATGCAGGATGCTGATGGACAGGATGCGGTAGTCAAAGGGTTAAGAGGGTGAGAAAGAAAGAGGAGATACCAGCGGGGAGTTTTGTGGTGGAGAGAGAGAGGGGTGGGGGGGGGGGGGGGCCTTACCTGGAAGTCTTCCTTCGCTTGCTCGTACATAGCCTGAGTCATGTGAACTTTTTGTAGGAGCAACTCTCGATCCTTGTCCGGCTGTGAAACACAGTACAATCCAATGCAATACAAATCACACTACATAAAGCGCACATGTATAATAATTATACTTATGTCTCATGAACGGTTTACACTGCTGGCACCTATTCCTTGCTCAGACGTGTGATATGACATGTAAGCATACCACAAAACAATGCTATACAATATATATATATACAGAGAAGGGAGGGGAAAGAGACAATTAAATAGAGAGAGAGAGAGAGAGAAAGAGAGAGAGTGAGTGAGTGTGTGTGTGTGTGTGTGTAGATATATAGACAGACATATACATATATATATATTATATATATATATATATATATAGATAGATAGATAAATAGAGATAGAAACAGATCAGATATACAGAGAGACATATATATGTACAGACAGAGAGAGAGAGAGACAAAGAGAGACAGAGAAAGAGAGAGACAGAGATGGACAGATAGATGGATAGCTAACTAGACAGATAGAACGAGAGAGAGAGGGGGGGGGGGCGAGAGAGAGAGAGAGAGAGAGAGAGAGAGAGAGAGAGAGAGAGAGAGAGAGAGAGAGATCTTTACATATAACGTGTATGTGTATGTAGAACACTGTTGGGGAGTTATGCTGCAGCCGGGTGGGCTGCCCAGTTGGGAGAGAAAGGCCCAAAGGCAGAGAAGTCCCTTTCACTCTCTCTTGGTGCCTGGGCTGGCCCTGGCTGGTATGGGTTGTGTGGCAATGTCCCAGGGTTCATCTCTCCAGCTTGCCATTCAGCTTGTAAACAAGTTCACTGATGACTGGGTCCAAATGGGTCATGCTGGGCGTGGACAGCTCCCCATTATTTGGTAAAAGTTCAAGTTCATTTCGCTTATAGCCCAGCCGACTACTAGAGCCATATCAGGGCTAACCCCACGTCAAAAACGACAACCTGGTTAAGATAAAAGACAACAGTTAAAAACCATGCTCACCGTTAACCCTGCAAATCTAAAATGCAATTACAGAAAACAGCTGTAAAATCAGATCAGGTGAAATCTATTGATCTCTCGTAAAAACTGGAAAACTGCATCAGGAGGGACGTCTCGGAAGAGGTTCTTTAAGGAGTCCGCCGTGTAGTGTTTTTGTCTCACACTGTACAAGTCCCAGCAATCAAGTGTCTGATGCTCGACCGCTCATCACTTGGTATACACCACGGTGCTTCATCATTTTTTCAAAGGTATGAATGAGTGTAGGATGTGTGACCCGTGTGTAACCTGCATAACACTGTCTCTTTCTTATGGTTCCCTGCAGCTGATGGGAGAATTTCACTCAGGTCAGGGTGGATTTGGAGAAGTTTATATCTTGGTGAAATGGCTACCACTTGGCATGTGGTGTCAGGTCAGGAGGTGTTTGTCTGACCCATCCATGGTGAGGCATTGCTATTCTGGGTTTCACTCAGCACCCTTGGACGTTTCTTGGTAACTCTGATTGCAGCTTGGTTGCTGGTTGCAAGGAATCGGGCATGACGACAACAAGGAAAAGTCCTGGTGGAAGCTCGGAAAGACAGTAAACCTGAGATCCGGGGGGGGGGGGGGGAGGGGGGCATGTGAGGCCTAGCTGGAAAAGCATAATAAGCTGCATCTGGAACATTGTGTCCAATTGCTTCTGCATTTGAACAAACACCCCTGATGTTGTGGTAAAACAATACTGTGAGCTGGAAATCAGGAAAAACAAGAAAGGACAGGAACTGCGAAAAACAAGACAAGAAAGACAGGACAGCAATCAGGAGAGACAGGACATGATTTAAAAGAAGACATGAAAGACAGGACAGCAATCAGGAGAGACAGGACAGGATTTAAAAGAAGACATGAAAGACAGGACAGCAATCAGGAGAGACAGGACATGATTTAAAAGAAGACATGAAAGACAGGACAGCAATCAGGAGAGACAGGACAGGATTTAAAAAAGACATGAAAGACAGGACAGCAATCAGGAGACAGGACATGATTTAAAAGAAGACATGAAAGACAGGACAGCAATCAGGAGAGACAGGACAGGATTTAAAAGAAGACATGAAAGACAGGACAGCAATCAGGAGAGATAGGACAGGATTTAAAAGAAGACATGAAAGACAGGACAGCAATCAGGAGAGACAGGACAGGATTTAAAAGAAGACACGAAAGACGGGACAGCAATCAGGAGAGACAGGACAGGATTTAAAAGAAGACAATGAAAGACAGGACAGCAATCAGGAGAGACAGGACAGGATTTAAAAGAAGACAAGAAAGACAGGACAGCAATCAGGAGAGACAGGACAGGATTTAAAAAGACATGAAAGACAGGACAGCAATCAGGAGAGACAGGACAGGATTTAAAAGAAGACATGAAAGACGGACAGCAATCAGGAGAGACAGGACAGATTTAAAAGAAGACATGAAAGACAGGACAGAATAGACGAAAGACAGGATGTAAAAAGACGCAGACACGCAATTAGGAAAGGACACTAAGACAAGACAGGACAGGACAGGAATTAGGGAAAGACAAAACAAAGGAATTGGGGAAGACAGACAGGATTTAGAAAGACATGGAAAGACGGGAATTAGGAAAGACATGACAGGACTTAGAAAAGACAGAACAGGACAGGAAAATAGGAAGTCAAGACAGACAGGACAGGAATGGAAAGACAAGACAGGAATTAGGAAGACAGGACTGGACTGACTTGGAAGGACAAGACAAACAGGAAAGGAATGGGAAAGACAAGACAGGACTTAGGAAAGACAGAACAGGACAGGAAATAGGTAAGTCAAGACAGACAGGACAGGAACTGGGAAAGACAAACAGGAATTAGGAAAGACAGGACTGGACTTGACTTGGGAAGGACAAGACAAAACAGGAAAGGAATGGGGGAAGACAAGACAGGAATTAGGAAAGACAGGATAGGACAGGAAATAGGTAAGTCAAGACAGACAGGACAGGAACTGGGAAAGACAAGACAGGAATGGAAGGACAGGACAAGGACAGAAATTAAGACAACAACAACAGACAGAAATTAGGGAAAGACACAACAAATAACAAGACGGGAAATTAGTAAAGGAAAAACAAGACAAGACGAGGAATAGTAAAGACAAACAAGACAGAGACAGAAATTAGGAAAGACACAACAAGACAAGACAGAAATTAGGAAAGACACAACAAAACAAGACAGGAATTAGTAAAGACACAACAAGACAAGACAGGAATTAGTAAAGACACAAGATGAGAGAAATTAAGAAAAACACTACAAGACAAGACAGAAATTAGGAAAAACACATGACAAGACAGAAATTAGGAAAAACACAAGACAAGACAGAAATTAGGAAAAAAAACAACAAAATTAGAAAACAAAGACAGACAGAAATTAGGAAAAACACATGACAAGACAGAAATTAGGAAAAACACAAGACAAGACAGAAATTAGGAAAAACATAAGACAAGACAGAAATTAGGAAAAAACACAAGACAAGACAGAAATTAGGAAAAACATAAGACAAGACAGAAATTAGGAAAAACATGACAAGACAGAAATTAGGAAAAACACATGACAAGACAGAAATTAGGAAAAACATAAGACAAGACAAATTAGGAAAAACATAAGACAAGACAGAAATTAGGAAAAACACATGACAAGACAGAAATTAGGAAAAACATAAGACAAGACAGAAATTAGGAAAAACACATGACAAGACAGAAATTAGGAAAAACACAAGACAAGACAGAAACTAGGAAAAAACACATGACAAGACAGAAATTAGGAAAAACACAAGACAAGACCAGACAGAAATTAGGAAAAACACAACAAAACAAGACAAAAATGAGTGTAGACACAACAAGACCAGACAGAATATATAGAAAGACACAACAAGACAGGAATTAGTAAAGACACACCAAGACAAGACAGGAAAGGAACTGCGAAAGACAAGACAGGAATCAGGAAAGACAAGACAGGAAAGACAGGCGTGATGCTGACGGCATCATCAGATAGTAACACTCACAGCCACTGGTTGTGGTGCAGTGATGCGGGAGTTGCGATTGGAGGGTGCAGAGCTGGAGTCCGGGAGGAAGGGAGAGGGAGGGGCCTGGTTACCCCCAGGAGAGGTAGCAGAGTTGGGCTTCCCCATCAAGGTCAGGGCCACATACGCTCCCGCTGTAACACACAACATATCACAAATTTATAACACACCATACACCACAACAGATTCATCACAATTCACTGTGCATCCCTCCTTGCTGTAAAAGTAGTGTGTGCAGTATAAAGTGACTGCTGGAAGCTGGTGGATAGGGTGAGGGAGTCAGAGTTGCTTTTGCAGCTGGTGGATAGGGTGTGGGAGTCCAAGGTTTAAGGAAACAAGGAAAACACCCAGCATGCATGCCCACCAACGATACTGATGGTAAAACACCACAGAGGAAAGTGGTCACCTCCTCGCCTTACAGAGTTCTCCTTGCTCTGCTGAAAGTCTGATTGTGTTTAATGTGCAGAGAGTATAAACTGAATTCCGAGAACAGGGTTATACAAGAATGATTTATACAACAAACTGATACAAGTTTTCAACAAAAGTCAACTTTTATTTTCACACGATGTGAAAGCATGACTTAAGAACAAGAAAAACATGCCTGCACAAAGTGAATAAAAACACTGCGGTTGATAAATCTAAGCAACTATGTTAATTCCAAAGTGATTAAAGGCACTAAGCTAAATATCAGAACAATTAAGTCACAGCCCAACACAGACCCTTACTTTTTGCTAGGGACAGAGAAGCTGAGAAAAGACACAGGGAAAAGAACATAGCAGGGGACAGAGAGGCACAGAAAAAACACAGGAAAAAGAACACAGACCCTTACTTTTCGCTAGGGACAGAGAAGCTGAGAAAAGACACAGGGAAAATAACACAGACCCTTTAGCTGGGGACAGAGAGGCAGAGAAAAGACACAAGGAAAATAACAGAAAGAAAAGACACAGGGAAAATAACAGACCCTTTAGCTGGGGACAAAGAGGCAGAGAAAAGACACAGGGAAAATAACACAGACCCTTTAGCTGGGGACAGAGAGGCTGAGAAAAGACACAGAGAAAACAGCACAGAAAGAAAAGACACAGAGAAAACAACACAGACCCTTACTTTTAGCTGGGGACAGAGAGGCAGAGAAAAGGAAACAGACCCTTTAGCTGGGGACAGAGAGGCAGAGAAAAGGAAACAGACCCTTTAGCTGGGGACAGAGAGGCAGAGAAAAGGAAACAGACCCTTTAGCTGGGGACAGAGAGGCAGAGAAAAGACACAGGGAAAAGGACACAGACCCTTACTTTTAGCTGGGGACAGACAGGCAGAGAAAAGACACACACCCTTTTAGCTGGGGACAGAGAGGCAGAGAAAAGACACAGGGAAAAGGACACAGACCCTTACTTTAAGCTGGGGACACAGAGGCAGAGAAAAGACACAGGGGAAGGGAGGGACGGGGTGGCCTTGTGATCTCCAAACATACCCCAGAACCTCACCAAAAGATTTGTGCGCACCTCCCACCCTACCTGCTTCTTATTCATGGGTGGTATTCAGAGCGTGGAAAAAATGTGGACGAGCCCCTTCACGCCTGCAGGACACTAGTGTGTCCTAAGTCATTCAAACATAGCATGTGAATACACAGACATTATAATCCCCTTTGCTTTGTCTGTTGACGGCTGGCAGGTATTCGGTACAAAGCTCGCACCAGCACAAAACAAAAGGTATGAAAAGCTCGGATTCCTTTCCTCCCTTAACCCTTTCCTACACATCCCAAACTGTAAATAAATGAATGATAACACTAGCAAGAAGACTGAAGTCATGGTAATCAGAAAAAAACATGATATCCCCTCATGCAAAATAACAGCAAACGGCACAACCTTGACACAGGTTAATAAGTTTAAATATCTAGGAACGATCATCTCACCAGACGGCAGATGCACATCAGAAATAGCCAGCAGAATCGGCCAAGCCAAAACAGTACTCAAGAAGATGAAAAGCATTCTTATCAACAAATGCCTATCAATTAACATCAGGAAGAGAGTCCTTGAATGTTATATAGAACCGATAATGTTATATGGTTGTGAGGCGTGGACAGTCAACAAGTAAAGCCAGAACAAGATTGAGGCAGCCGAAATCTGGTTTCTAAGAAGAATGTTGCGAGTTCCATGGACAGCAAAGAAAACAAACGAGACGGTGGCAGACACAAGATCATTGATAAGGAAGATAAGGAAAAGACAGGCAACAGTTACAGGCCATTTTATGAGGAAAGGGGAATTAGAGCACCTGGTCACAACAGGAAAGCTGGAGGGAAAGAAAGCACCAGGTAGAACCCAGGGAAAGAATACTGGATAGACTTGCAGGGTGGCTGAAGACAGAGAGGGTGGAAGATGTGCTTGCGGCAACAAGGAATAATAGATGCATATGGAGGGCCATAATCGCCAACGCCATGTGGCAGGGCACTTGATGATGATGATGAACACTTGTCTTTCACCACAAATATATACAAACACGTGTCGTCTGCACACAAATCAGACTGTACTTAGTACAGAAACACAGGTGAGAGAAAAAGCAGGTGAGAGGGCAAATGCAGCCATGTTTATGCAACAGATGGAGGTTCATCACCTTTACTTTATTTATGAGCAAGTCTGCGTTCACCTGTATAGGACTCTATGAGTAGTATAATGTCAACACTTGCAAATTGTCTTCATTTGTTGAAAATACTGCGCAAAGTACATGTGTATGTATACGCAAATCTGAAAAAAGGTACAACTGTTTTGGTGGCTGAGAGAATGAACGACATGTAAAATTAAAGGGCACTGGAAGGCTGCCGGTCAGAGTGTGAGGGAGGGAGCACAGAAGATACTATCATCCATTTATGATGAAAAACAGAAATCGCCTTCACTTGATTTTTTTTTTTTACTGGCCACACCAACAGTCATCTATTTTCAAATATACACTTTCAAAACTGTTCCTTACTTTTCAGTAATAAAAAGCAACAACAGCAGTATGACTGATACACAGTGCCATTAGGTCATTCAGGAAGACGCAAGCATACAAACGTAAAGCACAAAGACTATAGGTAAAACAAAGTATGACTGCTGGATCTTGAGGGTAAAACACAAAACATTAAAAAGTACCTTGTTTGTAAAATTTTCCACTTCTCTTTCACTTGACAAAGGGCCTGGGCTCAAAACGTCGAGTTTTCATATTCCAAAGGATCTTTTACAAACAAGGGATTTTTTAATGTTTTGTGTTCCACAAAGACTATACCCCCTCACTTAACTTCCCCGTCTCTTCTTTCTATACCGGGGGTGCGTGCGCTTGCACATGCACACGCGCACGCACACACACAAGCACAACAGACGCACAACATGAGTCAGTGAGCAGAAAAAAGAACAGTACAGGGATACTGACATTGCATACAAGAAGATAGAAGTCATCAATCACGGAAGGGGCAGGCAGACAGGCCAACAAACCGGTTTTATTCTTCATTCCACCAACAAAATGTTGGTTTTACGCAGCACAGCTTCGTTTACCAGTGCACTGGGGTTTTATTTTTCACGGAGACGACGTGTTTGAAGTCACACAAAGCCGCTCATTTACCGCTGCACAGCATGATGTCTCCAAACCCACTCCGTCATTCTAAGAGTCTGTTCATGGTCTTTTTGTTCACTATGACCGTGCTGTCAATGCCAGCCTGACATCATATCCATCTTTTTAGGTTTTTTTTCAACACAATAAAATCGGATTGTAGGTCAGACTTACAAGCCCACCACTACCTTCAGCTTTAAATTATATTTACCATTATCATCATTATCATGTGCCCTACTGCAAAACTTTGGCGATCATAGCCCTCCATACGAATCTCTTTTGTTGCTGCAAGTACATCTCCCACCCTTTCTGTCTTCATCCACTCCGCAAATCCGTCCAATATTTTCTCCCTGAGTCTACCTACTGCTCTTTTCCCCTCCAACTTTCCTGTTACTCATAGGTGCTGAAATGTTTTTGGACTCATAAAACGTCCTATAAATGTTACTTGTCTTTTCCTAATCCTCTTCATTAATGTTCTTTTTTGTGTTTTCCTCTTTCAGGACTGTCTCGATTGTTTTCTTTGCTATCCATGGAACTATTGCAATATGTAAAAGGATTTACCAGAAAAGTTCAACGGTAG
>JAPXFY010000034.1:19136024-19143524 GCA_030674185.1 Monoplex corrugatus
TTTGCAAGCACGGTTGACATTGCAGGTTACTGGTGGACAGGGTGCGGGAGTCAAAGGGTTAAATTTTTGTTTTGCAAGCACGGTTGACATTGCAGGTTACTGGTGGACAGGGTGCGGGAGTCAAAGGGTTAAATTTTTGCTTTGCAAGCATGGTTGACATTGCAGGTTACTGGTGGACAGGGTGCGGGAGTCAAAGGGTTAAATTTTTGCTTTGCAAGCATGGTTGACATTGCAGGTTACTGGTGGACAAGGTGCGGCAGTCAAAGGGTTAAACAATCCAACACTCCTCACCCTATCCACCAGCGTCCGACAACTCTATACAGATGCCGTTGTTGACCCTCTGCTGTTTTTGAAGCTGGTGGATGGGGGATGAAGGCGTGAAAAGGGTTAATCCTTCGACTCCCGCACCCTGTCCACCAGCATCCTGCCTTGTCAACCATGCTAGCAAAGCAAAAACACCCCTTTGACTCCCTAACCTTATCTACCAGCTTCCTTGCAGGTAGCTGGTGGATAGGGTGAGGGAGTCATAGAGTTAAGTTCTTTTATTGCAGTTGGCGGATAGGGTGCGAGAGTCAGAGGTTGTTTTTTTTTCAGTTGGTGGATACGGTGTGGGAGCCAAAGGGTTAGTTTTTTTTTGCAGTTGGTGGATAGGGTGAGGGAGTCAAAGAGTTAAGTTGTTGTTGTTTGTTTGGTGTTTTTTTGCAGTTGGTGGATAGGGTGAGGGAATCAAATAATTGTTTTTTGTTATTGTTGTTGTTGTTTTTTTGCAGTTGGTGGATAAGGTGCGGGAGTCAAAGAGTTAAGTTGTTGTTGTTTGTTTGTTTGTGTGTTTTTTTGCAGTTGGTAGATAGGGTGAGCGAGTCAAAGAGGTTTCTTTTTTTTTGTTTTTTGTTTTGCAGTTGATGGATAGTGCGCGGGAGTCAGTCAGAGTTAAGTTTTTTGTTTTTTTTTAGTTGGTGGGTAGGGCGAGGGAGTCAAAGAGTTAAGTTTTAGCAGCTGGTGAATAGGATGCAGGAGGCAAAGGGTTAACAGGAGACGGTGAGCAGGCGTATGGCGCCTGTGAGAGAGCCTCTACTGTGGTTATCTGCCAATGCACGCACTGCTGTGTTTATCGCTGCATGACACACACCATTTCCTTGTACCCACACTACACGTTTACCGCCTGTTGCATCTACAGCATCCTTGTAGCCAGCCAGCCAGCCAGCCAGACAGACAGACACACACACACACACACACACAGTGAGAGTGAGAGAGACAGACAGACAGACAGAGAGACAGACAGAGAGAGAGAGAGAGAGAGAGGGGCATACACACACACATACACGTATCCTCAGTAGTGGATGAATGGACGGATGTAAGCCTGGGCAGTGTAATAAGGAAAACAGGCTGTTGCCCATGCAACTTGTCCCCCCTCTCCACCTCGCTGACAGATCCAAAGGAACAGCAGGGCTGTTACGTTTTGGTGCCAACGCGGCCGCAGGAGCTGCCGGAAAGTGACAAAGTTTGCCATCCAACCGCCTTAGGGGCCCCACACCGGATTTACTGTCAGGGTTTACTCCCTTAGCTAGATGGCCGCGGGTAGCTCTCCAGAGCTGGCGCCCTTTGATGAATCTAATTTATTTCCACCAGGGTTTCTAGCCACCCTCCTCACCAGCCTCCTGATAGGACTGGTGGGGTTGCTGGTTTAGTCGCCAGCAATTCGACCCTGCGACAGGTAGTACTGGGTTCCAGGTTACCAGTAGCGGATACATCTATCCGACCTGCTAGAATGGTTGGCAATGCAGGAAGCTGGTGGATCGTGTGAGGGAATCAAAGGGTTAAGTTTTTGCAGTTAGTGGACAGGGTGCGGGAGTCAAAGGGTTAAGAAAACTGAGTTAGTTTGGCGTTTCTTTCACCCTTGGACTCCCGCATCTTGTCCACCAGCATCCTGCATTGCCAACCATTCTAGCAAAGCAAAACTGAACTTTTTGATTCCAAGGGAATCATCAAAAGATTAAGTTTTTGCAGTTGGTGGATAGAATGCGGGAGTCAAAAGGGTTAATAAGCCTTACATGTATCTCTCTTGTCGAAATCGTTTGTCTCCACTCTCTCTCTCTCTCTCTTCTCTCTATCTCCCTCTCTCTCTCTATTTGTCACTGTCGTAATCTGTAGCACACACACACACAGATTACATCAGCAAGGACAAATGGTCACACCACATTATTAGCTGTCTTGCAATCAGATGGGCGTAGTAGTTCGGTAGATAAACTTCAGACTTCCAACCACAAGGTCCTAGTTTCAATACGCACAGACATCTTCGCCTGGCATGTTAAGGGTAAAATGATCATTATTATTCAGATCAATGAGATAGATTTGCCTTCGGAGTCAGTTTATTCCTTTTCTCACACTGGACAGAGCAGCAGGGAAGTTTCAGCCTTTCTCTCCTAATTTCTGCATCTGGTGTTTGTTTGTGATCTTACGCTTGACAAAGGCCAGTCGGCCGAAAATTTTGCGCCTGTCTTGTCTTGTTGTGTTAAATACGCGTTCTTATTCTTTTTTCTGTTTTTTTTTCCTGGTTCATGTTTGCTTGAACGCGTGCAGTCACACTTGTTTTGGATTTTTTTTTTACCATGCGTTTAAAACTTCAAACTGTACTGAGCCCTACATCTTAATAAATATAAATCATATAGTTATAAAACAAGCTCTTGCAACATTTAGATGTGTCGGAAATTGTTATGCATACAGAAATGTGAAAAAGCTCTGACGAGTAAATTGTGACTGCATGTCTTGTCTAAAGATGGTCTGGATCTCAGGACGACCTAAAAAACAACAAACAAACAAACAAACAAACAAACCCAAAACAAAACAACAACAAAAAAACCCGGAACATCCCTACAAAGATAAGATTCCCTCTCTTATTTCCTTCCACAGGAAATGACGAAATACTGAAAATCTTGGCGACATTCCTGTATAAATATCTTAAAAGGGTAACAGATGTTTCGTAGTTTATATCCATTATTTTCTGTCCTACCACTTGTTTAATTAAAGTGTTTGTTGCAAAGCTGGCTTACACTGACAAGTAACGCTTGTAGTTTTGTTGTTGTTGTTGTTTGTTTGTTGTTTGTTTAAATTCTAACTCGTAGTGTTTTTGTTCTAATTCACTCTTTCTTTTGATTAAGCTGTGCCGGCCCAAGATCTCATATCTCGAGTTCAAACCCAGCCCGCAACACTAAAAACTGACCTGCTCGCTCTCGCATGCTATCATTCTGGTGGTGTCACTTTCGTGTTTCATAGGTCCCTCTGTCCCACTCTCTATTCCAAAGCCTTGCCAACACATAGGATTTTGAGCAAGCTTAACCCTTTGACTCCCGCATCCTGTCGATCAGCATCACCAACTGTCAGCCATGCTAGCAAAGCAAAAACTTCAAACCTTTGACTCCCTCACCTTATCCATCCGTTTCCTGCAGGAAGCTGGTGGACAGTGTAAGGGAGTCAAAGGGTTACGTTTTTGAAGTTGGTGGATGGGGTGCGGATGTCAAAGGGTTAAGGAGTCTGCCAGATAAACCAGCTGGCTGATTTGGGTGGAGCACTTATGGAAGTGTTCGAGTGTGATGCATCCCTCTTGAACAAACTCCAAACTCACGCCCGCTCATGACGGGCTATGTGGCCTAAATGAATAAATGGTTATCTGAATCTGAAGCTCGCTCTACACACACACCACACACACACACACACACACACACACACACACACACACACACCAGAGCGGATGCTGAGCTAGGGTACACTCAACCTAGTAAACGTGTGCCCTTGATCAAGATGTCACCATACATCTCAAACACACACCACACACACAACACACACAACACACACAACAACAATACATATATATTATAATATACCCCCCCACCCCACCCCCCACCCCACACACGTTACTTTGCCATACTGTATACAATGATCGCGTCTTTTTCATCTACACTCTAGGGTCTCTTTCAAGTTTACCGTCACATACGACACGTCCTCTTACCCCCCCCCCCCACCCACCCACCCACACCCCATCCATCAACACCAATTTCTGGAGCGCCGACAACACTTGTCGCTAACCATATCAGCGAAAGGGGCGTCATATTAATCTGAGAACAACTACACATAGCCACGTGTCGATGATGACCCAGAAAGATAATGTTCTATAATCAGAGAGCAATATCAATACAGCCATGGCTGAGGAAAGACATGTACTTATACACTGAGAACAATAGTATAACAGCCATGACACAGACAGATAAATCATTATCCGATAACAACATCAAAATAAGCCATGACACAGACAGAGGTGTATTCTATATAAGCCACGACACAGAGGTGTATTCTATATAAGCCATGACACAGAGTGGTGTATTCTATATAAGCCATGACACAGAGTGTGTATTCTATATAAGCCATGACACAGACAGAGGTGTATTCTATGTAAGCCATGACACAGAGGTGTATTCTATATAAGCCATGACACAGACAGAGGTGTATTCTATATAACCATGACACAGACAGGGTGTATTCTATATAAGCCAGACACAGACAGAGGTGTATTCTATATAAGCCAGACACAGAGGTGTATTCTATATAAGCCATGACACAGAAGAGGTGTATTCTATATAAGCCATGACACAGAGGTGTATTCTATATAAGCCATGACACAGACAGAGGTGTATTCTATATAAGCCATGACACAGACAGAGGTGTATTCTATATAAGCCATGACACAGACAGAGGTGTATTCTATATAAGCCATGACACAGACAGAGGTGTATTCTATATAAGCCATGACACAGAGGTGTATTCTATATAAGCCATGACACAGGGGTGTATTCTATATAAGCCATGACCAGACAGAGTGTATACTATAAGCCATGAACAGAGGTGTATTCTATATAAGCCATGACACAGACAGAGGTGTATTCTATATAAGCCATGACACAGACAGAGGTGTATTCTATATAAGCCATGACACAGACAGAGGTGTATTCTATTAAGCCATGACACAGAGGTGTATTCTATATAAGCCATGACACAGACAGAGGTGTATTCTATATAAGCCATGACACAGAGGTGTATTCTATATAAGCCATGACACAGACAGAGGTGTATTCTATATAAGCCATGACACAGACAGAGGTGTATTCTATATAAGCCATGACACAGACAGGTGTATTCTATATAAAGCCATGACACAGACAGAGGTGTATTCTATATAAGCCATGACACAGAGGTGTATTCTATATAAACCATGACACAGACAGAGGTGTATTCTATATAAGCCATGACATAGACAGAGGTGTATTCTATATAAGCCATGACACAGACAGAGGTGTATTCTTATAAGCCATGACACAGACAGAGGTGTATTCTATATAAGCCATGACACAGACAGAGGTGTATTCTATATAAGCCATGACACAGACAGAGGTGTATTCTATATAAGCCATGACACAGACAGAGGTGTATTCTATATAAGCCATGACACAGACAGAGGTGTATTCTATATAAGCCATGACACAGACAGAGGTGTATTCTATATAAGCCATGACACAGACAGAGGTGTATTCTATATAAGCCATGACACAGACAGAGGTGTATTCTATATAAGCCATGACACAGACAGAGGTGTATTCTATATAAGCCATGACACAGACAGAGGTGTATTCTATATAAGCCATGACACAGACAGAGGTGTATTCTATATAAGCCATGACACAGACAGGGTGTATTCTATATAAGCCATGACACAGACAGAGGTGTATTCTATATAAGCCATGACACAGACAGAGGTGTATTCTATATAAGCCATGACACAGACAGAGGTGTATTCTATATAAGCCATGACACAGACAGAGGTGTATTCTATATAAGCCATGACACAGACAGAGGTGTATTCTATATAAGCCATGACACAGACAGAGGTGTATTCTTATATAAGCCATGACACAGACAGAGGTGTATTCTATATAAGCCATGACACAGACAGAGGTGTATTCTATATAAGCCATGACACAGACAGAGGTGTATTCTATATAAGCCATGACACAGACGAGGTGTATTCTATATAAGCCATGACACAGACAGAGGTGTATTCTATATAAGCCATGACACAGACAGGGTGTATTCTATATAAGCCATGACACAGAGGTGTATTCTATATAAGCCATGACACAGAGGTGTATTCTATATAAGCCATGACACAGAGGTGTATTCTATATAAGCCATGACACAGACAGAGGTGTATTCTATATAAGCCATGACACAGACAGAGGTGTATTCTATATAAGCCATGACACGACAGAGTGTTATTCTAAATAAGCCAAAGACACAGACAGAGGTGTAATTCTATATAAGCCATGACACAGAAGAGTGTATTCTAAGTATAAGCCATGACAGAAGAGGTGTATTAATATAAACATACACAGACAGAGGTGTAATTCTAACAAAGCCATGACAGACAGAAAGATGTATGTAATAATCTGAACAAATTATCTAAATAAGCCATGACAAGATAAGAGATGTATGTAATATCTGCAGACAGATATATCAAATAAGCCATGACAGAATAAGAAGATGTATTAATAAAGCCATGACAGAACAGAGGTGTATTCTAATCAAATAGCCATGACAGAATAAAAGATGTACTGTAATATTCTCAGAACAATACAACATAGCCATGACAGAATAAAAGATGTATGTAATATTCTCGAGAACAATACCAACATAGCCATGACAGAATAAAAGATGTACTGTAATATTCTCAGAACAATACCAACATAGCCATGACAGAATAAAAGATGTACTGTAATATTCTCAGAACAATATCAACATAGCCATGACAGAATAAAAGATGTACTGTAATATTCTCAGAACAATACCAACATAGCCATGACAGAATAAAAGATGTACTGTAATATTTCAGAACAATACCAACATAACCACGACAGAATAAAAGATGTACTGTAATATTCTCAGAACAATATCAACACAGCCATGACAGAATAAAAGATGTACTGTAATATTCTCAGAACAATATCAACATAACCATGACAGAATAAAAGATGTACTGTAATATTCTCAGAACAATATCAACACAGCCATGACAGAATAAAAGATGTACTGTAATATTCTCAGAACAATGACAACAATAACCAATGACAGAATTAAAGATGTAGTGTAATATTCTGGGAACAATACCAACATAACCATGACAGAATAAAAGATGTACTGTAATATTCTGGGAACAATATCAACATAACCATGACAGAATTAAAGATGTACTGTAATATTCTGGGAACAATACCAACATATCCATGACAGAATTAAAGATGTACTGTAATATTCTGGGAACTCCATCAACACAGCCATGACACAACAAGAGATGTACTGCAATATTCTCAGAACAATACCAACATAGCCACGACAGAACAAGAGATTTACATTCTGGGAACAGTATCACTGTGTGATTTCCAGTATGTCTATTTC
>JAPXFY010000034.1:19151024-19161024 GCA_030674185.1 Monoplex corrugatus
GGCACTGCCTACACAACACACAAGGGGCCGGCGGGGCACACCGTGCAAATAATCACACACACACACACATACACACAGAGAGAAACTGGCAGGTAATGCAAAAAGTGTCGACACCGAATGGGTCGAGGTGTGTGTCTGGAGACTCTGCTCCTACATGTATACTACACACATACACTCCCGTCCCCTACACCACACAACACGAAGAGAATATTCCAGTAGTCACACTATAAACGTTGACAGTAGTAGGAGCGACGGCGTAAAGGTAGCTGCACAAGTACACACACACACAAGACACACACACACATATCTGTATAGTCAAGTGGCACTGCAAATGGATGAAGAACAGACAAAGATGAGCCGATGTTTGAACTGGGGGAAAAAGTTTTAGGACACGCACACGCTTGCCAAGAGTACACCACCCTCTACACACACACACACACACGCGCGCGCGCGCGCGCGCGGCACAAGCCAGTAGTCGATCGGGAGGGTGTGTGTGGGAGGTGTTTACCTGTGTTTGAAGTAAGACACACCAGTGCTCGCACAGGGGCCAGCAGTCAATGAGGTCGAACACAACAGAGGTGGTGGTGGTGGTGGTGTCTTTGTGAACACCCCACAACCCATGACGTTACTGTGCGCACACACACATTTCTCAAGGTGGCTGGCTATCCCTGGTCACAGTGCTACAGATTTCAACGTTGCCAGTACAACAGATTTCTAAATGGCCTGTACAACAGATTTCAAAGTGGCCAGTACAACAGATTTCTAAGTTGCCAGTACAACAGATTTCTAAGTTGCCAGTACAACAGATTTCTAAGTTGCCAGTACAACAGATTTCTAAGTTGCCAGTACAACAGATTTCAAAGTTGCCAGTACAACAGATTTCTAAGTTGCCAGTACAACAGATTTCTAAGTTGCCAGTACAACAGATTTCTAAGTTGCCAGTACAACAGATTTCAAAGTTGCCAATACAACAGATCTCAAAGTTGCCAATACAACAGATTTCTAAGTTGCCAGTACAACAGATTTCAAACTGGCCAGTACAACAGATTTCAAAGTTGCCAGTAGAACAGACTTCAAAGTTGCCAGTACAACAGATTTCAAAGTGACCAATACAACAGATTTCAAAGTGGCCAGTACAACAGATTTCAAAGTGACCAATACAACAGATTTACAAGTGGCCAGTACAACAGATTTCAACGTTACCAGTACAACAGATTTCAACGTTACCAGTACAACAGATTTCAACGTTACCAGTACAACAGATTTCAACGTTACCAGTACAACAGATTTCAAGTCCAGTACAACAGATTTCAAAGTGGCCAGTACAACAGATTTCAAAGTTGCCAGTACAACAGATTTCAAAGTGGCCAGTACAACAGATTTCAACGTTACCAGTACAACAGATTTCTAAGTTGCCAGTACAACAGATTTCAAAGTGGCCAGTACAACAGATTTCAACGTTACCAGTACAACAGATTTCAAAGTGGCCAGTACAACAGATTTCAACGTTACCAGTACAACAGATTTCAAAGTTGGCCAGTACAACAGATTTCAAAGTGGCCAGTACAACAGATTTCAAAGTGGCCAGTACGAACAGATTTCAAAGTTGCCAGTACAACAGACTTCAAAGTTGCCAGTACAACAGACTTCAAAGTTGCCAGTACAACAGATTTCAACGTGACCAGTACAACAGATTCAAAGTGCCAGTACAACAGATTTCTAAGTTGCCAGTACAACAGATTTCAAAGTTGCCAGTACAACAGATTTCAAAGTTGCCAGTACAACAGATTTCAAAGTTGCCAGTACAACAGATTTCAAAGTTGACCAGTACAACAGACTTCAAAGTTGCCAGTAGAACAGATTTCAAAGTTGCCAGTACAACAGATTTCAAAGTGACCAATACAACAGATTCAAAGTTGCCAATACAACAGATTTCAAAGTGGCCAGTACAACAGATTTCAAAGTGACCAATACAACAGATTTCAAAGTGGCCAGTACAACAGATTTCAAAGTGGCCAGTACAACAGATTTCAAAGTGGCCAGTACAACAGATTTCAAAGTGGCCAGTACAACAGATTTCAAAGTGGCCAGTACAACAGATTTCAAAGATGCCAGTACAACAGATCTAAAGTTGCTACAATAGATTTAATGACCAGTACAACAGATTTCAAAGTTGCCAGTACAACAGATTTCAAAGTTGCCACATAGGGACCACGGTGTCAACGCACGTGAAGAAAAACGATCATCAGGGAGGTAACTGACTGACTGACTGACCGACTGACTGACTGATTGACGGACGGACGAACCACCACCACCCCACCCCAAGGACCCACACTCCCTGCTAACCAGTCACTTGCCTTTCCGTTTTTTACGCGGATCTTTCGAGTTGGACAATACACGGGGTTTCCTTCATATCAAGAGAAGGAAGGACCCACACCCAGACTGTTGAAAACCACAGCTTACTAGCCTAGTATCTGAAAGTCATGCAGCTAATCATTCAAGCAAAGAGTAAGCAGTCTACCTCTTTGTCAAGTCACGGCCACCACCACAGCACATACGTACACAGCTTGCTGTAGAGCGCCCTGCAGTCTGTCAGTCAGTATACGTAACGTACCTGTCCACTGGGAACTAAGCACAGGCTCCGTGTCTGCTTAATTAAATAACCCTTTTGACTCCCACACCCTATCCACCAATCGCAAAAACCGAACCCTTTGACTCCCTCATCCTATCCACCAGCTTCCTGCAGGGATAGTGTTACTGTTATTGTTATTGTTGTTTAAAAGCCCAGCTGATTGCATAGAGCCATATCAGGGCTATAACCGTTTCAAAACACACACAAAACCTCAACAGAAAAACAAAAAAGAAACGAAAACTAAGTAACATATCAATTCATTCGGGCGCATAATCTATGGAGATGCCCCTGGCGCTGACCACTCCGTCCAATTTATCACACATGGGGATTTAAAAAACACACCTGAATCAAATTTAAGCATACCTAGGAACACCACAAAACATACTCGTAAAAACGGGCCTAAACTACCTAAAACTGCTTCCGCATATCTCACCTCCCTACAGCCAAAAATGCACTTAATACATGTACCGAATTATCAATTCTAAGAAAAAGTACGTAAGACTTTATCGAACACATACAGGTGAATGGACCAGCAAGGCAGAAAATGACAGGAAGAAACGACAGAAAGCAAAGGAACAAGGCAGAAACAAAGAGAGTGACAGAAAAGAGGACATTATTATGTTCACTGATCTTCCGTGCTGGTATAAGTCACACATCAATCTCTTACAGTTACAACGTACCAGTAAAGAAAACACATCAGAGTTGGAGAAAGAAAAAAACAAAAAATAAAAATTTCCAGTCGACAAAACGCGCATGATGTCGGTATCAATCTTTCCCTATGCCACATAACAGCATGAGAACAGCGCAAGACAATGATGGAATATCAATAAATAAATAAATAAATAAATAAAATTTAAAAAAAATAAAAAGAAGAAAAAAAAAATAAAAAAAAAACCGCACAGCTTCTTCACACAACTAACACCAAAAGCGTAAAGAAATGGAATACAAGGTGTTTGTATACACTACAAGCTTTTGATTCATTGCTAAGGCATAAGCTAAGGGGGAGGGGGGGGGGGGGGGGGGATTTCAAGGTCTTTGTGTTACAAGCAGCCTGTCCACTGAGAACTAAATTCACGTAATCGGCGTTGTCACAGTCATTTTTGTTGTTGTTGTTGTTTGTTCTGTTTTTGTTTGTTTGTTTGTTTATCCTCTGCGTGCACCATCCACGGCACTGGACGATAGTTTCAGTTTCTCAAGATGACGTCTCCGCGCTGGAACGAATTCCATATGCACTAACGTCACAGGTGCCATGTGTATGGTGATCATGGCACATGCCGATGCCGTGTCATTATCATCCAGTGCCATGTCTTTATCATCCCGAACGAGCCCTATTTTTAATTCCAGTGGTAGGCTGATACAATACCAGTATAAAATAGAGACTAGGTAAAACATAGGTTAGGTAGGGCCTCAGGACCTGGCCAGCTCACGGGTTTGTATTGCAAGCTTAAGGCTTGTGCCATGATCACCATACACGTGGCACATGTGACGTTAGCGCATATGGAATTCGTTCCGAGCGCGTAGACGTCGTCTTAAGAAACTGAAACTGAAACTCAAATTACTGGAAAAGAAAAGTTACTTATATTTTCAACCTCACTGGAAAAGATGATAGGTTCCCTCCCTTTTCAATGTCACTGCATAAGAGAAACCCACGAATACATTATGAAGTTGTGTCTGCCTTTTCAGGACAAGCTCAAAGACAAGGTCAGAGATACAAACGGTTAACACATACTGACATATATAACAAACAGTAACAACAGGACAGAGGAAGAATTAACACAAACCGATATAAATGACAAAGAACAATAACAGATTGAGTTCAGTGACAAGGCTGAGAGAGGGAGAGAAAAAAGGTTTCACACATACAGCTAAAAATAACAAAACAATAATAACAGGACAAACACAAAGCTAACTTTCAGCACTGCAGAGAACAGAGAGCTAACTTCCATCACGGCACAGAACACAAAGTTGCCTTTCAGCACGGCACAGAACACAAAGTTACCTTTCAGTACCGCACAGAACACAAAGTTACCTTTCAGCACCACACAGAACCAAAGCTACCTTTCAGTACCGCACAGAACACAAAGCTGCCTTTCAGCACCGCACAGAACACAAAGTTTTCCTTTCAGCACCGCACAGAACACAAAGCTACCTTTCAGCACCGCACAGAACAAAAAGCTACCTTTCAGCACGGCACAGAACACAAAGCTACCTTTCAGCACCGCACAGAACACAAAGCTACCTTCCAGCACGGCACAGAACACAAAGCTACCTTTCAGCACCGCACAGAACACAAAGCTACCTTTCAGCACCGCAAAGAACACAAAGCTACCTTTCAGGACGCACAGAACACAAAGCTACCTTTCAGCACCGCACAGAACAAAAGCTACCTTTCAGCACGGCACAGAACACAAAGCTACCTTTCAGCACCGCACAGAACACAAAGCTACCTTCCAGCACGGCACAGAACACAAAGCTACCTTTCAGCACCGCACAGAACACAAAGCTACCTTTCAGCACCGCAAGAACACAAAGCTACCTTTCAGGACCGCACAGAACACAAAGCTACCTTTCAGACCGCACAGAACACAAAGCTACCTTTCAGCACCGCAAAGAACACAAAGCTACCTTTCAGCACCGCACAGAACACAAAGCTACCTTTCAGCACGGCACAGAACACATAGCTACCTTTCAGCAGGACACAGACGTTAACACACAGTTAACTTTCAGCAGTACTCGCCGTTTCCGTTTCTTCTACACCCACACACTGCATTGTCTGGCACCAACAATGCCTGTTGCTGTTGGTGGCGGTGGTTCCTGAATGCGTTGTGCTGTGTGTGTATGTGTGTGTGTGTGTGTGTGCGCACGCGCGTGCACGCTGTGTGCGTGCGTGTGTGTGTGTGTGTATGAGAGAGAAAGAGACACACAGAGAGGGGGGGAGAGAGAGAGAGCGTGTGTGTGTGTTTAAAACAGAGAGAGAGAAAGAGTCAGGTGTCTGTGTGTAAGAGAGATAGAAAGAGGGAGGGAGGGAGGGTGTGTGTGTGTGTGTGTGTGTGTGTGTGTGTGTGTGTGTGTGTGTGTGTGTGTATGTGTGTGTGTGTGTGTGTGTGAGACAGCGTGTTGTGAGTGCGCGCACGCGTGCGTTATGTTTTGAATGTATGTGTGTGTGTGTGTGTGTGTGTGTGTGTGTGTGTGTGTGTGTGTGTGTGTGTGTGTGTGTGTGTCTGTGTGTGTGTGTGTGTCTCTCTCTCTCTCTCTCTCTCTGTGTGTGTGTGTGTGTGTGTGTGTGTGTGTGTGTGTGTGTGTGTGTGTGTGTGTGTGTGTGTGTGTGTGTGTTCGTAATTTCTTTTAAGATTAACACATTGTCACACGTATTGCCTTTAGGAAAGTGTGGGGGTGAGTGGGTGTGGGTGTGGGTGTGGGTGCGAGAGAGAGAGAGAGAGAGAGAGAGAGAGAGAGAGAGAGAGAGAGAGAGAGAGGAGAACATAGATGTGCGCGAGAGGAAAGGAGAGGAGAGAAGACAAGAGGGCTACACAGATCTATTTGTTTATTATACGCATCTCTCTCTCTCTCTCTCACACACACACACACACACACACACACACACACACACACACACACGCACACACACACACATACAAACCCTCTCTACATTATTCATATCTTTCTTTCTTTCTATATTTATTTATCTATCTATTCATTTGTCCATTCATTTTTAATTCTAATACTTATTTTTCTCGTCAAAAACTAAGAGCATATAACTGAACAGACACTAAAAGAAATAACAAAAACAAACACTCACTCTCTCCCTCCCTCCCTCTCCTTTCCCTTCTCTCCCTCCCTCAACCCCTCTCCGAGTCTCTCTCTCTCTCTCTCTCCCCTCACACATAGACACGCACACACAAAACACACTCACTCACTCTGTCTCCTCTCCCTCCCTCCCCGAGTCTGTGTCCTCTCTCTCTCCTTCCCCATCTCTCCCTCCCTCCCCGAGTCTGTGTCCTCTCTCTCTCCTTCCCCATCTCTCCCTCCCTCACCGAGTCTTTGTGTCTTTTCTTTCTTCCGTCTCTCTCTCTCTCTCTCTCTCTCTTACACACACACACACACACACACACACACACACACACACACACACACACACACACACACACACAGAGTGACACACAACACACACACACACACACACACACACAGAGTGACACACAACACACACACATTCTGCATAGGTGGTAGCGTTATCCATTATCAACGTGCATCCGTCGAGAATTCCTGCAAGAAGGGGTAGTAGGCTATAAAAGATAGACAGGGTCGGGGATCGGGGAAGCGGCGGAAGGGTGGGGGAAGAGGGAGAGGGGTCACATTCTGCACGTGGAGGATGGTGGTGGAGGGTGTGGGGAAGAGGGGGGGTCATACTTTGCACGTGGAGGATGGGAGTGGGGGTGGAGGAGGTGGGACAGGAAGTACACATTTGGCACAGTGGTTATGATTTATCTCTCTCCCTCTCTCTCTCCCTCTCTCTCGTTCCCTCTTCCTCCTCTGCAGAGAGAATGCTATCTCGGTTTGCAGTCAACACCTTAGGTGTGTGCGCGTGCACGAGTGTGTGAGTGTGTGAGTGAAGCAGTGGCTATATTGTTGGCACTCACTGCTATTATAATCTAAACGTCGAGTGGAGCTCTCTCTCTCTGTGACTGTCTGTCTCTGTCTGTCTGTCTGTCTGTCTGTCTGTTCCAATCTTCTTCATATTGTATGTGCTATGGTTCATGAGTTTTTAATAAGCTTATGTTTTGTGTGTACAGAAGCAAGCTAGTCGTCAGTTTTTAATATGCTTATGTTTTGTGTGTACAGTAGCAAGCTAGTCGTCAGTTTTTAATATGCTTATGTTTTGTGTGTACAGTAGCAAGGACTAGCTATCTGTAAGACAGGTCCAATGGAACTCAATGCTACAATCCTTGAGTATTCTGAGAATTTCCTTAGTTCTGCCTCCTCTCTCCTCTCTATGTGTTGGGTTGTGTTGTGGTGTGGTGTGGTGTGTGAGTGTGTGTGTGTGTGTGTGATGTGTGTGCGTGTGTGTGATGTGTGTGTGTGTGTGTGTGATGTGTGTGTGTGTGTGATGTATATGGTGTGTGTGTGTGACCTGTATGATATATGTGTGTTGTGTTGTTGTGTTGTGTTGTGTTGTGTTGTTGTTGTTGTTGTGTTGTGTTGTGTTGTGTTTGTGTGTGTGTGTGTGTGATGTGTATGGTGTGTGTGTGTGACCTGTATGATATACGTGTTGTGTTGTGTTGTGTTGTGTTGTGTTGTGTTGTGTTGTGTTGTGTTGTGTGTGTGTGTGTGTGTGTGTGTGTGATGTGTGTGTGTGTGATGTGTATGGTGTGTGTGTGACCTGTATGATACATGTGTGTTGTGTTGTTGTTGTGTTGTTGTTGTGTTGTTGTTGTGTTGTGTTGTGTTGTGTTGTGTGTGTGTGTGTGGTGTGTGTGTGTGTGACCTGTATGATATACGTGTGTTGTGTTGTGTTGTGTTGCGTTGCGTTGCGTTGCGTTGCGTTGCGTTGCGTTGTGTTGTGGTGTGTGTGTGTGTGTGTGTGTGTGTGTGTGTGTGTGTGTGTGTGTGTACGTGTGTGTGTGTGTGTGTGTGTGTGGTGTGTGTGTGTGTGTGTGTGGTGTGTCTAAGCACACACTAATGCGCACTCACGAGCCTGTGCCTTGGCCACGACAAAAGACTGAATACGTCAGACAGCAACATCCGCACGCCCCCCCCCCCCCCCCCCCACACACACACACACATACACCTTATAATTAACGAGCATTTTAAATCACAGATTCCCTTCATAATAATAATATACAATATTTTATATAGCGCAAAATCTTGATAAAACCAAATCTAAGCGCTAAAACAGACACACACGCACGCACGCACACACACGCACGCATGCACGCACGCACGCACACACACACACACACACACACACGCACACGCACACGGCTATAAATGGGGAGAAAGAATAAAAGCAATGGAAAATTATAGAGAGCATATTATATACAATTATATATTACAGTGTGATTCCCCTCCGAGTGGAGACAGGCTGCAGAGGGGGTTGAGTGAGGTCAGGATTTTATGCAGAGGAGAAAAGGTGAGTTTTGAGAGCGGACTTGAAGGAGACAAAAGTAGGTTGCTGACGGACTGAGAGAGGAAATTTGTTCCAGGAAAGTGGACCAGAAACAGAGAAGGCTCGTGGACCATAGGTATTGAGCTTAGTGCGTGGAAAGCGAAAAGTCAGAGGATCGGAGGCAGAGCGGAGGGTACGTGAGGGAACATAGATCTCAAGTAGGCTTGACAGGTAATCAGGGGCTGCGTTATTGAGGCTTTTGTAGCACATGGTGTCTAGTTTGTACTGTATGCGCTTTGATACAGGGAGCCAGTGAAGTTGTGCCAGGAGAGGAGATATGTGGTCAGCTTTTTTCTTTTTTTCTTCATCCTTCCTTTCCATGTGTGTATATACGCAAAACACCCACACCTACACGTAAACTGCCCACCGACCCACAAATCAACGAAACCAACCAACCCATCTACTTACACCTAACCAACCAACCAACCAACCAATCAATCAATCTACCTATACACCTACCTACAGACCTTCCTAGACCAACCTACCTATCAACTTAAAACCCTTTGACTCCCGCACCTTATCCACCAACAGCCAGTTTGTGAGTTCATCATCATCATCATCAGGTGCCCTGCCGCATGGCGTTGGCGACCATGGACTTCCAACCATCTCTATCTCTCGTTGCCCCCAGCATCTCCCCACCCTCCTCATCCCCAGCCACTCTGCAAGTCCGTCCAGCATTCTCTCCCTGGGTCTACCTGGTGCTCTCTTTCCCTCCAGCTTTCCCGTTGTGACCAGGTGCTCCAAATCCCCCTTCCTCATAAAATGTTGCCTGTCTTTTCCTAATCTTCCTTATGAGTGATCTATTTGTGTCTGCCTCCATCAAGACTATCTCGTTTGTTTTCTTTGCTGTCCATGGAACTCTCAACATTCTTCTGAGATGTGGTTTCTCTGAAGAATGTTGAGAGTTCCAGTTTGTGAGTTACACGTAGTAAATGGTGAAGACCAAAACAAAAAACAAAACAAAAAACAACAAAAAACAAAACAAAAAACTAAAAAAAAAGTTGTAAAGAGAGATTATACATTACTACTGATGGTGTCGGTTTCTCATGAAGAGTTAATCAATTGTTGTATGTTATTATTTGACACTGTTAATTCATTGTTCTAAATTATTAATTGCACTTGTTCCCCTTCTTACATTCAAACTTCTATTACCCTTCCCCATACTCATCCTCCACCCCACCTTTTATTTTATTTTTTTTGGT
>JAPXFY010000034.1:19171024-19181024 GCA_030674185.1 Monoplex corrugatus
AGGTCTCAACGACTGTACGTCTTGTCACACAAAGACGTTCATAATGGTTTGTGTTGAGGAAAAAAACAACAACAACAACAAAAAACCATAACGTAAAAAATCGAAAATCTCACCCCATTCCCCAGCCCAGCACCAAGTCTTCATTACCATCATAATGACGTGACGTAACGCCCCTTCGGAGCTGCTGGCTTAGTTGGTCGGTTGCTTAAGTTGGTAGGCTGGTACATTTTTGGACTCCCAGCATAGCACCGCCTCTTTTTTTTTTTAAAAAGATTAGTAAGGAAGGCATCCTACTCCCAGGATTTCTGGCACTAAAAAAAACAACAAAAAAACCAACAAAAAAAACAACAAAAAGAGAGAGAAATAGAGAGAGAACAAGCGCACACACGCACGCACATCCCCCTCCCCAAGCAACACACACACACACACACACAACACAGAATGAAAAAAGGAAAATAAGAACAAGTGGTACAGGTTAAACTCTCCAGTGAAAATGAACGTTGTTCAACACCCCACTTTTAAAAAATAAACAGCGCAGAGCGCTATCCTGTGTGACCAACGCCATGCATTCTCTTCAGGCCATACTGACATCGACCTCTGAAGGAACCAGTTCCTGAAGGTGTTGTGTGACCAACGCCATGCATTCTCTTCAGGCCATACTGTCATCGACCTCTGAAGGAACCAGTTCCTGAAGGTGTTGTGTGACCAACGCCATGCATTCTCTTCAGGCCATACTGTCATCGACCTCTGAAGGAACCAGTTCCTGAAGGTGTTGTGCGACCAACGTCATGCATTCTCTGAGGGCCATACTGTCATCGACCTCTGAAGGAACCAGTTCCTGAAGGTGTTGTGTGACCAACGTCATGCATTCTCTGAGGGCATACTGTCATCGACCTGAAGGAACCAGTTCCTGAAGGTATTATGTGACCAACGCCATGCATTCTCTTCAGGCCATACTGTCATCGACTCTGAAGGAACCAGTTCCTGAAGGCCAGTCCCCCACGCGCGCGTAATCAAATTATGCGGAACTGCATCGGATACGCACGTTAAGGATCATGTAAGCCACATCAACGTCCCGTTGCTTTACAGACACATGAAAATACCTAACACAACACACCCCGCCCCGCAAGAACTGTTCAAATAAAAAATAAAAAATTACAAACAAAAAAAAAAAAAAAAAGGCCAGATTCATTGTCACATGTGGTCCGACATGCGTACAGCGTAGTCGGCGAGCAAAAAAAGAATTAAAAAAAAACAACACAGTCTCCTAAGGCGAGTGGCTTCAAAGCAACTCGAAAGCTGTTTCCCTGTTCCCCTGTGGTGGATTAACCGGCTATGGGAATACAACGCAATGAACCTGGTTTGGGTGGTAGGCTGGGAAAACCAACTTGACAGTGTACTGGAAGGGATTGGGGTGGAAGGGAATCCACTGAAGGATTGTGAAAGATTAAAGAAAGAAATTTGATGGATGTACATTAAACTGCCTTTTCTTTATGTCCGCTGATACTACTCCCTTTATCACCATGCATCAGTGACAATGCAAGCCACACGCCCATTGGAAGTCGCGTCTTTACAGTTTCCCATTGAGCTCGGGTGATCGCTTCACTGATCCTCACCGAAGAGATCCCTTCATACTTGATGGGAGTATAGTGTTGTTCCCCTATCTTGCCCCCTCACAGGCTCTATGCTGCCAACACCTCACGCTGTCTGTCACATAAGCACCCCCCCTCTCTTTCTCTCTGTGCGCGCACGTGTGTGTGTGTGTGTTGTGTGTGTGTGTGTGTGTGTGTGGTCGTGTGGTGTGTGTGTGTGTGTGTGTGGTGTGTGTGTGTGTGTGTGTGTGTGTGTGTGTGTGTGTGTGTGTGAGTGTGAGTGTGTGTGTGTATATGTATCTCTCTGTGTGCTGCGTGCATGTGTGTGTGTGCGTGTGTATGCATGCATATCTCTCTTTCTCTCTCTGTGCGTCTCTCTCTCTCTTGTTAAGATACTATGTCTAACAACCAACCAAGTACCCAAACCAAACAAAAGCAAACCAATTCAAACTGGTTTCATATATTTCATAGATCAGACATAATTGTAAATATTGGACCAATTCTAAGTTTTTAACTAAAGCGACCCCAATCAAGTTTGGTCAGTTGTATAAACTGGGTAAAACATAGGCTAAGTAGGGCCTCAGGATCTCGCCAGCTCATAGGTTTATGTGCAAGCTTAAGGCATGTGCCACGGTCACCATACACGTGGCACATGTGACGTTAGTGCATATGGAATTCGTTCCGAGCGAGGACACGTCATCTTGGAAGAAACTGAATAACTGAAAAGTTGCATGCTGGCACATGGAGTGAACTCCCCCCCCCCCCTATCTCTCTCTCTCTCTCTCTCTGCCCCCCCCCCCCCCCCATTAAACTCCCACACCTTGTCCACCAGCATTCTCCATTGTCCCGCGTCGTCAATCACGCAAGCAAAGCGAAAGCTGAACCCTTCTATGCCTCCCTTACCCTATCCACCAGCTTCCTGCATGAAGCTGATGGATAGGGTGAGGAAGCAAAGGGTTAAGTTTTTGCTGTTGATGGATAGGGTGCGGGAGTCGAAGGGTTAAGTGCTGCACATGTCCTCCTTCACTGGTCCTTACCTGGACCTTTCATATGTTGTGTGTGTGTGTGTGTGTGTGTGTGTGTGTGTGGTGTGTGTGTTGTTGTGTGTGTGTGTGTGTGTGTGTGTGTGTGTGGTTGTGTGTGTGTGTATGTGTGTGTGTGTGTTGTGTGTATGTGTGTGTGTATGTTGTGTGTGTGTGTGTGTGTGTGTGTGTGTGTGTGTGTGTGTGTGTGTGTGTGTGTGTGTGTGTGTTTTGTTTGTTTTTTTCTTCTTCCCCATCCCTGGCACTCATTTCCGTGTGACCCATTTCAATCCCTTTGGGTCTTTTTTGTATTAAGACTTTGTAACGTACAATGCACTTGAGGGATCATGGTAGGAACCGTTACTACATGCAACACACGCTTCTACTTGAGGATCATGTAGAACCTACTACAGCACAGACCACTGACTTCTACTTGAGGATCATGGTAGACAACCCGTACTACATGCAACAGACCACTGACTTCTACTTGAGGATCATGGTAGAGAACCCGTTACTACATGCAACAGACCACTGACTTCTACTTGAGGATCATGGTAGAGAACCCGTTACTACATGCAACAGACCACTGACTTCTACTTGAGGATCATGGTAGACAACCCGTAACTACATACAATAGACCATTTGATTTCTACTTGAGGATCATGGTAGACAACCCGTTACTACATGCAATAGACCATTGACTTCTACTTGAGGATCATGGTAGACAACCCGTTACTACAATGCAACATAGACCATGACTTCTACTTGAGGATCATGGTAGACAACCCGTTACTACATGCAATAGACCACTGACTTCTACTTGAGGATCATGGTAGACAACCCGTTACTACATGCAACAGACCACTGATTCTACTTGAGGATCATGGTAGACAACCCGTTACTACATGCAACAGACCACTGATTCTACTTGAGGATCATGTGGAACTTACTCAAGCATAGCCATTGTTTTACTTGAGCATGCAGAATCTTGCAAGCATAGACCACTGACTTCTACTTGAGGATCATGGTAGACAACCTGTTACTACATCAACAGACCACTGATTTCTATTTGAGGATCATGGTAGAAACCCGTTACTACATCAACAGACCACTGATTTCTATTGAGGATCACTGGTAAAAACCCATTACAAGCAACAGACCATTGACTTCTACTTGAGGATCATGGTAAAAATATATCCACATGATTACTTAACATGCAACCACTCAGCACACACATTGATTTCTACTTGACGATCATGGCAGAAAATCCGTTACTACATGCAACACACCACTGATTTCACTGATCAGTTTATATACACTGATGACCTGATAAGCTGAGCCAATGATTAGCTGATAACAGATTTATATTTCATTTGTAAATATTAACTGGTCTATTGATGGACGGCTGATCGACTGATTGATTTATCTAGTGACTGATCAGTGATTGAATGATTGAATGTTCAGGTGACTGATCAGCAATATTTGATACATTGATTATATCTATGATGTATCTAAATCATTAATTAAAATTGTCCGGGTTGATTAATTGACGGGTTCACAGGCTGACTGATTGATAAAAGCATCAGAAAACTCAGAAAACCAAAACAGACAAAATGAAAATATTTTTCATCAAAAAGCATCAGAAAACCAAAACCAAAACCAAAAGAGCAAAATCAAGATATCTGATTATGACTACTCGAAAGCGTATAGCCGGAGCGGGGAAAAGAGACATATACAGGTGGTTTGGCAAAGATCTACCTTCACAAAATGAGGGTCAAAGGGCAAGTCTCATGGGGGTTGCCGAAATTGTAAACTTCCGAACAGACGCTATACATTGCTTGGTTCACACTGAGCCGGAATTCAGGAAGATTTCTACTTCTTCTTCTTCTACTATTTCTTCTTGAAAGACTTTTTCCAATACTGAGTATTTCTTCTTTTTCTTCTTCTACTATTTCTTCTTTAAAGACTTTTTCCAATACTGAGTATTTCTTCTTCTTCTTCTTTAAAGACTTTTTCCAATACTGAGATATTTCTTCTTCTTCTTCTTCTTCTACTTCTTCTTTAAAGACTTTTTCCAATACTGAGTATTTCTTCTTCTTCTTCTTCTACTATTTCTTCTTTAAAGACTTTTTCCAATACTGAGTATTTCTTCTTCTTCTTCTACTTCTTCTTTTTTAAAGACTTTTTCCAATACTGAGTATTTCTTCTTCTTCTTCTTCTTCTACTTCTTCTTTTTTAAAGACTTTTTCCAATACTGAGTATTTCTTCTTCTTCTACTTCTTCTTCTTCTTCTTTAAAGACTTTTTCCAATACTGAGTATTTCTTCTTCTTCTTCTTCTTTAAAGACTTTTTCCAATACTGAGTATTTCTTCTTCTTCTTCTTTAAAGACTTTTTCCAATACTGAGTATTTCTTCTTCTTCTTCTTCTTCTTTAAAGACTTTTTCCAATACTGAGTATTTCTTCTTCTTCTTCTTCTTCTTTAAAGACTTTTTCCAATACTGAGTATTTCTTCTTCTTCTTCTTCTACTTCTTCTTCTTTAAAGACTTTCTCCAATACTGAGTATTTCTTCTTCTTCTTCTTCTACTTCTTCTTCTTCTTCTTTAAAGACTTTTTCCAATACTGAGTATTTCTTCTTCTTCTTCTTCTACTTCTTCTTCTTTAAAGACTTTTTCCAATACTGAGTATTTCTTCTTCTTCTTCTTCTACTTCTTTAAAGACTTTTTCCAATACTGAGTATTTCTTCTTCTTCTTCTTCTACTTCTTCTTCTTTAAAGACTTTCTCCAATACTGAGTGTTTCTTCTTCTTCTTCTTCTTCAAAGACTTTGTCCAATACTGAGTATTTCTTCTTCTTCTTCAAAGACTTTGTCCAATACTGAGTGTTTCTTCTTCTTCTTCTACTATTTCTTCTTAAAAGATTTTGTCCAATACTGAGTGTTTCTTCTTCTTCTTCTACTATTTCTTCTTAAAAGACTTTCTCCAATACTGAGTGTTTCTTCTTCTTCTTCTACTACTACTATTAATACTATTTCTTCTTAAAAGACTTTCTCCAATACTGAGTGTTTCTTCTTCTTCTTCTACTACTACTATTAATACTATTTCTTCTTAAAAGACTTTCTCCAATACTGAGTGTTTCTTCTTCTTCTTCTACTACTACTATTAATACTATTTCTTTTTAAAAGACTTTCTCCAATACTGAGTGTTTCTTCTTCTTCTTCTTCTAGTACTATTACTACTACTACTACTACTACTTCTTTAAAGACTTTCTCCAATATTGTTTTTTATGCTTCGGTCAGCTGATATTATGGCCGGTTTTGTTGTTGTTGTTGTGGTTTTCTGGAAGCTCTAGAGAGGCAAAAAGCAGCAAATGAATGGCAGTAGGAGGCTGTGTAACGGCGGACCGTAGTGATGCATTAGCAGGACCAGTGGCCTGCAGGGTAATGGAAGTCTGCATTTTAATGACAACATGGGTCCGCTGACGTAAAAAGAGGGTGGAGAGAGATGGAAAAGGGGGAGGGACGGAGGGAGGGAGAAGAGCAGGGGGATCAGGCAGGCAAGGGGGGGGGGGGGCCATGTGGGACATACCGCCTGCTGGCTGCGGAAAGACCTATCGATGACTGCTACCCTCACTCAGTTTCGCGGCCTCTCCCACCAGCTTGTTCGAACTGCCCAACATGCAAAGATGAGCAACGACTCAAAATCCTATGTTGTTGTTATCTTCGTTTAAAGCCTAGCCGACTGCGTAGAGTCATATCAGGGCTATAACCGCTTCAAACACACACACACACACATACACACACACACACACACACACACACACACACACACACACACACACACACACACACACACACACACAAAGAAAAAAAAAGAAAAAGAAAGAAAAGAAAATTCAGTATACATATCAATGCATTCGCGCACATAATCTAAGAAGATGCCCCTGGCGTTGACCACTCCGTCAAATTTATCACACTGGGGATATAAAAAACCCACACCTGAATGCAAATTCAAGCATACCTAAGGACACCAAAACATATAAAAATGGCCATAAATTACCTAAAATTGCTTCCGTATATCCCACCTCTCTACAGCCAAAAATGCAATTAATACATATTCCTAATTTTCAATCCTACGAAAAAGTACGAAAGACTTTATCGAATGCATACAGGGGAATGGACCAGCAAGGCAGAAAATGATAGGAAGAAATGACAAAGACAAACAGAGTGAGAGGAAAATAAAATTTTAAAAAAATACAAGAGAGAGAGATACACAGATGCAGACAGACAGACAGAAAGAGACAAAGATAGAGACAATCAGACAGACAAACAGACAGAGAGAGACAGACAAAGAGAGAGGGAGGGAGGGAGACAGAGAGAGGGAGAGACACATACATTGAGAGAGAGAGAGAGAATGGGACAGAGAGAGAGAGAGAGAATGGGACAGAGCGAGAGATAGAGAGAAACAGAGACAGACAGACAGAGAAGACAGAGACAGAGACAGAAAGAGTTTGAACGCATGTGTTCCGGTGCCGGTAGGGTTTTAAGCTCGTCGACCACAGTAGGCGAGTATGGATTATGATGAAGCTAACGGTTCCAGACCGCGGCCAATTTCTGCCACATGGCTAGTACCGTCCCTCAATGAACCCACCACCCTTGACACCGCCCCCATCACCACCGCTGCCAACCCCCACCATCTCCCCACCTTCCTCCTCCTCCACCCTGACTCCCATTCAGAATCCCTCCGTCGTTCCCTCCGATAATCTCCGTCCCGGGTAACTATTCTTCCCCCTTCAATTATCTTTCCGCTTCACAACCAACTTTTTTTTCATCTTCATTATTAAAAAGGTGAGCCTCCTTTTGTGTGTGTGTGTGTGTGTGTGTGTGTGTGTGTGTGTGTGTGCGTGCGTGCGTGCGTGCGTGCGTGCGTGCGTGCGTGCGTGCGTGCGTGGTGGTGTGTGTGTGTGTGTGTGTGTGTGTGTGTGTGTGTGTGTGTGTGTGTGTGTGAGAGAAAAATGATTCTCATCTAACAAGCCTGACCCATTGAGAAAAAAAAATGATTCTCATCTGACAAGCCTGATCCATTGAGGGAAAAATGATTCTCATCTTACAAGCCTGACCCATTGAGGGAAAAATGATTCTCATCTAACAAGCCTGACCCATTGAGAAAAAAAAACGATTCTCATCTGACAAGCCGGACCCATTGAGGGAAAAATGATTCTCATCTTGCAAGCCTGACCCCCATTGAGGGAAAAATGATTCTCGTCTAACAAGCCTGACCCATTGGCAAAAATACTATTCTCATCGTACAAGCCTGACCCATTGAGAAAAAAAACTATTCTCATCTAACAAGCCTGACCCATGAGAAAAAAATTATTCTCAACAAGCCTGACCAATTGAGGGAAAACGATTTTTATCTATAAGCCTGACCCATTGAGGGAAAAATTATTATCATCTTACAAGCCTTACCCATTCAGAAAAAAATGATTCTCGTCTAACTGGCCTGACCCATTGAGGGAAAATGATTCTCATCTTACAAGCCTGACCCATTCAGAAAAAAATGATTCTCGTCTAACTGGCCTGACCCATTGAGGGAAAATGATTCTCATCTTACAAGCCTGACCCATTGAGAGAAAAAAATTATTCTCAATCTAACAAGCCTGACCCATTGAGGGAAAATGATTCTCATCTAACAAGCCTGACCCATTAAAAAAAAAAAAGTTCTTCTCATCTAACAAGCCTGACCCATTGAGGGAAAATGATTCTCATCTAACAAGCCTGACCCATTGAGAAAAAAAAATTATTCTCATCTTACATGCCTGACCCATTGAGGGGGGGAAATGAACAGTAGGATCAGGTGTGTGCTGGTGTGAGATAGTATACACTAGTCTGGTGGAAGGTGGAGGGAGCGTGAAGGGGGAGGGAGGAAGGGAGGGAGAGAGAGGTGAGATTAAGGAGGTAGATCACTGATTGAATGATGCTGATGGAGGGCAGAGAACAGGGCCAGATGAAGCGGCTGGAACAGCAGTAAAGAACTGCAGGCCATTCAGTATGGCCATTCAGGCTGGCCTGGCCATTCAGGGCTAAGGGGAGGTAAAAGACTGAGAGAGAAAGTAGGTCACACGTGATCGATGACACACACACACGCCGAACGCGTAATGCCCCCCAAAACCTCCAACTTTCTTGCAACTGCCACTATGGCCATCTTGGAATTAATCATAATTATTCTCTGCAAAATCGTATTTTCTGCTTTTACCATATTTTTTCTTGTCTTGTCTTCAAATCGTAAAATACTTGCCACTAACATTAAAACGCTGACAACAAAACAGAAAAACAAAGTTCAGCCGAGAAACTACTGGCTAAGATGTCACTTCTTCAACTTTCTTGTTTGAGTGTGGCTCTCTCCCCTCCCTCCCTCCCTCCGCCCACCCGTGTCTCTCTCTCTCTCTCTCCCCTCCCCCTCTCACTCACACGCACATGCACAATTCCCACTTGTTTTGTTAACACATTTATACCTCAAAACTACGTAGAGACAAATACTGACTGTTGTTTGATAAATAATGTTTTCATTAAAGCGACCTTAGTTTGCCCCAATCCATAACTATGGTTATGTACGGCGGTGCGCACTGAAGCCAGTTCTCAACCCAGCAGTTGCGCTGAAGAAGTTGGCCGGATCGCAGTAAGTAGCCTTTTCACTGAGAGACAAGTTTAGTCAGGTTATGTCATAACCTACGAACAAGCCAGTTACCTGTCACCCTATCCATGTCTATGGTCATGTCATAGCCTACGACAGAACTAGTTGCCTGTCTGCCTATCCATATCTATGGTCACGTCAAAGCCTACGACAGAGCTAGTTGTCACCATATCCATATCTATGGTCATGTCATAGCCTACGACAGAGCTAGTTGCCTGTCACCCTATCCATATCTATGGTCATGTCATACCTACGACAGAGCTAGTTGCCTGTCACCATATCCATATCTATGGTCATGTCATAGCCTACGACAGAGTGCTGCACCTATCCATATCTATGGTCATGTCACAGCCTACGACAAGCTGTTGCCTAGTCACCATACTCCTATCTATGGTCATGTCAAGCTACACAGAGCAGTTGCTTCACCCATCCTGTCTATGATCATGTCAAAGTACACAGAGTAGTGCTGTACATACATATTAGGGTCATGTCACAGCACCACAGAGATAGTTGTTGTCACCATCATGTCTATGATCATGCAAAGCTACCACAGAAGCTAGGGAGTCTGGTCAACCAAATCCATATCTATGGTCATGTCACAGCTACGACAGAGCTAGTTGCGTCACCATATCATATCTATGATCAGTCAGCCTTACACAAGCATAGTTTGCCTGTCACCATATATATCTATGTCAT
>JAPXFY010000034.1:19186024-19196024 GCA_030674185.1 Monoplex corrugatus
GAGAAAGATAATTATGTGCGTGTAAGGGCAATTTCTTTCTCTGTTATGTTTTGTCGTTTCGATCTGGCTTGTTTCGTTTGTTTTGTTTTGTTTTTTTGTTTTTCGTTGTTTTGTTTTGTTTTTTTTGTTTCGTGTTTTGTTTGTTTTCGTGTTTGTTTTTTGTTTTGTTTTGTTTTTCGTTGTTTGTTTGTTTTCGTTGTTTGTTGTTTTTTTTGTTTTTGTTTTGTTTTGTTTTTCGTTGTTTTGTTTTTTTGTTTTGTTTTTTTTCGTTGTTTGTTTTTGTTTTTTTTGTTTTTCGTTGTTTTGTTTTGTTTTTCGTTGTTGTTGTTTTCGTTGTTTGTTTTGTTTTTCGTTTTTGTTTTTTTTTTGTTTTTCGTTGTTTTGTTTTGTTTTTCTTGTTTGTTTTCGTTGTTTTTGTTTTTGTTTTTTTCGTTGTTTGTTTTTTCGTTTTTGTTTTTTGTTTTGTTTTTCGTTGTTTTGTTTGTTTTTTTTGTTGTTTTTTGTTTTGTTTTTTGTTGTTTTGTTTTTTTTGTTTTTCGTTGTTTTTTGTTTTGTTTTTCGTTGTTTTGTTTTTTTTGTTTTTCGTTGTTTTGTTTTGTTTTGTTTTTCGTTGTTTTGTTTGTTTGTTTGTTGTTTTTTGTTTTGTGTTTGTTTTTCGTTGTTTTGTTTTTTTTTTCGTTGTTTGGTTGTTTTCGTTGTTGTTTTGTTTTTCGTTTGTTTTGTTTTTTGTTTTTTTTCGTTTTGTTTTCGTTTTGTTTTTGTTTTGTTTTGTTTTTCGTTGTTTTTGTTTTTCATTGTTTGTTGTTTTGTTTTGTTTTGTTTTTCGTTGTTTGTCGCTTTGTTTTATTTTGTTTCGAAGTGTGTTGTGACACTTTTGTTTGGTTTCACTTATGTTGATATCCATGACAATAAAATGTACGTATTCGGATTCACACATCACACCACACCACCCACACAATCATGGCATACTAAGTTCCTCACAATTTTTACTTTCAAGATGCTGTAAGAACTGTCATACTTGGTCATTCGAGTTTGTTACAGCAACTATCAGTTAAATTAATGACTCACACACCACACCACACCACACACCACATTCTCTCTCTCTCTCTCTCTCTCTCTCTCCTCTCTCTCTCTCTCTCTCTCCACCATATCTCCCTCGCTCGAACTGTCCAACTCCCAAAGTTTGCGTAAAGAGCAAACATGAACCTCGGAAACACCAAGGGGTGTTTATAGATTGCATCAATGGCTGTAGTCTTCTGGTCTGTAAAAACCAGGGAATGGAGGAAGGTGGGGTGTGCATGTGTGTGTGTATGTGTGTGTTGTCTGTGTGTGCGTGTGTGCGTGTGTTGTCTCTCTATGTGTGTGTGTGTGTGTGGTTGTGCGTGCGTGCGTGCGTTCGTGTGTGTGTGTGTGTGTAAAAGTGCGCGCGCATGTGTGTGTGCGTGTGTGTGTGTGTGTTCGTGTGTTTGTGGGTGCGTGCGTGCGTGCGTGCGTGTGTGTGTGCGTGCGTGTGTGTGTGTGTGTGTGTGTGTAGTTGTGTGAGAGTGTGTGGTTGTGTGTGTGAGAGAGAGCGAGAGTGATAATTTTGTGTGAGAGAGAGAGAGAGAGAGAGTGTGTGTGTGTGTGTGTGTAGTTGTGTGAGTGTGTGTGGTTGTGTGTGTGAGAGAGAGCGAGAGTGATAATTTTGTGTGTGAGAGAGAGAGAGAGAGAGAGAGAGAGAGAAAGAGACAGAGAGAGAGCGAAGAGAGAGAGACAGACAGACAGACAGAGAGAGACACACACACACAGACAGAGAGAGACACAGAGACAGCATGGTTGTTTAGGTTTGAGGGAGGGCCTGCAGGAACGTGCGTGCTCATACTGGCTGATGACTGAGAAATGGTTGTTTTGAATACGATTCCACGACCTACCCTATCCATTATGAACAGTTACATGATGGTCGGCGTATATAACTGTCATCATTTCTCTATACCTCTTAACCCTTCGACTCCCGCACCGTATCCACCAACTGCAGAAACTTAACCCTTTTGACTCCCTCACCTCGGTGGATAAAGTAAGGAAGTCAAACGGTTAAGTTGGATAAGGCGATGGGGTCAAACGGTTAAGTTTTTTTGCTTTGCTAGCATGGTTGAGAATGCAGGATGCTGGTGGACAGGGTGCGGGAATCAAAGGGTTAATCTAACCCCCTTAAGTATCATTCGTTATTTTCAAAGTTAACATTCTGTCCTGAAGGAAATCCACTGTTCCCGTTAATGAATTCAGATCTATGCATATTCTCTCCCCTTTAGGGCGAAGTTGGTTAGTTCTCTCTCCCGCCCCTCTCTTCTTTTTTTCAAACTTATTCAAGTCATATTTGACACGAGTGTTTCTTTCTCTTTCGCTCTCTCTCTCTCTCACACACACACACACACTCTCTCTCTCTCCCTCCCTCGCTCACACACACACACACACTCTCTCCCCCCCCTCGCTCACACACATACACACTCTCTCCCCCCTCGCTCACACACACACTCTCTCTCTCTCTCTCCCTTGCTCACACACACAACACACACACACACACACACACACACACACACTGCTCACACTTGCCCACAGACACATAACATTCAGCATAATCTGGTCTCTGATGCATACCCTCCCCTTTAGGGCGAGGTTGGTTCTCCTTCCCCCTCCACCTTTCTTCTTTCTTTCAAACTTATTCAAGTCGCATCTGAGACGAGACTCTCTCCCTCTCTCTTCTCTCTCCACACACACACACACACACACACACACACACACACACACACACACACACACACACACACACACACACAACACACACATGTGCTCACACTTGCCCACAAACACTCAACATTCAGCATAATCTTCGTCCCTTATACATATCCTCTCCTTCAGGGCCAGGTTGGTTCTCCTTCCCTCTTCCCCCCTTTCTTCTTTTCTTTCAAACTTATTCAAGTCGTATCTAACACGAGACACACACACACACACACACACACACACACACACACACACACAACCACACTCTCTCTCTCTCTCTCTCTCCACACACACACACACACACACACACACACACACACACACACACACACACACACACACACCTCAAATTTGCTCACAGACACGTAGCATACAGCATAATCTTTCGTTTCTTTCTCTACTCTGCCTGATCTACAACAGAAGAAGCATCATCACCACAAACAAGCCCGTCAAACCACCACTATCAAGAACAAACTTACCTATCCATCCACCCACCCAGACCCTGATAAAGAAGACAAAACCACACCCGACAATACAAAGAAACACGCCCGCTGATGCGGGTAAACATGTGTAAACACAGGAACCATGAAAAAAACAAAACAAAACAAACATTAAAAAAAAAAAAAAAACAGAATCAGAACGAGTATTTGATACAACCAGACAAGACAGGCGCAAATTTTCGGCCAATGGCCTTTGTCAAGCGTAGACGTAAGATCACAAAACGAACAAAACAAAACAAATACAAAATTTAGGAGAAAAAGACTTAAACTTCCCTGCTGTTTCGTCCAGTGCGAGAATAAGACTTCCCTGCTGCTTCGTCCAGAGATACTAAAACATCCCTGCTGTTTCGTCCAGTGGGAGACTAAAACTTCCCTGCTGCTTCGTCCAGTGGGAGACTTAAACTTCTCTGCTGCTTCGTCCAGTGGGAGATTTAACCTTCCCTGCTGCTTCGTCCAGTGGGAGACTTAAACTTCCCTGCTGCTTCGTCCAGTGGGAGATTTAAACCTTCCCTGCTGCTTCGTCCAGTGGGAGACTTAAACTTCCCTGCTGCTTCGTCCAGTGGGAGATTTAACCTTCCCTGCTGCTTCGTCCAGTGAGAGACTAAAACTTCCCTGCTGTTTGGTCCAGTGAGAGACTAAAACTTCCCTGCTGCTTCGTCCAGTAGGACACTTAAACTTCCCTGCTGCTTCGTCCAGTGGGAGACAAACTTCCCTGCTGCTTCGTCCAGAGAGACAAAACTTCCCTGCTGCTTCGTCCAGAGAGACTAAAACTTCCCTGTTGCTTCGTCCAGTGGGAGACTAATTCTTCCCTGCTGCTTCGTCCAGAAAGACTAAAACTTCCCTGCTGCTTCGTCCAGTGGGAGACTAAAACTTCCCTGCTGCTTTGTCCAGTGGGAGACTTAAAACTTCCCTGCTGCTTTGTCCAGTGGGAGAAAAGGACACAGTCCCATAACTTTACGCTCATGACGTGGGGAAATGAGGCGACGCCAACCGCATTACCCTATGAAGGACAGTCCTACTCCACTTTACCTTCCCCAAAAATGAGGCGATCTGGACTTCATTACTCTATAATCTGCTATTTGAAGGCCAGACCCGCTCCGCTTTATCTTCCCCAACTCTAAACAGGGTCAGGTACCCACTTATAGCTGGTTGGACAGCACGCCGCCAAGACAAACTGCACATCATTTGCAGCTAGCTGAAAGACCACACGTAACATAAGAACAAAGAGAACAACACTGAGAAGCAGAAGGAGCAGTTTCACTCCTTCGTTTAATTTTAACCTTTTGACCCCACACCCAGTCCACCAACTGCAAAAACTTAACCTTCGACCCCTCACCTATCCGCCAGCTTCCTGCAGGAAGCTGGCGGATAGGGTGAAGGAATCAAAGGGTTAGGTTTTTGGTTCGCTCGCGTGGTTGGCAATGCAGGATGTTGGTGGACAGGGTGCAGGAGACAAAGAATTAACGTCTTTTCACTCTGAGAAAGTTCACTTTCACTTTGCTTCACAATGCCTCAAAAATGCATGGAAGATCGTTACGAAATGAGTAACCCTAAAAAATGTCACACAATGACTAAACAGAAAGAAAAGAAGAAGAAGAAGAACAAAATACCAGAGACTGAGAAGAGGAGAAAGACAATCATTGAGGGAATGATAGAACAGAAAGAAGAGAAAAAATAGAACAAAATTAGGAGACTGAAAAATTGAAAGGTAATAATAATCGAAATACAGGTAAAAAACACAATCAAACACAGAAACACTAGACGCACCACACAATCACAAGCTATAACACAACATACAACACACACAAATACACAACACCTACACACACACACACACACACACACAATCACACAACCACCACCCCAACACCACACACACACCACACACCACACACACCAACACACACAACCACTACACACACACCAACACACACACACACACCACACCACACACACACACACACCCACACCACACACCACACACACCACACACACACCACACACACACACACCCACACACACACACACAACACACCACACACCACACACACCACACACACACACACACACCACCACACACACACCACACACACACACCAACACACACACACACAACACACACACACACACACACACACCACACACCACACACACACACACACCCAACTACACCACACACACACACACACACACACACACACACACACACGGGTATCGTTCGCCAACAAGCGCTGTGCCAGGAAGACAGAGGAATGGACCAGGAATTTACATCAACAGGATCACTGTTACAGAAATGAACTGTCTCTACATCAACACCAAACACACCACACAAAATGGAACTTTCGTTCCTACGTCAACACGAAAACCTATACGAAAACGCAGACGGTAGATATCCATATACCAAAAACGTTAAGTTGTTTGAGGTTACCTTATATGATACAATGCCTTCATGATTTTACAGATTCATTCACCCCACAGACACTTTTTTTTTTTGGGGGGGGGTCTAAAAGCACGTATGTGATAATAGACGTTAAAAGAAATAACGAACGAAAAACGAAAACCTGTACAAAAAATGAACATGGTGTCCAAATCAAAAACGAAAACCGTACAAAAATGAACAAGATCTCCATATCAAAAGCAGCAAACTACACAGAAACGAACAACGCTTCCATATCAAACACGAACACCATACAGAAATTAACGTTCATCAACACGAAAATCACAGCAGAAATGAAATTTTGCTTTCACGTCAACCCAAAGTCATACAGACAGACATAAACTAGGAGGAGCAGTTATATAAATCAACGCTTTAACCACTACAGACAATAAATTATGTACCCACTTCAACACGGAAACCTTCGACCAGGTATCACACTAATACCGGCATCGGTACAGAAGCCACAGCCGACTAGAATTCAACTCGGAACAGGAATCCACCACATCAACACAAAATCGGTGACAGAAATGGAATTGCGATCCACATCATCACGAAAAAAACTAGTGTAGAAAGAAGTCACTTCAACAAGTTGAGCCACACCACTACCGACAGGTAGGAGGCTACATGCGTGCATACACTTCGCCGCTGACAGCGCACATCCAGCTAAGCTAGCCCCGACGACCCCTATCACTACAACCACTTGCAACACGCAAAGTCTCTCTCTCTCTCTCTCTACCTACCTACGCGCCAGCCTGAATATACACGTTGGGAACTACAAGGGGCCTACATGTCAAGCCCCCCACCAAAGGCAGCAGTATGCAGCCTGTGAAGCTTTATGAAGCCTGCGCAGTGAGGGTCAAGCAGCTTGCATCCGAAACACACACACACACGCACATACAGAGAGAGAGAGAGAGAGAGAGAGAGAGAGAGAGAGAGAGACAGACAGACAGACAGACAGAGACACAGAGAGAGAGAGAGAGTTACGAGGGGCGTCCTACCATTTCTTCATAGTGCTTTTGTAGTCTGTAAAGTTTTCTGGGTAGAATCACAACGTTGCCTACTTGAATGTTTATTGTTATTGTTATTGTTACTGTTATTTAAAGCCCAACTGACTGCGTAGAGGCATACCAGGGATATATCCGTTTCAAAACATACAAAACTTCCAACAGGGAAAAAAAAAAAAAAAGAAAACTAAGTACACACATCAATGCACACGATTTATTACACAGGGGATTTTAAAAAACAAACCTGAATACACACCCAAACGTATAAAACCAGGATTAAATCAACTTAAATTGCTTCCGGATATCTCATCTCCCTACAGCCAAAAATGCATTTTATACAAGTACCCACTTATCAATCCTAAGAAAAAGTACATAAGACTGTATCGAACACATACAGGTGAATGGACCAACAAGGCAGAAAATGATAGGAAGAAAGGACAGAAAACAAACGAGGAAGAAAGAAACAAAGCGAGTGACAGAAAAGAGGAAATTTCTCGCACAGTATTTCCAGAAGGGAAGAATACTATTTATACTGAAAGAACCCCGGCATCCCACAGGGAGGAGCCTACTTGAATTTAATTATTCAAACTTTATTGTAGCACCGTCTTGATGGAGGCAGACACAAATAGATCACTCATAAGGAAGATTAGGAAAAGACAAGCAACATTTATAAGCCATTTTATGAGGAAGGGGGATTTGGAGCACCTGGTCACAACGGGAAAGCTGGAGGGAAAGAGAGCACCAGGTAGACCCAGGGAGAGAATGCTGGACGGACTTGCAGAGTGGCTGGGATGAAGAGGGTGGGGGAGATGCTGGGGGCAACGAGAGATAGAGATGGAAGTCCATGGTCGCCAACGCCATGCGGCAGGGCACCTGATGATGATGATGATGATGATGATGATGATGATTGTAGCACCGATAGATTCATAGAGAAGGCTACCGATGTGCATATATCCGTGTGGCATGAAAACTGTGAAATGATACAGAACATCACAGTCAAAAGCAAACAAGTTGGCGATAGTTCAGACGGGCAACGTGCAACATAAAAAAGCACATGACAAAACACCTCAACTTTTGGGGTTAGGTAAGCCAAAGAACAGTGGGCCTACCTACATATTCTGGTCTACGACACAGCACTGCCGAAATTAATATTACTAATGCTATTTCCATTTTTATCCAACTATGACAGGGTAGAAAACGTGGTAATTTTCCTCAAAATGAAATGGACAGAGGGGGAAAAACCGGACATGCCATTAATGTCCCATCACAAATTGCTGAAGCCTGCAAATGCGAAGAGGAAAATAATACCAGGAGCAAATGATGAATAATTAAAGTGCTCGACAGGGAGGAAGATAAGTCACAGGGTGTACGTCCTGAAAATAGTACAACGCTGCTACAATGACCGACTGTTCTACATTATTATTTGATCCGAACTTTCTGCTGGAGTTTTATCAGACCCTATGCTTATGACAGTAGACCCCCCTGTTCTTCGGCATTCCAAAAAAGGAACGCCTTGTGGTCTCAATCCTAATTTTGTGTGGAGTTCGACCAGATAATCCATCCGTTTATGATAGTATTCATATACATTTGAATATGGCAAGTCCAACAAATGTCTTACCAATTAACATCAGGAAAAGAATTCTCAAATGTTATATAGAACCGATACTATTGTATGGTTTTTGAGGTGTGTACAGTCAACACGCAAAGTCAGAACAAAATTGAGGCAACTGAAATGTGGTTTCTAAGAAGAACGTTGAGAGTTCCATGGACAGCAAAGAAAACAAACGACGACAAAGTCTTGAAGGAGACAGACACAAGATCAATAATAAAGAAGATTAGAAAAAGACAAGCAACATCTATAGGACATTTTATGAGGAAAGAGAAATTAGAGCACCTGGTCACAAGAAGAAAGTTGGAGGGAAAGAGACCAGGTAGACCCAGGGAGAAAATAATGGACGGAATTGCAGGGTGGCTGAGGACGGATAAGGTGGGAGATGTACTTGCAGCGACAAGGGATACATTTTTATGGAGGGCCATGATCACCAACGCCACGCTGCAGGGCACATGATGATGATGATGATGATGATGATGACCGGTCTGGGTGAGGATGTGATCTTCAAAAGGCTCTCTGAGTTGCCCACAACTCTTCATCCACAGCCGCCCCACCGATATCATTTAAACCACTGCGCAAAACTTCAGAAAAAGCATGGACACTCATTCACAGACCCGCTCAAGCACACACACACACACACACACACACACACACACACACACACACACACACACACACACACACACACACACACATGCTGGAGCAGGCAGCACAGACCAGTTTACAGGAAGATGATGATGATGATGACGGTTAGCTTCTGCCGTTCATGGGTGTGGGTAGGATCGTTTTTCATGTGTGTGAAGTAGGAGGTTCTCTTTGTGATGGTCTTCGCCATAGTTTTCAGTGTTTGTGGGGTGTTAGAATTCTCACTAAGATGGTCTTCATCATAGTTCTCAGTGTTTGTGGGACATGTAAAGTTCTCTTTGAGATGGTCTTCATCATAGTTCTCAGTGTTTGTGGGGTGCAGGATTCTCACTAAGATGGTCTTCATCATAGTTCTCAGTGTTTGTGGGACATGTAAAGTTTTCTTTGAGATGGTCTTCATCATAGTTCTCAGTGTTTGTGGGACATGTAAAGTTCTCTTTGAGATGGTCTTCATCATAGTTCTCAGTGTTTGTGGAGTGTTGGATTCTCTATGAGATGGTATTCACCATAGTTCTCAGTGTTTGTGGAGTGTTGGATTCTCTTTGAGATGGTCTTCGCCATAGTTCTGTGTTTGTGGGGTGTAGGATTCTCACTGAGATGGTCTTCACCATAGTTCTCAGTGTTTGTGGAGTGTTGGATTCTCTTTGAGATGGTCTTCGCCATAGTTCTGTGTTTGTGGGGTGTAGGATTCTCACTGAGATGGTCTTCGCCATAGTTCTCAGTGTTTGTGGAGTGGAAGATTCTCTTTGTGATGCTCTTCGCAATAGTTTTCAGTGTTGGATTCTCTTTGTGATGGTCTTCGCCATAGTTCTCAGTGTTTGTGGGGTGTTGGATTCTCTTTGTGATGGTCTTCGCCATAGTTCTCAGTGTTTGTGGAGTGTTGGATTCTCTTTGTGATGGTCTTCGCCATAGTTCTCAGTGTTTGTGGAGTGTTGGATTCTCTTGTGATGGTCTTCGCCATAGTTCTCAGTGTTTGTGGAGTGTTGGATTCTCTTTGTGATGGTCTTCGCCATAGTTTACAGTGTTTGTGGAGTGTTGGATTCTT
>JAPXFY010000034.1:19201024-19206024 GCA_030674185.1 Monoplex corrugatus
CCATCATATCTGTATGTTTGTGTAAACGCATGCAAGCGTATGTACCATGTGTGAGAGTGGCGGGGGACAGGGGCAGGGAATATGCTTGTCATTAAAAGACAGGAATGATGGACGGCTGAGCGAGAGAAAAATGAAGAAGAGACGGGACAGAAACAGAGACAACATCATAAGCATGCACTTAATTAAAAATAAATCTTAATCATTTGTATTCAAAGGGTTAAATTTTTGCTTTGCTAGCATGGCTGACAACGCAGGATGCTGGTGGACAAGGTGCGGGAGTCAAAGGGTTAAGTTCTTGCTTTGTTAGCATGGCTGACAACGCAGGATGCTGGTGGACAAGGTGCGGGAGTCAAAGGGTTAAGTTTATGCTTTGCTAGCATGGCTGACAATGCAGGATGCTGGTGGACAAGGTGCGGGAGTCAAAGGGTTAAGTTAGGCCCCGCTCATTTCCCTAGCTGCTTTACCTTCCAGATGGTCGTGTGATCAGTCACAGTCGCTGGAATGGATGCTGCAGGCACAAAAAGTTTCTCACAGAGCTGGCCGACCAGAAGGTGAGAGTTGTAGCCTACCTCTCCGCCATCCAAGCCTGGCGTGCAAAGTGAGCGATGAACAAATTACCCTCCAACTGCACTCTTCGTTTAGACCTGTCTACTCACTGGCCCAACCATGTGCTATTTCCATAATCTATACACAACTCTATCTACATAGATCTACTCTCTCTGCACCGACCGCACTGCCTTTAGCTAGCATCTGAGTGTGCAAGCCTCAGTTGAACGTATCTGACCCTAACTCTTTCCAATTGCTGGTTACGTGTTTGGACAGGACACATTCATTCCCAACTTGAAGAAGAAGAAGAAGGAGGAGGAGGAGGAGGAGGAGGAGGAGGAGAAGAAGAAGAAGAAGAAGGAGGAGGAGGAGGCGGAGGACGAGGAGGAGGAGAAGAAGAAGAAGAAGAAGAATACGAAGAAGAAGAAGAATACGAAGAAGAATACGAAGAAGAAGATGAAGAAGAATACGAAGAAGAATACGAAGAAGAAGAATACGAAGAAGATGAAGACGAACAACAACAAAAACAACAACAACAACAAACTGAAGAGCGAAAAAGCAAACCGCCTTATCACACATTGCTGATAACTGATTCACACTGGTTATAAATAATACCCCTGATAAGACAGTTCGGTAATACTGTGTAACTAACACTGGTTATAAATAATACCCCTGATAAGCCAGTTCGGCAATACTGTGTCACTGATTAACACTGGTTATAAATAATACCCCTGATAAGCCAGTTCGGCAATACTGTGTAACTAACACTGGTTATAAATAATACCCCTGATAAGCCAGTTCGGTAATACTGTGTCACTGATTAACACTGGTTATAAATAATACCCCTGATAAGCCAGTTCGGTAATACTGAGTAACTGATTAACACTGGTTATAAATAATACCCCTGATAAGCCAGTTCGGCAATACTGTGTCACTGATTAACACTGGTTATAAATAATACCCCTGATAAGCCAGTTCGGTAATACTGTGTAACTAACACTGGTTATAAATAATACCCCTGATAAGCCAGTTCGGCAATACTGTGTAACTGATTAACACTGGTTATAAATAATACCCCTGATAAGCCAGTTCGGTAATACTGTGTCACTGATTAACACTGGTTATAAATAATACCCCTGATAAGCCAGTTCGGTAATACTGAGTAACTGATTAACACTGGTTATAAATAATACCCCTGATAAGCCAGTTCGGCAATACTGTGTAACTGATTAACACTGGTTATAAATAATACCCCTGATAAGCCAGTTCGGCAATACTGTGTCACTGATTAACACTGGTTATAAATAATACCCCTGATAAGCCAGTTCGGCAATACTGTGTAACTGATTAACACTGGTTATAAATAATACCCCTGATAAGCCAGTTCGGCAATACTGTGTAACTGATTAACACTGGTTATAAATAATACCCCTGATAAGCCAGTTCGACAATACTGAGTAACTGATTAACACTGGTTATAAATAATACCCCTGATCAGCCAGTTCGACAATACTGAGTAACTGATTAACACTGGTTATAAATAATACCCCTGATAAGCCAGTTCGGCAATACTGTGTCAAATGAATGAAGCTGCGCCAAATCAACACTGGTGACGAATATACGTTTGTGCGTAAGCATTCACGTGAAGGAGCGTAAGTGTGTATGTGTGTGTGTGTGTGTGTGTGTGTGTGTGTGTGTGTGTGTGTGGTGCGTGCGTGGTGCGTGCGTGCGTGCGTGCGTGCGTGCGTGCGCGCGCGCGCGCGAAGTGAAGACAGTGTGAGCAGGAATAGCTGGCACCAGCCTGCCGATCACTTTGTAACCTGCACAAAAGATCCGCCGTACATAGGTAGGCCTACAGTCTTCGATCACGTAACTTTGAAAGTTGTCATGTTTGGAGAGTTCTGATTATGCAGCCGCCGTTTCTAAAGATGCAGTGACTAGTTACAACTCAGACTGCCATATATATATATCCAGCTGCCACATACTGAACTGTTTCAAGGCGATCATGTCTTATCTGCGTTAAGGAGCCCATGTTATGGCTCCTTATTCGAGAACTGTCTACTGAGCGCTAAGTATGCTGGTGGGGGGGGGGGGGGGGGGGGTTCCTGTGGGTAATGTCGTCTATTAAGGCAAAAACAAACAAAACAAAACAAAAAGAAAAAAAACCTAGTGTTTTACTGGCCCTTTTTCAAATGTGTGCTGTATCAAAGTTCCACCTAATGTCATTGTGAAATTTGTTTGCCGAGAACTGGGTGGGTGGCGAGCTGTCGAAAAACGCGTTATTCGGCATTTATGGGTAGGATGATTTCTCTTTCGTAATATGAATATAGGCATAGTTGTTTTTTTGTTTATTTAAACAAGGAACAGTGGGGCAAGTTTTTCAATTTTATCCAGACCTTTGATAGTTTTGCATTCCTTTATATAAAAACTTTATAAAAGACAATCAAAAGGCGGACATGGGATTTTACCAATGTTGGAAGGCAAATGTGTGGCACAGGCAAAGAAGAGGTTCAACAACTCTACCTGTACACAGGGGTACACCAGTCTGTATATACTTCAGACGACGTTTCGTCTTCGAGTGCTACCATAACTTTTTCTTCGGCAAAGAAAGTTGTCAGCCGACTAGGCCTATGCCAGGGTAGAACCTGTTGCACGTGTCTAATGCTCGTTGATCACAGACTGCCGTTTCCTATAAGGGGCAGTACAATGAAGTGGTCATAAAGAGAGACCTGGGCACATGATTTACTATGGACTATCACCTAGTTCAACACATAACTTACTGGCATAATCTGCAAAATTGTTCACACACACACACACACACACACATCTCTCTCTCTCTCTATCTTCATAGTCTACACACCTGGCTAAGTGCTATCATCTAGTTCAACACACAACTTACTGGCATAATCTGCAAAACTGCTCTCTCTCTCTCTCTCTCTCTCTCTCTCTCTCTCTCTCTCACACACACACATACACTAGTTAAGTGGTATCACCTGGTACTATCAACACATAACTTTCTGGCATAATCTGCAAAACTTTTCACACACACACACACACACACACACACACACACACACACACATACACACACGCACGCACGCGCACACACACACACGCGCAGGAACACACACGCAGGGACACACACACACACCCACGCAGACACACACACACACAACACAACACACACACACACACACACACAGAGGGAACAAAAGAGACAGGAGGGGAGGGGGTGTTCTGGAAAGAGCAACTTTTTGATTTCGCATTGTTGTTTGCCAGCCCTGTGTTCAGACCATTGTCTTAAGTAAAGGCAGGGCATCTGGGGCCTCCTGCCTGATATGGGCACAAAGTCTGGACTTAGGTGCGTGTGTGCTGGAAAACAATGTGCCATGTGGGCTACGTTATTCCACACCCTTTTCCTTTTTGTTCGGGTAAAAGTAGGTCCCACATGGCTACAATGAAGGAGAGAAACAGGCAGGCAGATAAAGACAAGTTATCGTTATTGTTATTGTTTGTTTAATGACCCTTTGACTCTCGCACCCTGCCCACTAGCGTCCTGCGTTGTCAACCATGCTAGCAACTGCAAAAAAATTAAATTAACCTTTGTCTCCCTCACACTATCCATCAGCTTCTGCAAAAACTTAACCCTTTGACTCCCTCGCACTATCCACCCGCTTCTGCATAAACTTAACCCTTTGACTCCCTCACACTATCCTGCAGGAAGCTGGTGGATAGTGTGAGGGAGTTAAAGGGTTGTTTTTTGCAGTTGCTAGACAGGGTGCGGGGGTCAAAGGGTTAAAGCCCAGCCGACAGACAGACAACAAAAAGAAGGAAAAAAAGTGAACGACTTCTGATTGATAAAACCGGGTCAAAGGTTCCTATCGAAGTGGGCGGGGGAGGGTGGGGAGGGAGGGAGAGGTTTGAAATCAATAAGCATTATGTACAGTCGCACAACATAAAAAGACAAAATTATTTGGTGATATAAATGCTTTTTCTGCACAATCAGCCCTACATATGAATTTTGCTCACATTTCAAAAACAAGCTTACAAACCAAATCACACAGAAAAATACGCCATTCTTCACAACACACTGCATCAGTACAAAACTGTACACAGTTTTTACAGCGAACATACGCAGACCTTTAACGTCACGTTGATAACATTCTGCCAAAAAATAATTACCATGCTCGATGATTACATTTTTTTTTCTCAAGTTATCTAGCAGATTCTTTAACTCTTTTGACTCTCGCACCCTATCCAATAACTACAAAAACTTAACCCTTTGACTCCCTCCCTCACCCTATCAAATATTACCACTGATCTTCTCTTTGTCAGCCCAAATCCTATCCCCAGAACTGTTAACCGTTCATTTCCCTTCTAAAAGTTCGGTCTTTTCTTTCCTAAAAAAAAAAAAAAAAAAATGCTTTCTGGCTTTTAATAATCCTTAAAACTTC
>JAPXFY010000034.1:19211024-19248524 GCA_030674185.1 Monoplex corrugatus
AGCTCTGTACAGCCTAACTGACCCAACCAGACATCTCCGGAATGACAGCATGCCCAAAATAAAACTGGTACACATTCTCAGCAGAACTTACAAATAATACCACTCATGACATCTAGGCCTATTGTCAGCAGCAGCTGGGGCATCATGGCTCACTGCACATAATTATGGTGGTTTAGATAAGGCACTGAAGATCTTCCATTTATTCAAACACATTTAGAAATTGCCTCGATTATCTTCATCTATTCAGACAAGTCTGGTTGTATTAAATATGCGTTCTGATTCTATTTTCGTGTTTTTCTGGTTCCTGTTTGCTTGAACGTGGGCAGTCACACTTGTTTTGGATTTTTTATTGAAACATATTTAGAAATTGTCTCACCCGAAAACATCCTGAAAAAGGTGTTTATTAAAATATAAAAAGTACATATGCCACCTGTATGTGATATATTACAGAACCCTGAAGTTGTCTTTCCTGTTTCTGAAAAGGCTGGTGGGTGCCCGATATCACTACTACACTGTAAAATATGAAACACCGTCACAGTTATTTGGGGAGGGGGGGGGGGGCAGGGGGATACGACGAAGAAGCAGAATAAGGACACTGCTGGCATGCCACACCCCACTTCGAGAAAGCCACTCGAGCTACACAGGATTAACGGGAAGTAACTGCTCGCTTAAGGAGATCAGTTGTATTTGCCTTATCTCCCCTTTGGGAGGGGGGGGGGGGGAGGCGATGTTGTTCAGCGCGTTTACAGGTAGGCTACAATCGTTGAACTGTACATTGCAGACTGCTTACTCACAGGTCAAGGAATAGAGTTTGGAGTTTGTTCACAGAGGGATTCATCAAACTCGGACAATTCCATATGTGCTCCATCCAAATCTGCCAGCAGTTATCTGGCAGATTCCCTGAGTCTGCCCCAAACCCTACACACTGGCAATGTCCTGAAATGCGAAAGTGGTGGTATGGGGGGGGGGGGGGGGGCACCTAAGAAACACTAGGCTGACACTACCGGAATGAAAGAACTAATAAGATGAACAGTGAACACAAATTTTTTCAATGTTACATTCTTCTTTTTTTTTTCATGGGGCTGGTTGATTTTTTTTTTATACAGCCGTGGACTCAGGACCAAGTTATCTCTATTTGAATCCCAGCCTTCAACATTAAAAACTATCTGTTTGCTGCCCATCTTCATCTATCCAATCCATCATTCTGGTGGTGTCAAAAAGTTTCACAGGTCCTCTCACCCCTACCCCGTGGGTCAACATTTTAAGACCTTGCCAGCACACTGGGTTTTTGTCGCACAGGTCCATGCAGATTTGGGTGGAGCCCATACGAAATTGTCTAAGAGATGTGAATCCCTCTTGAACAAACATTCCAGCCTCAAGACAGAGAGTACACTCTGATTTGTTGACTTACTGTCTGAGAGTCAGCGTGCCTTCGTGCATAAGAGACAGAGACAGAAGGAATGGGGGTAAAAAAAAAAGGCCAAATACACACTGACATTGGACACAGACAGAAGGAATGCAAAAAAGACCAAATACACACTGACATAGGACACAGACAGAAGGAATGTAAAAAAGGCCAAATACACACTGACATAGGACACAGACAGAAGGAATGCAAAATAGGCCAAATACACACTGACATAGGACACAGACAGAAGGAATGTAAAATAGGCCAAATACACACTGACATTGGACACAGACAGAAGGAATGCAAAATAGGCCAAATACACACTGACATTGGACACAGACAGAAAGAATGCAAAAAAGACCAAATACACACTGACATTGGACACAGACAGAAGGAATGCAAAATAGGCCAAATACACACTGACATTGGACACAGACAGAAGGAATGCAAAAAAGGCCAAATACACACTGACATTGGACACAGACAGAAGGAATGTAAAAAAGGCCAAATACACACTGACATTGGACACAGACAGAAGGAATGCAAAAAAGGCCAAATACACACTGACATTGGACACAGACAGAAGGAATGCAAAAAAGGCCAAATACACACTGACATTGGACACAGACAGAAGGAATGTAAAAAAGGCCAAATACACACTGACACTGGACACAGACAGAAGGAATGTAAAAAAGGCCAAATACACACTGACATTGGACACAGACAGAAGGAATGTAAAAAAGGCCAAATACACACTGACATTGGACACAGACAGAAGGAATGTAAAAAAGGCCAAATACACACTGACATTGGACACAGACAGAAGGAATGTAAAAAAGGCCAAATACACACTGACATTGGACACAGACAGAAGGAATGCAAAAAAGGCCAAATACACACTGACATTGGACACAGACAGAAAGAATGCAAAAAAGGCCAAATACACACAGACAAGACACAGACAGAACAGAAGTAATGTAAAAAAGGACAAATACACACAGACAAGACACAGACAGAAGTAATGTAAAAAAGGACAAATACACACTGACACAGACAAGACACAGACAGAAGTAATGTAAAAAAGGACAAATACACACTGACATAGAACAGACAGAGACAGAAGTAATGTAAAAAAGGACAAATACACACTGACATAGACAAGACAGAGACAGAAGTAATGTAAAAAAGGACAAATACACACTGACATAGACAAGACAGAGACAGAAGTAATGTAAAAAAGGACAAATACACACTGACATAGACAGACAGAGACAGAAGTAATGTAAAAAAGGACAAATGCACACTGACATAGACAGACACAGACAGAAGTAATGTAAAAAAGGACAAATACACACTGACATAGACAGACAGAACAGAAGTAATGTAAAAAAAGGACAAATACACACTGACACAGACAAGACACAGACAGAAGTAATGTAAAAAAGGACAAATACACACTGACATAGACAGAACAGAGACAGAAGTAATGTAAAAAAGGACAAATACACACTGACATAGACAGACACAGACAGAAGTAATGTAAAAAAGGACAAATACACACTGACATAGACAAGACAGAGACAGAAGTAATGTAAAAAAGGACAAATACACACTGACATAGACAAGACAGAGACAGAAGTAATGTAAAAAAGGACAAATACACACTGACATAGACAAGACACAGACAGAAGTAATGTAAAAACAAAGATGACAAGAGCAACACACCAAAGCAACACTCATTCAGAAGCATTTGCATACCATATTCATATTTATTCAAGCTTGATCATTTGCATTTGAGTCTTCATTCCAAGACTGAAAACTTTGAAAACGCTGAAAGAAACCACCAGCTCTACTCTGTTCACAATTTCACCACTCCATAGCACTACACAACTGATATTCAGAAAGACAGACAACCTGGCACAAAACTCAAAAACTAAGAGGCTGTGCTGGAGGTGCCAGCCCTTCCACCTCATTTAACCCTTTGACTTCCACACCCTGTCCATCAGCATTCTGCATTGTCAACCATGCTAGTTAACCAAAAACTTAACCCTTTGATTCGCTCACCCTGTCCACAAACTTCCTGCAGGAACCTGGTGAATGGAGTGAGGAAGTGAAAGGGTTACATTTTTACAGTTAGTGGATCAAGTGCGGGAGTCAAAGGGTTAATGCTTTCAGATTATTACAGAAAGAAAACATAAAATCAAAACACCTGTACCACAAAATCACGCACTACAATCAGTCATGTTGGCAAATAACACAGTAGAATGGAACCAAAGGTCCACCCCAGTGTTTTACAATTTCACTAGCCAGGCATCAGAATAGACTAAGTGAGTCATTTAGACAAATTCTCAAGGAATGCTTAGGCTGTAATGACTAAGTCATTTCGACAATTTCTCAAGGAAGGCTTAAGCCATAACTACAGACAAGAGTGTTTACAGCATATCATACCCAGAAAACGGAGCTATATGGTGAAATGGGAACAGAAAACATCGCTATCAATTTAACAGTGCCACAGAAACACAATATTACACAAAAAGCAACATAGAAATGAAATCTGTATGAATGTGCAAATCTGATAGGAACTGGGCTCCCATAAGAAATCAAATGTGCATCCCTAACACTGCTAAACTCAAGAGAATGTGCTATGGCCATATCGAAAGAATCCTTTCTCTTTGTCTTGGAAAAGTCAGTTCCGTCTTCAATTCGCTACCCTGATGACTGGAAATGGTACCATTTTAATCATTTAACATTCAACTACAGCATCTCAGCAAATTTCCAGTGTCAACACTGATGACTAGCACAGAGATTTTTTAGATCTACCAGTTCCCATGTATACTTATATATATTAACCCTTTGACTCCCACACCTTGCCCACCGACATACTACATTGTCACCCATGCTAGCAAAACAATCACCTAATCCTTTGACTCTCTCACCCTATCCACCAGCTTCATGCAGGAAACTGGTGGACAGGGTGAGGGAGTCAAAGGGTTAAGCTTTTGCAGTTGGTGGATAGTGTGCAGAAGTCAAAGGATTAAAAGACCTCTTCCTGGTTGGTCTCAATGATAATCCAAAGTTTTCAATTCATATTTCTAGTAAAATGCGAATCAGAATTTCTGTAGATCAAAATACACAGGCCGTTCCCTGTCTTTTGATTGCCAAAAGCAACAGCGGGACCCCGTTACAACTTTAACAAAACAACAGTTGCACTAATGATATGCACCAATGGGAGCCCGGAGTGCCACAGACAACAGGAACGAGCAAGCCAAAGGTACGTACATTTGATGAGCCTGACCACGTCCGTATGATTCTTGCTGGTCACGAGCGTCCCATTCACCTGAAACACAACCACATTCCGTCACTTCAACTGTTGCATGCCCTGTATATAATATAATCACTACTGTCTATCTGAATCGACTGCTATGTTAACATAATCCAGACACAGTACAATAAAATCAAAAATGAATAATTTCAACGAGAAAAGCGTGACCAGTGCTAGGCCCACTGACAGAGACAAGGAGGCCTGGTGGAAAGCCAGAAACAGAGACTGGAAGAGAAAGCAGTGAGAAGAGACAGGCAGATGGAGACTCGGACACAGAACACAGACAGACAGACAGCCAAGAAAGACTTGAAAGAAAAAAGAGAGGCAAAGACAATGAGAAAATAACAAGAGAGAAACACAAGACAAGAGACTGGAACAGAAAATAGTGGGACAGAGACAACAAGACACTTAGACAGATGCTCAGAGAATTAAGACTGAGAAGGAGACTCAGAGAGAGATGAAGACAGTCAGACAGAAGATGAGAGAGAGAGAGAGATAGAGAGGGAGGGAGAGAGAGAGATAGAGAGGGAGGGAGAGAGAGAGAAAGAGAGGGAGGGAGAGAGAAAGAGAGGGGGGAGGGAGAGAGAGAGGAGAGAAACAACACAAAGACTCGGGGAGGGGGTGAAGAAGGGGGAGAGAGAGACACAGAGAGAGAGAGAGAGAGGAGAGAAACAACACAAAGACTCAGGGAGGGGGTGAAGAAGGGGGAGAGAGAGAGACAGAGAGAGAGAGAAAGAGAGGAGAGAAACAACACAAAGACTCAAGGAGGGGGATGAAGAAGGGGGGAGAGAGAGACAGAGAGACAGAGAGAGAGAGAGAGAGAGAGAGAGAAAGAGAGAGAAGAGAGAAACAACACAAAGACTCGGGGAGGGGATGAAGAAGGGGGAGAAAGAGAGAGAGAGGAGAGAAACAACACAAAGACTCGGGGAGGGGGGTGAAGAAGGGGGAGAGAGAGAGAGAGAGGAGAGAAACAACACAAAGACTTGGGGAGTGGGTGAAGAAGGGAGAGAGAGAGAGAGAGGAGAGAAACAACACAAAGACTTGGGGAGTGGGTGAAGAAGGGGGAGAAAGAGAGAGAGAGAGAGAGAGAGAGAGAGAGAGAGAGAGAGAGAGAGAGAGAGAGAGAGGGAGGAGAAACGACACAAAGACTCAGGGAGGGGGTGAAGGAGGGAGAGAGAGAGACAGAGACAGACAGAGACAGACAGACTCATCAGGAGGATAAAGACAGACAGACAGACGTTTAATGTGTGTCCCTGTTTTTTACACTGAATCTCAGGGCAGTGATGACTCAGGCTGGTTGCACTTGCAGCTTACTATGCACAACAAGTAAGTGCTTGTGTGTGTGTGTGTGTGTGTGTGTGTGTGTGTGTGTGTGTGTGTGTGTGTGTGCTGCGCACACGCGTGTGAGTGCATGCGCGCACACACATACACGACCGCATGCTTGTGTGTGTGGGTGTGCCTGCATTCGTGCCTTCGTGACTCCATGTAAGGAAGGCCTATTTCATAAAAACCTCACATCCGTCTCCGAGGACAAGCCAAGACATCATGCATGACTCGCTCTACTCCGCCACACCACTCTTTACAGTTAGTTCTTTTAGTTTTACACACACAACTAACTCCAGCACGGCACAACTCTCTTGCCCTCCCCCCCCCCCCCACCCCCCCATTTCCACTGTACAGCCCCATTCTTAATCTTAACCTTTTGACTCCTGCACCCTATCCACCAACTGCAATGCCCTCCTCCCCCACCCCCCCCCCCCCCCCCACTATACAGGCCCATCCTTAATCTTAACCCTTTGACTACGCACTCCATCCACCAACTGCAATACCCTCCTTCCCCCTTCCACTCTACAGCCCCATCCTTAATTTTAACCCTTTGACTTCCGCACCCTATCCACCAACTGCAATGTCCTCCTTCCCCCTTCCACTGTACAGGCCCGTCCTTAATCTTAACCCTTTGACTACAGCATCCTATCCACCAACTGCAATGCCCTCCTCCCCCACCCACCCACCCCTCCACTATACAGGCCCATCCTTAATCTTAACCCTTTGACTACCGCACTCCCCATCCACCAACTGCAATACCCTCCTTTCCCCTTCCACTCTACAGCCCCATCCTTAATTTTAACCCTTTGACTTCCGCACCCTATCCACCGACTGCAATGCCCTCCTTCCCCCTTCCACTGTACAGGCCCTCCTTAATCTTAACCCTTTGACTACCGCATCCTATCCACCAACTGCAATGCCCTCCTTCCCCCTTCCACTGTACAGCCCTATCCTTAATTTTAACCTTTTGACTACCGCACCCTATCCACCAACTGCAATGCCCTCCTTCCCCCTTCCACTGTACAGGCCCATCCTTAATCTTAACCCTTTGACTACCGCACCCTATCCACCAACAGCAATGCCTCCTTCCCCCTTCCACTGTACAGCCCTATCCTTAATTTTAACCTTTTGACTACCGCACCCTATCCACCAACTGCAATGCCCTCCTTCCCCCTTCCACTCTACAGCCCATCCTTAATCTTAACCCTTTGACTTCCGCACCCTATCCACCAACTGCAATACACTCCTTCCCCTTCCATCTACAGCCCCATCCTTAATTTTAACCCTTTGACTTCCGCACCCTATCCACCAACTGCAATGTCCTCCTTCCCCCTTCCACTGTACAGGCCCGTCCTTAATCTTAACCCTTTGACTACAGCATCCTATCCACCAACTGCAATGCCCTCCTCCCCCCCCACCCACCCCTCCACTATACAGGCCCATCCTTAATCTTAACCCTTTGACTACCGCACTCCATCCACCAACTGCAATACCCTCCTTCCCCTTCCACTCTACAGCCCCATCCTTAATTTTAACCCTTTGACTTCCGCACCCTATCCACCGACTGCAATGCCCTCCTTCCCCCTTCCACTGTACAGGCCCGTCCTTAATCTTAACCCTTTGACTACCGCATCCTATCCACCAACTGCAATGCCCTCCTTCCCCCTTCCACTGTACAGCCCTATCCTTAATTTTAACCTTTTGACTACCGCACCCTATCCACCAACTGCAATGCCCTCCTTCCCCCTTCCACTGTACAGGCCCATCCTTAATCTTAACCCTTTGACTACCGCACCCTATCCACCAACTGCAATGCCCTCCTTCCCCCTTCCACTGTACAGCCCTATCCTTAATTTTAACCTTTTGACTACCGCACCCTATCCACCAACTGCAATGCCCTCCTTCCCCCTTCCACTCTACAGCCCTATCCTTAATCTTAACCCTTTGACTTCCGCACCCTATCCACCAACTGCAATACACTCCTTCCCCTTCCAATCTACAGCCCCATCCTTAATTTTAACCCTTTGACCTCCACACCCTATCCACCAACTGCAATGCCCTCCTTCCCCCTTCCACTGTACAGGCCCATCCTTAATCTTAACATTTTGACTACCGCACCCTATCCACCAACTGCAATGCTCTCCTTCCCCCTTCCACTCTACAGCCCCATCCTTAATTTTAACCCTTTGACTTCCGCACCCTATCCACCAACTGCAATGCCCTCCTTCCCCCTTCCACTGTACAGGCCCATCCTTAATTTTAACCCTTTGACTACCGTACCCTATCCACCAACTGCAATGCCCTCCTTCCCCCTTCCACTGTACAGCCCCAATCCTCTTAACCGTTTGACTCCCATGCCACTTCCACGAATTGCAAAAACTTAACCCTATGATTCCCTCACCCTATCCACCAGCTTCCTGCAGGAAGCTGGTGGATAGAGTAAAGGAGTCAAAGGGTTAAGTTTTTGCCTCGCTAGCATGGTTGACAATGCAAGATGCTGGTGGACAGGGTGCGGGAGTCAAAGAGTTAATAATCTCTACTTCCTAAATACCCTCACACCCTTTACAACAGCACATGCATACAAATAATAATCTCTACTTCCTAAATACCCTCACACCCTTTACAACAGCACACACACACACAAACACACAGACAGGGTGCGGGAGTCAAAGAGTTAATATTCCTACTTCCTAAATACCCTCACACCCTTTACAACAGCACACTCACACAAACACACAGAGTCCATCATTTTTCTTTTTTTTTTTTTGGGAGGGGGGGGGGGGGGGGGGGCGGTAGGAGTAGGAGAAAGAGAGTGACAGACAGTATCTAGCTGCTTACACACAAGGTGCATGGACACTCCCCTAGCTACCCCTCCTTCCCCCTTTCCTCTCTTAAGCTGGCTGTCAATGCCTGCTATTCTTTCTTACTGCTGCTTCCTATAGGCGACACCTGACAATGGAGTTCTCCCACCTTTCTCAACACTCCCGGGTACAACAACTCTAAATCAAAACAAACAAACAAAACCCACACACACACACAACCCCACAGATCTAGTAATAGGTCCTTGATCTATGCTGTCATGTGAGTTAATCCCTGTCTTCCGACCTGGCCCGCTTTGTCTCGTTTTCAATCAAGAAATTGTGTGTGTATCCTTGCTATTGTTATTGTTGCTTGAAGCCCAGCTGACTGTGCAGAGCCAAATCAGGGCTATTACCACTTCAAAACATACACAACACTTCAACAGGAAAAAAAGGAAAAGAAAATTAAATACACATATTGATGGATTCACGCACATAATCAAAGGAGATGCCCTTGGCGTTGACCATTCCATCCAATTTATCACAGGGGATTTAAAAAGCATATCTGAATACAACTTTCAACATAAGGACACTGAAACATAATTATATAAAAGCGGACATGAATTACCTAAAATTGCTTCCGCGTATCTCACCTCCCTACTTCCAAAAAATGCACTTAATACGTGTACCCAATCATCAATCCTTAGAAAAAGTATGTAAGACTTTATCGAACACATATAGGTGAATGGACCAGCAAGGCAGAAAATGATGGGAAGAGGTGACAAAGCAAAGGAACAAGGCATAAATAAACAAAGAGAGTGACAGAAAAGAGGAAATTTCTAGCACAGAATTTCCAGAAGGTGGGGACACTATTTACACTGAAAGAGTCCCAGCGCTACACGGGGGGGAGGGTATGCGTGTTTGCTTGCGCTTGTGTGCGTGCGTGAGTACATATGCGAATACACACGATGTGTGGTTTTGCTCTGCATGTAAACATGGGGTTTGGGGGCTTGTCTGTTTTGTATTTGTTGGTATGGTTGTTCTATTCTGTCTTCTTTGTTCAGTTTTCGTTTTGGTATGGTTTGGTTTTCATTTTGGTTTTTACCGACTTGCTGATCTGGTTCTTTTTTGTTTTGTTTTTTCTGTCTTAATCTGGTAATGTTTTGTTGTTTTGTTTGTTAGCCCCCCCCCCCCCCCCCCTAAGCCCCCCCCCCCCCCCTTAAACAGTCCTATCATAATCATCAAGGTTTTACTTTGGAATATGAAACAAGAATTATATTCTCAATGACACTCCACAAAGTTAATGTGTAAAAATTCATGTGTCAACAAATTTTTTATCTACATATTTTGCTTTCATCTGTAAAAGAAAAAAAGCCCAAAACTTTGCTATCATACAAAAAATCTGTTTATATCAACCCTCATCACCCCATGAACAAGCTGGAATTTAAAATATCATGACAATAATAAATATCCCATCCTTAATCCTGTTATTTCAAGGTTTAGCAAAGGAAACTGCTGCAGCAATGGGACAAAGTAACCACTATTTTTCTCTCTCTTTCACACACACACACGCACGCACGCACGCACGCACGCACGCACGCACACACACACACACACACAGGGACAAAATAATCACTCGCCTTCTTTAACATCCACATCCATCCACACCCACCCACCCACACACACACACACAAGCTTTTTCAGGCATCAAGATCTTGGACAACCAGGAGATATGCAAGGGGAATAACACATTCAGCACTCTTTCAAGACTCATGGAACCCAGCAGAATGTTGCTTCCCCTGTCTGATACATTACGTCTAAGATGGTCACGTGGTGAGACTCCCCAAGCCATTATAGCCATACAGGCTTGTTCTATAACTCATCATGCAGATAGAACATAACTCCATTTTATTATTACTTTTTAATTATTACAGCCTTGTCAGTTTGAATAAGTTATTTCACCATTTTGTCAAGAATGATTCCATTAAGGGACTATGAACACTGTGCTCCAATTTTACACTGTTTTAATTATACCAATAATACATTGAAATAAAGACAGACTTATCTAGCACCCTCATCACATTACACCACACCACGCACACACATACATACACCATCACATCATACCACACAAACACACATACACCATCACACACACACCACGCACACACATATATACACCATCACACCACACCACGCACACACATACATACACTATCACATCACACCACACAAACACACATACACCACACCACGCACACATATATACACCATCACACCACACCACGCACACACATACATACACCATCACATCACACCACACAAACACCATCACACCACACCACACACATACATACACCATCACACCACACCACGCACACATACACCATCACACCACACCACATACATACACCATCACACCATACCACACATACATACACCATCACACCACACCATACACGCACATACATATACCATCACACCACACACATACATACCTACACCATCACACCACACACATACACCATCACACCACACCATACATACACCATCACACCACACCACACATACATACACCATCACACCATGCCACACACATACACCATCACACCACACCACACACACATACATACACCATCACACCACACCACACATACCTACACCATCACACCACACTACACACATACCTACACCATCACACCACACCACGCACATATACCATCACACCACACCACACACACAAAACATCCAAAAGAAGTAGACATTTTAACAATTACCTTGACAATGCGGTCATGTTTCTGCACCCCTGCCTTAGCTGCTGCCCCCTCTGAAAAAGAACACATATGATATATAAAAGGTAAATAACACACCTCTACACACACACACACACACACACACACACACACACACACACACACACACACACACACACACACACACAATGTATACATGCATGCATGCACACATTGCGTGCCCACACACGCACACACAGATTTAGGCAAGCAGGCAGGCACACATACACACAAACACACACACACACACACACACACACAACATACACACACACACACACACACACACTTACTGATGTTCACTGTTACATTTTAGCAAGTTTATCATTTAAATTGTTGGTTATGGTAACTTATTTGTGAAACTTTCCCACCCCTCCTCCAACTGCCGTTCTCTCCACCTACAACACCCTCGCCACCTCTTCCTAAACTTGCGTGTTTTTTTTCCTCCTAAAATCACTTCAGTAAACAAACATTAAACTAATCACCACCATCACCACCACACACACTTATCATTATACATATAGATCAATTTCTTTACTTTTTATTCATTCATGTCTAGCTGACAATACAGGATGTAAAAGATACCAAAACCAACAATAACAAACAATGACAAAAATACATCTTTTCAAAATAAAATAAAAAAACCACACAACTTTTATTTCAGAACTACAATGACTATGTTATCAATCTACGTGGAACTGGAACACAAGACAGGATTAATTAACATGAGGACAGCAGTCAAGACTCTTAAAAACGGAGGGTTTGGTATTACTGATTTGAAAACATAATTTTAGCTCTAAAACTCACTTGAATAAGGAAGCTTAGAAATACTAGCTACAAATGGAAAAAACGATTGTCCAATCATGTATCCGTTCCTTAATCTTTTAGAATGTTGTGATTCAAGTTCGATAAATACTACAACAACAAAAAAGAATCTATTTTGGACACACACGTTAAGAGCATATCAAGTTTTGCCATAAAACAGAATCAAAACATTCTCCTGAACCGCTTGCTGAACCAATGCTATTCAATGAGAGTATTTCAATTAGTGACAAAATGATAACATGTCTAAACTGGATTTTTTTTTTCAAAATTGGTATTTATTGTATTTCACATTTCATAAAAGACAGTGGACAATTCTCTCAGCAAACAGAATTTAACACAAAATCTGGTAAATGCTGACTTTATTACTTTTGCTGGATGTGCATCATCTATCAAAAACTACACAAAAATGTAAAGACAACACATCATTACAGATGACTGTTGCACTGAAAGCACTTTACTCAGTACATAAAGGCACTGAACTCTATCATGATATCAAAAGACAGTAACCCCTAATGTTGTTCAAAATGGAATTAAAAAAAAAACAAACCTACATCAACCATCATTTTATCTGAAATTGGGGCCATGATTTTTCATTTGGTGTAAATGAAGTTCAAAAATAAGAAATACAACCCTAGCTGTACATAGAATATGCATTAATATCACCATTTCATCTAACGAACCTTAAGATCACAAGTTGCTCTACATCTGAACAATGTTTACAGATTACTCGCCATCTGAATAAGTTTGAACCAGATGAGCAGAGGTCTGTATTAGTAAACACATGTTGACAATACAGCCAACACACAGGGGACATAAGCTGACAGTCACCTGGTTTGACAGAGGCCACATAGACAGGATTATCTCCACTGACGGTCAGTCCATAGCCACGTTCGTCCTTCTGTATGATGACGCAGCGCTGAACTAGTCCCACATCTGCGAAAAGGAATTACCATCATTTCATTATCACAACATCAAACAGTTACTGACCATTTCTTAAAGCATCACTGGTTCTGTAGCGACATTGTTTTCACATCTGTCAAAAGATCTAAACTAACCATGACCACTGATTATCACAATGCTTCTTTCTTTTCAGTGTGGATCAACTGTGCAGTCCTTTCACAGAATCATACTGACCATATCCACACCTCAACTATTTGACTCCCGTACCCTATCCATCGACAGCAAAAACTTAACTCTGACTCCCTCACCCTATCCCCACTACAGTCACGCATGTTTTAATGATTTTTTCTCTGGATACTCCAGTTTTCCCTTTAGCCACCTGGCTGTTAGAATAGGATGGTTTTTCTTCCTTTTCCCAAGGTCAGACTGCATTTGAAGCACTGTAGCAGGGCTCCCAATGAGGAAAAGCAAAAATCCCTGAAAATCGGGGGGGACTTGCCCACCGGGAAAATTTTGAAAATTTACGTTTAAAATGGCGCAATCTGACACATATCTGAGCTTAACTTATAGTTTTTCCCGTGGAAAAATTTGGTTTTTGCGGATTCTCACACTCAGTTTTCGCGGAAATCCGCAAATTTGTGGAAAAGTGGGAGCCCTGTATAGGCATAATCCCCTTAATGGCCACGCTTCTCACATCTATTACTTTTCTATTCATTCGACCTTCATTGTCCATACTACTGACAAGTCTATATCTCTCTCTCAACTTGTGCTCAGTTGACTGACTGACTGGAACCAGAAAAAAAAAACACGAAAAAAAGAATAAGAATGCATACTTAATACAAGACAAGACAGGCGCAAATTTTCGACGACCTTTGTCAAGTGTAAGATCACAAACACACACACACCAGGTACAAAAATTAAGAGAAAAAGACCAAGAAAAAGTTTGTCTTTTACTCCTAATTTTTGTATCTGGTGTTTGTTTGTTTGTGATCTTACCCTTGACAAAGACCAGTTGGCCGAAAATTTGCACCTGTATTGTCTTGTTGTATTAAATATGTGTTCTTATTCTTTTTTCGTGGTTTTTTTTTTTTTCTGGTTCCTGTTTGCTTGAACGCAGGCAGTCACACTTGTTTTGGATTTGACTGACTGACTGTTAAAACAGTCTACTGAAAATTTGATTTCTTTCTTCCTTTCTTTTGTTCTTTTTGTTTTCATTCCTCCCCCCCCCTTCCCCCCCCCCCCCCCTTTTTCCCTGAGTTGTACCTAGTTGACTGACTAATCAGTTTGCTGGCTGACTGGTTAAACAGTCCAATGAGTACATAATCTCTCTCTCTCTCTCTCTCTCACACACACACACACACACACTCTCTCTCTCTCTCTCTCACACCCCTCTCTCATCTTTTCTTCTCTTTCTTTTTTTTTTTTTTTCATTTTTTCATTTCTTTCTTATTATTAATTATGAAGTTGTTTTCTTCTTTCAGACTTCCTTTTAATGCATTTTTGACAAAGTGCAAATATAAACATATATGCAAATACATGACAGTGACAGCAAAGCATAGAATAGTACATGTAATTACTGTTTCACATACTGTAAGTAGAAATTACATGACAACACAAACACATTTAAGTGCAATTAACAGCTACAAAGCATGAAAACGTAGACAAAAGCATGCAAGGGTAGGTCATTTAGCAATCAAATCTACGCTACCTTTTTTCCCCCCCCTATTTATTATTTATTTATTTATTTATGATGTATTCATTTATAACAGTTTAACTAAGGATTTAGATCAATATGAGTAGGTTTTTGGGGTGTGTTTTGTTAATTCTTATTTCGTTTTTTGTTTTGTTTTGTTTTTCATGACTGTCCATTATCACTTATCAAATCATTATTTGTTTATTCATTTTCTAATCTTACTGGCTTATTTCTTAACTCGATCTGCTCAACGTCTCACCCCCATCTTTCTACCTCTCCCCTTTTGATCTATTTGTTCATTTACTTGTATATTTTGTTCTTTTATTATTGTTTTATTTCACTGTACTTCTTTATTCAGTAATACATGCATAATGACATTAAAATTAATACATGTGTACATATTTTCCCCCTCCCTTCTCAGGCACGGTAATTCATAAAATCTGCATGATTTCATATCCAAGCTATCTTCTCTAACCGAACAAAACAGGGTAATTGTCTGATCCATTGTTCTTATCTTAAATGAAGTACACTTTCTTTGTTGTTGTCATTTGCGTACATTTGACAAAGGCCCGTTAGACACAACAACAAAAAAATGTTCACCGGTCAGTCTTGTTTTGTTAATCATATACACACTTTATATTTTCTTATTCCCGTTAGACAAAAATTTTCACCAGTCTTGTTTTGTTTATCATATACACATTTTATATTTCTTGTGTTTCTGGTTTCTTCTTACGATCAATCTGTGGTGTAAGGGAAGCGACTGCACTGGTTTGTTTGCTGCTTTCAAGCAAGTGCGTGCTTTGTTCAAACAATGCAATCAACTCCGCTTTCCATCCATCAAAAATGGCACCATAGACAAACAAGGAGACCACTCGAAGATGGCGTCTGCATTGCACTGCTACTACATCACTCTGATGGAGTTCAATGGTGTTTGTTCTGATCCAGTGTACCCAGAACACCAATGGTTAAGCCCTCTACTGGTCAGAACAATGGTTCAAAGGCACAGTCAGCCTGAAGAGCATCAACCCTAAAGGACAAAGACTACCAACCCTTCACATTACAGCTTTGAGGTTATACATATACCAAGACCAAAAACCCAGACAAGAAAATATTCAAGGCATGGTATTGTTATTGTTGTTTAAAACCCAGCTGACTGCGTAGAGCCATATCAGGGCTATAACCGTTTCAAAACACATACAAAACTTCAACTGGAAAAGAAAAAAAGAAAAGAAAATTAAGTATATATATCAATGCATTCACACACAAAATCTATGGACATGCCCCTGGCGTTGACCACTAAGCCCAGTTTATCACACAGGGGATTCTAAAAAACACACCTGAATACAAATTTATTTAAACATAGCTATGGACATCAAAATATATAACAAAGGCCTTAAACTGCCTTAAATTGCTTCCACTCCCAAGAGCCAAAAATGCACGTAATACTTGTATCCAGTTATCATTTCTAAGAAAAAGTACTAAAGTTTTTATCAAACACATGCAGGTGAATGGACCAGCATGGCAGAAAATGACAAGAAGAAATAACAGAAAGCAAAGGAACAAGGTAGAAACAAAGAGAATGACAGAAAAGAGGGAATCTCTAGCACAAAATTTCCAGGTGGGGATACTATTTATACTGAAAGAGCCCCCCCCCCCCCCCCCACCTCCCCATGGAGAAAACAAATTGGTAACTGAAACTGGGCTCTCTAGTTTGTTTGCAGTGTGTAGTTTGTTCCAACAGGGATTCACTGCACTCGGAAAGCTCCATATGCACTCCTACCAAATCTGCCAGCAATTATCTGACAGACTTCTGATGTCTGCGCAAAACCCTATGCGCTGGCAAGGTTTTGAAATGGGGAAAGGGGGAAGATGTGACTTATGAAACATTAAGCTGTCACCACCAGAATGATGGAAACATTAAGATGGGCAGCAGAGAGGCCAGTTTTTAATTTTGCGGGCTGGGATTGAACTCAAGATATTATTAGATCTTGAGTCCATGGCTCTGCCATAGAGGGCCAAAGAATCTGACATGTCCAATTTAAACAACCCTCATTATCACTGTTGCACCCGCACCCTGTCCACCAGCATCCTGCATTGTCAGCCATGCTAGCAAAGCAAAAACTTAATCCTTTGATTTCCCCACCCTATCCACCAGCTTCCTGCAGGCAGTTGGAGGATAGGGTGAGGGAGTCGAAAGAGTTAAAGCCCAGCCAACTGTATAAAGCCAGGAATGATTTGTGAGAAAGAAAATGAAGAGAATGAAAGTGATAAAAATGATGCTACTAGTTCTACAGCAGAGGTCCATTTCAAACTAAGACAGAGCTGTAATCTACAACTTATTATCATAATATATACATATCCCCAAGCCAAAACAGCATTCAAGAAGATGACAAGCATTCTTACCAACAAATGCCTATCAATTAACATCAGAAAGAGAGTCTTTGAATGTTATACAGAACCAATACTGTTGTACGGATGCGAGGCGTGGACAGTCAGCAGGCAAAGCCAGAGCAAGATTAAGGCAGCCGAGATGTGGTTTCTAAGAAGAATGTTGAGAGTTCCATGGACAGCAAAGAAAACAAATGAGACAGTCTTGATGGAGGCAGACACAAGTAGATCACTCATATTCATAAGGAAGATTGGGAAAAGACAGGCAACATTTATAGGCCATTTTATGAGGAAGGGGGATTTGGAGCACCTGGTCACAATGGGAAAGCTGGAGGGAAAGAGAGCACCAGGTAGACCCAGGGAGAGAATGCTGGACAGACTTGCAGAGTGGCTGGGGACGAGGAGGGTGGGGGAGATGCTAGGGGCAACGAGAGACAGAGATGGATGGAAGTCCATGGTCGCCAACGCCATGCGGCAGGGCACCTGATGATGATGATGATACATATCTCCACCCAACATCAACCAGGTCTGAGATTCCTGACACCTGCAGAGTTAGTGGGGCAATTTGAGCAACACCCTCAATGTCAGATCTGTGAAGTGGATGAACACTGTGTGGTCTCCGTCTTCCCATTGTACAACAGCTCCGGGTTACATGATATACGCTAATCATGTTAAAAAATTCCAACTGTGATATGGACTGAAGTTGATCAGAACTCAAAACCTTCCACTCATCAGTCATCTTTTACCATCTTACACTACAGAGAAATGTCTACCATCATGGTCATACAGTAGCACTAAGAACCGTCTTTCTGTGTATTATACTTTTCACTCCTAAAAGATACAAAAAGGAAATCATATATATGAGATAGCCACAACTGTTTTTTGTCTGCATTGTATTATAAACATTACTAAAAGTACTAAAACCACTTTTATTATCATTATTAGCAGTAGTGTCGATGAATTAGACTACAACTATTTCTTTCCCTCAATTTATGTACATCTCTTTTTGTCTTTATTTTATTATATACATATGTATGTGTGTATGTATATATATGTGTATATTATATATACATATATAATTATATATATATATATATATATATATATATATATAATATATAAATATATATATAATTATATATGTGTGTGTGTGTGTATGTGTGTGTGTGTGTGTGTGTGTGTGTGTGTGTGTGTGTGTGTGTGTGTGTGTGTGTGTGTGTGTGTGTGTGTTGTGTGTGTGTGTGAGTGTGTGTGTGTGTGTATACACATTTTTTTCCCCAGTATATTGTCTGCTTTGGCTGGATGCATACATATCTGGTGAGTGTGTGCACTTTGATTTGAATGATCAAGATTTGGCACAACTACTGTCATTTTCTTTTCCGTTTTTTTCCTCTTGAAGTATTTTGTATGTTTTGCACAGGTTACAGCCCTGATATGGCTCTACAGAGTCGGCTGGGCTTTAACAACAGTAACGATAACTAAGGAAAGCTGGAAGGAAAGAGAGCACCAGTCAGGCCAAGACAGAAAATATTGGAGGGACTTCGCAGGGTGACTAAGGGCAAAGAAGATGGAAGATGTGCTTGCAGCAACAGGGGATAGATACATAATTATGAAGGGCCATGATCGCCCGAAGCCATGCGGCAGGGCACATGATGATGATGATGATGATGAACAATAACTACAGTAATCATTATTCGTAGTAGTAGTAGCAGTAGACGTAGTACTGACTTGAAACTGAAGGCGGGGCACTGTCAGTCAAGTCACTGTCCCGTCGGCCATCTGTGCCTCCTGTTCCTCTTTGGTCTGAAGCACTGCTCAAGCTGGACAGTCTGCACACACACACACGCACACAACAAAGGTCATTTTAACAATTAATTAATTAAAATCAATTGAAGCCTCTGCAATATGCTATGCTGTGATGTACGGTACACTGTGCCATGCTCTGCTATGCTGTAGTGTGGTGTGGCTGTGCTGTGCTGTGCTGTGCTGTGTGTAAGCAGGGACATGCACATGCATACACCTGACACACACACACACACATACACACACACCCACACACACACACACACAATGACTGAGACAACATAGAGAGATCTTGATGATTTGATGTCTTTTAAAGCATTCAGCCCAAACTAGACAAGGGTTGCTTTCAAAATAAACAAAAATAACTGGAAAAAAAAAAAAAAGAGAAAAGAAAAAACCCGGTTTGTTATAGACATCACTGTCACATCAAAACACAAGTCATACAATAATCATGCTGCTTGTTCAGCTGATCAAATCCAACACAACTAAACAAGCAGTTAATTTACCGACAGATTTCAAAGGATGCATGTACGCTTATGACCCATGTACACACACACAACACACACACACACACACACACACACACACACACACACACACACACACACACCCACATGAAACATGTTCTTAATATTTGTACAAATTTAAATCTATTAATCCTTTGCCTCCCACACCCTATCTACCAACTGCAAAATCTTAACCCTTTGACTTCCTCACCTTATCCACCAGCTTTCTGCAGGAAGCTGGAGGATAGGGCGAGGGAACAAAGGGTTGACTTTTTGCTTTGCTAGCATGGGTGACAATACAGGACGCTGGCTGACAGGGTGTGGGAGTCAAAGGGTTAAAGTATGGAATAGCACAGTGCTTCCGACGAGATATCTGAAAAACAATTTACTGTTTACACTTTACCGTTAATGACAAGCAATTCAAACTAGTCCTCAAAGAAGACAACATGTACTGTTGATCAAGAGTGAATTGTCTTCATTTCAAAACATCACACTAGTCTTGGCAGGGAAAGAATAATGTTTCATCATCTGCTCTCAGTAAGTACAAAAAAGACTACATTCATATGGTCTTCTTCTTATAGTTCTTGGCGTACGCTGCTACACAATCAACATTCATATGGTGAGAATACTGTAAAACTATCTCATATTTGGAACGAATTCCATAAAACTAAAGGACAGGTACTTCATCTTCCTTGCCAGTTTTACACAAAGGCAAGGAGGGGAGGGGAGGGGCGGAAAGAGAGATACGAGGGAGGGGGAGGGGGAGAGAGAGAGACCAGAAAAGGACAGACCAGAAATGGGAAGGTGGGGGGGGGGGGGGAGACGGAGACGGGGAGACAGAGAGACAGACAAACAGACAAGCTAAAAGAGAGCACAGAGAAAGAGAGAAAGCAGAGAGAGCAGACAGAAAGGGAGCAGAGAGAGACAGAGACAGAGAGAGCAGACAGAGAGCAGAAAGAGAGACAGAGAGCAAAAAGAGCAGAAAGAAGAGAGAGACAGAGAGCAGACAGAGAGAGGGAGAGTGAGAGTGAGAGAGAGAGAGAAGAGAGAAAGCAGAGACTGACACACACACAGACAGAGGGAGGGAGAAAGAGAGAGATGGGAGGGAAAGAGAGACACAGAGACAGACAGACAGAGAGCAGAGAGAGACAGACAGAGAGCAGAAAGAGAGAGACAGAGAGCAGACAGAGAGAGGGAGAGTAGAGAGAGAGAGAGAGAGAAAGCAGAGACTGACACACACACAGAGACAGAGGGAGGGAGAAAGAGAGAGATGGGAGGGAAAGAGAGACACAGAGACAGACAGACAGACAGAGAGCAGAGAGAGAAAGCAGAGACAGCAGAAAGAGCAGGCAGAAAGAGAGCACAGATAGACAGAGAGTGAGTGAGTGAGAGAGAGAGAGACAGACAGTGAGAGAGTGAGAGAGACAGAAACAAAGAGAGAGACACAGAGAGCGAGAGAGAGAGAGAGAGAGAGACAGCAGACAGAAAAACAGCACAGAAAGAGAGAGAGAGACAGAGACAGACAGAGCAGAGAAAGAAAGACAGAGAGATCCTATAAAACTATGAAATGAAGAAAGAAGAAGAAGGGCACTGTCATCTCATACCGTCAGGCCACTCCACAAACCGGTAAAGCAAGCCAGCAAACTCTTTGTCCTGGCTTGTTGACAACATTCACATGACACCACCACCCCGCATTATTCATCATCATCATCATCATCATCGCTAGCAACCATCAGCAATACACTGCCTCAGACCCCACCTCCCCCCTCCTACCTGTAGCACGCTGAACAAGGCACCTATCCACAGGTGGGCTCTTTTCTGTTTATGGCGAAACTCTATATTTTCATGACAAAATATCATCATTATTCAAAAGTCTCAGCGTGGGCCACTTACCTGCGATCGTATTATAAATCACTAGCGTACACTGCTGGGGCCACTTACCTAGGACTATAGATGAATCATGACCAGTAATGTAAACTATGAGAATAGTATGAATGCTTAAAATATGTATGTCTTTACATGCGATCAAAACATCCATCTGTTATATATCTTCTTGCCTATGCCTACCAGTAAGTATTACTTTATTCACGTCTGCATTTCGTTTATTTTTCACTTCTGAACGTAGGCGATTATTTGAGCCATTAAACATGACAGATCATACAATGACATGAATTGTGCATGAATATGTATGTTCAGTTTAATTTCCCCTCGCTAAGAATTTTCCTAGAAACTGCTTTGTACTGTATTTTCCAAACTGTATGATGATAAGGATATTTTCTTATACTTTTCCAGGACTGGGAAGAAAAGACACCAAAAGTTCCAAAACTTTCTAGGCTTTCAGTGAGCTGTGGAAGCCCCGTGTCTTTCTACTAAATGATCATCGAATGGAGGGCACTGAAATGTCAACTAGTACAATAACAACAATTCTTTATTATTTTATGAGTACACAGCCCATACACTGCCCAAGCACTCAGCAGTAAAAAATGAGCAGACAGACAGACAGATGTTTGTGTCAGCCTGAATACACATATGTGCACATGTATGGATGCCTGCTTACATACACACACACACACACACACACCTCTCTCTCTCTCTCTCTCGAGATCTATCTATCTCTCTCTCTTATTCACTCAATCAGTTTCTCTCTCTCACACACACACACATGTGCATGAACACACATGTGCATGAACACACACACACACACACACACACACACACACACACACACACACACACACAACACACACACTCACACACACACACACACACACATACACACACACCACCACACACACACACACACACACACACACACACACACACACACACACACACACTTTACTTTACTTTAACTGGCATGTCTTTTAAAGCCAGACTATGGAGCCATTGGAGGGCGTTTCAGGGCTGTGCAGGCTCATGTACACACACACACACACACACACACACACACACACACACACACACACGCACACACGCACACACACGCACACACACACACACACACATCTGTTGCCAGGATGACACATTATAATTATTACCACTAAAAGAGGGTGTGTTAGCACTAAGCTAGTTGTACATATATATCATATTCCCCAAGTCTTGACACCACCCATCTGATACACCGGGACATGAGATGCATGAAGGTCATAATTTATACTATCACACTAAAACTGTCCGAACTGTGCACTGTTAGACTTAGAGCGTACTGTTAGTAAAACTCACTCCACTCCCGGTTTTCTTCAACAACTTTTCAACCTCACATACAGACACATTTTAACCCTTTGACTCCCACACCCTGTCAACCAACTGCAAAAACTTACCCCTTTTGACTCCCTCACCCTATCCACCAGCTTCCTGAGGGTTAAGTTTAAGTTTTTGCTTTGCTAGCATGGTTGATAATGCAGGATGTCGGTGGACTGGGTGCTGGAGTCAAAGGGTTAATTTTTTTTCAAACGTTTCTCTCATTCACTGTTTTTTCAGGTCAAAAAATTACCCTCTTTAATCCTCTCAAACCTCCTCACACACACACACAAGCACACACATGCACGCGCGTGCGCGCGCACACACACACACACACACATGAAATTCATAAAGGTCATAATTTGTACTAACACACTAAAACTGTCATAATTGTGTACTATTGCAGTGTTTACTTAGTAAAACTTTCACTCCAGTCCGATTTTCTTCAACAACTTTTCAACCTCGGAGTTAGACATCTTTTTTTTTTTTTTTCAACATTTCTTTGATTCAGGTCAAGTAACTATATATCCTCTCTCATTCTCTTGCGCCTCCTTAAACACACAACACACACACAACACACACACACACACACACACACACAAACATGCCTGCACATTCCAACATTAACCAAATTAACCAACACTACTTAATTTACAAGGAATACTGTTTAATTTACTACAAGAAGCACCTCTAAACGGTAAGGACAATCTAGGAATACAAAAAACAAAACAAAAAATACCCATAGCTTTCAACCTCGACACAGCAGACTGCACTTAGTTTAACACGGTAGACTGCACTATAGCCCGAAGCCATCATTACCTTGGTCGAAAGGAGAATCTACTGGGCTCTTCTTCAGCACTGCTGCCCCCTTCGGAGTGTTTTCGGTCCACAGACAGGTGTTTCTTGCGCTCCCCGGAGTGTTTCTCTTTGTCACGTTTGTGATGATGGTAGCTAGGAAGATGCAGGTTTTCCAAGGAGCCAAAGAAATCCAGGGATCGCCACTTCTTGCCCAGCGGCATGGTTGGTGATGGTCGGGATGGTGGTGACACATTGGATCAAACACTCTTCAGTAGTGGGCACATCTGCAGGTATTCCTCAATGCCAGCAACCACACAAACTCACATCTCTGTCTTGTATTCCATTTGAAACAAGCACTCAACTGAGTTGTTGTTTTTTTTATCACTCTATTTGAAACAGCATTCAACTGAGCCTTTTTTTAATCACTCTATTTGAAACAGCATTCAACAGAGCCTTTTTTACTCACTCCATTTGAACAGCATTCAACTGAACCTTTTTTATCACTCCATTTGAAACAGCATTCAATTGAGCCTTTTTTATCACTCCATTTGAAACAGCATTCAATGAGCCTTTTTTATCACTCCATTTGAAACAGCATTCAATTGAGCCTTTTTCATATAAATCACTCCATTTGAAACAACATTCAATTGTCTTTTTTTTATCACCCCATTTGAAACAGCATTCAATGGAGCCTTTTTTCTAAATCACTCCATTTGAAACAACATTCAATTAAGCCTTTTTTCTAAATCACTCCATTTGAAACAGCATTCAATTAAGCCTTTTTTCTAAATCACTCCATTTGAAACAGCATTGAATTGAGCCCTTTTTTTTAATCACTCCATTTGAAACAGCATTCAACTGAGCCTTTCTTTTTTAAATCACTCCATTTGAAACAGCATTGAATTGAGCTTTTCTTTTTAATCACATCATCTTATCTGTTTGTTTGTTTGATGAACACAAGTATAATCCAGGTGGAGGACGCACTTTGAAGTCACACAACTCTCTTTATCTCTGATGGAAGAAACACAGCTCTATATCACATTTAATTCATATCTTTCAACTTTTAGTTGTACTTCCATCAGTCACAGTTCCGGACTAATCAAAGAATTTCCTTGTACGAAAGATCATTCCAAAAACAGACACTTATCACAGAAAAAACAAATCACAACTACAGCACACATTGTACTGGAACTAAATTTCAACCCAGCGAAGCATCCTTCTTAAGTCACAATAGTCTGCTTCAGTAGGAGTAAACACATCCTTCATGATAAATGATAATGATAAGTAGATGTAATGTAACATAATGTAATCCATAATAAATGACTTATGTTTGGAACACACACACACACATTGACACACACACACACAGTGACACACACACACACACAGTGACACACACACACACACACACTAGTGACACACACACAGTGACACACACACACCCCACCCCCCCAACTCACATCCTATATGGGTTTTTGTTTTGTTTGTTGTGTGTGTGTGGTGTGTGTGTGTGTGTGTTGTGTGTGTGTGTGTGTGTGTGTGTGTGTGTGTGTGTGTGTGTGTTAATATCACTCACAGAGAAAACATGTTAAATCAAAGAACAGTGAAACACACACACACACACACACACACACACACACACACACACACACACACACACACACACACACACACACACACAGAGGATACACATACACCCCGTAACTGCACTCTAAACCACAATGGGCGTATCCCTGACCCAATAAGTAAGCAATCATGACAGCACTGTGGTAGTCTCCCGTGTCTAGCCACCCTAACACACAGTCTACTTCCACTGGTGTGCGAAAATAAATCAACTCCACCAGGCAAAGCTGGCTCAATTAGTCGATACACCAGTCACACCACCATTACATTTCTTTAATTCCTCTTGCTTCTTGCCTCACTATGAATATGATGGTGAACAGAGAAATGTGAAAACTTCTTTAGAAAAGGATGAACACTTGAACTCCACACAAAGTGCATGACATGGCGAAAACTGAAGATTTCACATATTTCCAATTAAAAAAACAGTATCATCGGAGGTGACAGCAGAAAACAGTATCGACTATTTAATCTGGCCAAGGGCATTTTCTTTTTTAATCGAAGGACGTTATGTCCTTCTAGCTCAATTGTAAGAATCACAACCAGTCACCATGGTGCAGATGTTGGTGCAATGGACTAATAACTGGAAGACTGTGGATTCAAATCCTGTTAGTGCTGTCAAAATCACTTTGCTGAGTGTGCTGTGGGCTCATAGAAAGACTAGTACCACAAAGTCAAACCCCACCTATTTCACAAATGTATCACTGAGGGCGTTGTTCATATGTACTAACTCTTCAAGTGTCTGTATCTCTCGGTCTGGTTGATACCAGGATATATTGTAAAGGAGCATAGAGTACAGCCCTGTCACACAGTCTGAATCCAAAATAGACTTTTGACAGCTTCATGATTATTATCCCCATCGTCAGCATTGTGGAAAAACTGACCCAGATTCCGTGGCCATTAAAGTAACATACAAGATGGGACAGAAAGAAAAAAAAACAACCCATCATTTCAATATGATATCTCCCACCATGAAATCATCTTAACACACTGTCAGTCGAACAGCCTAGGAGCTGAAAAGGTGACTGAGGGTCTATCTGGGGTGTTATGACTTTTTCTCAAAACTGATTTCTGCAGACTATAATCTATCCCCCACAGAATTTTTTTCTTGAAAAAATATTATTAATCAATTTAAAATGGTATTTTAATGCACTGACCGCAGCAGAAAGAATGTAATTTCCTTCTAAAAATACCTGTTTTTGTCTCTTATTATGAACCGTAACCTGTACAGTACCCCCACATGTAATATACTGACAGAAAGCTCTTCGGTGCACCTTTCAGATAATGACAGCTAAAATTTGAAACAAACTGGGTCAAAGCCACCAAATAAAGAAATTTAAGGAAAATGTGTAGGAGAGAGTACATAAAAACTTTAGAGGCCGTTTTCTCAAAATGGCCGTCATACAACTTCATGACTTTAAACATACATAACTTCTACATTTTTTTGAGTACAAGCTTTATTCAAGTACCAAAATAATCAGCAGAATGTACAATTTCCAGTGATATGTATATCTCAAAATACCCAAAATGCTAGTGAAGACTGATTTCGTGCTGGCAGGTCACATGTAAATAAACCCATGTTTATAGCCTACACTGACTACAGATACTTCTTCGATAACAAAGATCTGTTCATCTTTCACAAATGTTTACACTGCAGACTTTCCATCAGATATTATGTCATAAAAAAGAATAAAATCATTATTCTAACAGGAAATTTATTCACTTTTGAAGACATCCTTCCTACCGAAGTTTAATAAACTACACTTGTCCAATCTAAAAACAGCTCTCTGCTCCATCACACCTATCTTTCTAGCTTAAAAGAAAATCTTTCCAACCTGCATGCCCTATGTCTTTCCAAGAAAAAAAAACACCAAATTTCTAAAGCAGACGCCATCTTATCAACCAGAAGAAAACTTTTTTCCGAAAAAACCAAATAAGACCAATCTTTCCAACAACAAGAAACTAAAGCACTAAATCCCAGTCACATGATTCCAATCCAACTAGAAACCACAGAACTTGCCAGAGAGACTGTAACAGTGAAAGTGTAACACTACGTCTATGTAAGAAACAGAAAGTGCATCTCTCGAACAACAAAATCATTCAATCAATAACCCATCCTTCCAGAAACAAACAGAAACTGCATCATTTCAACACAAAGACACAACAATTCACCAACAAGAAATGACTTCTTTTCAACAACAACAAAACATCTACTTTTACAAATGAGGGGGGAAAACTCTCTCTGACAAGAAGACATCACTTCTTTCAACGACACCATCTTTCCAATGACAAGAAACTACATCTTCTCAACCAAATGAAATCACACAGGTGCAATATATAAAGGCCAATCTGTAAATGTACGAACACTACATCTGTAAATGCCTGGTAGACCACAGCAGACTAATCTGTAAATGTACGAACACTACATCTGTAAATGCCTGGTAGACCACAGCAGACTAATCTGTAAATGTACGTACACTACACCTGTAAATGTCTAGTAGACCACAGCAGACTAATCTGTAAATGTACGTACACTACACCTGTAAATGCCTGGTAGACCACAGCAGACTAATCTGTAAATGTACGTACACTACACCTGTAAATGTCTAGTAGACCACAGCACACTAATCTGTAAATGTACGTACACTACACCTGTAAATGTCTAGTAGACCACAGCACACTAATCTGTAAATGTACGAACACTACATCTGTAAATGCCTGGTAGACCACAGCAGACTCCCTGAATCTAGTCTAGAATCAACATAAATGGAATCACACAGGCTTCAGTACTATGCACTAACCAGTCCCTCTTCATGTAAAATTTTATCATAGACGCTATCTTATTATCTTATGAAAAAATTTTCTGTTCAAAACTTGATAGCAGCGAAATCATGCACGTCAGTCTGAAAAGAAATCCTGCCTCTGTCTGCTTGAATAACCAGGTAACGGTGCTACTCGTGCCAGTCCACTGTGTGAATACAATCTTCAATCTAAATCGGATGAGGGGGAAAGCCACGCCTGACTGGCGAACATGACACAGTGACACCAACAACAACCATACGCCTCCCGTATCTTTTGCAATCCAAAGAAACCACACATATTGCTTCCGATCAGCGTGCTGTTACATCGTCCATGCTTACTTATGTCGAACATTCCGCTGCCACGACACGGTCAAACTATTCCACTTCACAATGTGGGACAATCCTATTCAATATTCCACCTTACCCTTAATCGGATAGCGACTAAATCAGGCTGGACGACATATGCAACATAACAATTATGAAAATTAACACAACTTCAAACCACCACCACCACACCCCACCAAAAAACAAACAAATCCCTCACACCGCTAGAATCAGAATGATCAAAGCATATCACAGTCTATATACACTTGCACAGCTGAGCAATGCCTACACCGTGACTATGTTATGTACACTATTCGGTCTTAATCTGACAGCCAGGTAGCCAGGCTTGACAAAGCTAAGAGACACGCTGATTGATCGACACGGGCTCGGTGGCAGAACAAGATTGCCTCAAAGGGAGGTAGGGAGGGTGTTGCGCCGGCTTGCAGCCCGCTGCACTGCCAATCGGCCCGCTGGCTTCACACACCTCGCCGTTTGCTTTACTACTACTACTATCCTCTCTACCTGCTGACGTACAATGTATACGAGCTGTCGGGACGACCTGCAAAACCGCTCAACTGGAACCAGCTGTGTCGTCCCACTTCAAAATGTCGACAGGGTTTGCCGTGCGCTGTTTTATGTTGCTTGTACATTACTTTGACACAGAGACACAGAGAGAGAGAGAGAGGGAGAAGGGAAAGAGAGAGAGAGAGAGAGGGAGAAGGAAGAGAGAGAGAGAGAGAGAGAGAGAGAGAGAGAAGAGAGAGAGAGAGAGAATGTTTGTGTGTGTATGTGTGTTTGTGTGTGAGACATATAGATCTATACATAGAAGGGAAATCAAAACTGCCGAATTTTGATTTTTTCCCCCTTTTTTGTTTTGTTTTGCTTGGGGGGGGGGGGGGATGAAGAATCTTATTTTTCTTCATCTTTTCTTTTTTTTTGGGGGGGGGGGGGTGATAGCGGTGACAGTGATCCAGATGAGTCAGTCTCCTCATGCACACATGACGTCATCATCTTGGAAAAGTGTAACACTAACAGAAACGTGGCAAAACAACCACTCCAAAACGCCCAAAGAAATCTTTGCTGAACCACACACACACACACACACACACACACACTAACACCACACGCACAAGCCCGAGTGACCCACAAACACAGAGAGTGATTCAGCCTACATTTCCACAAACAAGCCAGGGCTGAATGAACAACGGCTGAGTCGCCTTTCACACACAGCAGAATTTGAATTAGACCAGGCTGAACAATCAATGATATTCACAAGCAGCCCAGACTGAAGACCAAACAAGTGTTGTCATGTTCTGTCAGCAAAAGACGCTCCAAGGACCCATTCAATCTATACAGCTTCGTGCTGTATACAACTCAATGGTGGCATACAAACTGCAGGGGAAATCTGTACACAGCAATGATCGTATCCAACTTGTAAGATACACATCCGTGGCCCACGCTGTTAAATCGTTTTAACTGGGAAAGACTTTTTTTAAATTATCATTGCACCCAGGGAGGTTACTTTTGAGCTCACTTTTTTCCCTTCTTTTTTTTTTCCCCTCCCATTTTCTACGCCACCTCAATGGCCGCAGAAGCTGGCACAGTTTTTTACAACGTGATGATGATGATGTCGATGAGGATGATAATCATGATGCTATGGAGTTCCATCTAGGATTAAGACTGCATGACAGGGCTGTACTCTACAGCTTACTATCATATTATATCCTGGCACCAACCAGGCCAGAGATACAGACACCTGCGGTGCTGGTCAGAAGATTTGAGCGACACCCTCAATGACACATCCGTGAAGTGGATGAGACTCAACTCTGTGGTCCCAGTCTTCCCAATGAGCCCATAGCACGCCCAACTGTGGGGAGGAGCTGGCTAGAGCCGAAAAATCCCACAATGATTTTTGAAGGGACTGATGGGGATTCAAACCCACAACCTTCCAATCGGTAGTCCGTTGCACTAACCACTACACCATGGCGACTGGTTGGAAAGACCAGAAGGTGATCTTCAGGTAGTGGTTAGCCACAAAATGAGCCAGACTTGCTTGGTATATGTCAACGTCTTATCGGCACACTTAACTATAATGGCACAGAAGCAGGTGTTTTCCAGTCCACACATCCCGACTAACAATTCCTCCCCCAGCCACATGTGTGTGAAAAGCCTGACCAGTAGGGCCCAAGGAAGAAAAGCCGAAACTGGACCTGTTATCAGTGGCACTAGTGGCCAGCCAGTGGACATGGACAGGTAGAAATTAACCCTTTGACTCCCGCATTGTCAACCATGTTACTAAAGCTGAAACGTAACCCCTGACTCCCTCACCCTATCCACCAGCTTCCCGCATGACGCTGGTGGAGACGGTGAGGAAGTCAAAGGGTTAACTTTTTGCAGTTGGTGGATAGGGTGCAGGAGTTAAAGGGTTCATACATTCCACTTGACCACTTGATATTCTAAGTACATTCCTTTTTTCTTTTAGAAACATCACAAAGTTGTCCACATGGAATGAAACCAGAAGATATTTTTTAGTCCACATCAGACTGAAATAGGCTGGCTATCCAGCAAAATGATGAAATCGCTGCAAATAATTTGTTCGGGGTGTAGAGAAATGCATTACCATCATCTGTCACATCAGACAGAAACCAAAAGTGGGTCAAGATAAGGTGGCAAACTGTACCAGGAAAATGTTCTTAAAGTGCATTTACAACTTTAATAATAATATTATGCTTTTCGTTGGTAAACATGTATAATCTTCCAAACCAATGTGCTGAAATGTTAAGATTTTGATTTCATAAATATTGTTCATTTGTTGTGTATGCTGTTTTCAGCAAAACAGGCCACAGAGCTAAGTGCAGAGAGCTAAGTGTGCCGATAACGCATGAACAGACGTATAAGCAGTACGATAATGCATGAACAGACGTATAAGCGGTACGGACTAATTGGTGATAGGTTTCATTAGAACAGGGTGGGGTGGCACTCAGCACTTGTACATGTATGTGTGTGTGTGTGTGTGTGTGTGTGTGTGTGTGTGTGTGTGTGGTGTGTGTGTGTGTGTGTGTGTGTGTGTCTGTGTGTGTCTGTGTCTGTGTGTGTGTGAGTGTGTGTGCACGCATGCCTGTGTCTGTGTCCTGTGATGGCGCCCATCTGGTGGATAAGGGCTGCCTAGAGCCCTTCACCAGCACACATAAGGTAGGTCTTTTGGCCATGTGCTAAGGGGGGGATAACCCCTACAGAAAAACCAGAAGGCTGAAGCCACAGATTGCAAACCCACAGGCCGCCTGTTACAAACCATGGTACCATTCAATTTAAAACCCTTTGACTCCCGCACCCTGCCCACCAGCATCCTGCACTAAACCCTTTGAGTTTGACTCTCACACCCTGTCCACCAGCATCCTGTATTGTCAACCATGCTAGCAAAGCAAAAACTTAACCCTTCGACTCCCTCGCTTTATCCACCAGCTTCCTGCAGGAAAGAAAACTAAAAAGAAAAAAGTCTAGCTGGGGAGCAAACCCCCTCCCTCCCTTCGTCCCACTCTTCTCGTGGTCCAACTTTCTCCCTTCATCATTCCCCATAAAGACGATGACATGCACTGCAAAACAATCATCCCTGGTATGGTTTTGCGTGTCTGCCATTGCTAAAATCTACTGGATAATTACAAATGAAATCAAACAACCAGCAGTGATACTTTGTATGAAAGGAATTATTCTTATTGTTGCTTGCACAGCCGACTGCATAATTCAAGGAACTGGCGCTGACCACTCCATCCAATTCACCACACAAGGGATTTAAAAAACATAGCTGAACACAAATTTAAACATAACTAAGGACACTGAAACAAATATAAAAACGACCTAAATTATCTAAAATTGCTTCCACATATCTCATTTCCCAAGAGTCAAAAACAAGCTGAATGTATATATTTGTACCCAATTATCAATCCTAAGAGAAAGTATGTACGACTGTATTGAACATATGCAGGTGAGTGGACCAACAAGGCAGAAAATGACAGTTCTGAGTGGACCAACAAGGCAGAAAATGACAGTCCTAAATGACATAAAACAAAGGAACAAGGCAGAAACAAAGACAGTGAGAGAAAAGAGGAAATATCTAGCAAAGAATTTCCAGAGGTGGGGATATCATTTGTACTGAAAGAGCCCTCGGCATTCCCACAGGAGTGGGGGGGGGGGGGGGCACTATGTATGTGTACAGCTGAGGAAGGGATAGGGGAGAAATTGAGTGGGAAAGAGACTGAAATACTTTAAGAAACTTTTTCAAATCTTTGTTTGTATGTAAATTGTGATGTATGATATGCGAATAGTTCATAATTTGTGAGGAATTTTGATTGTCAAGGTATTAATGCTGTAATACTGAAGTTGTAATGTTTTTCCTGTATATGGATTAGAATTTTTCTGTTTTTATCTTCATTCAAAATATTGATTATAATTTTATGTACAACTATTGCATGCATAAACACACACACACGCATGCAAACATAGCACACGCACACACACACACACACACACACACACTCTCTCTCTCACACACACACACACACACACACACACATTCTTACAAACACACGCGCACAGCAACGCACACGCACGCCACACACACACGTACGCAAGCACACACACGCAGCAATATATAAACACAGTATGCCTCTTTATTCATATGAAAAATCTGTTAATCTTTCTTCATTACATAAGTCAGTGTTTAAATTTTAATATTCTGTGGTTTCTTATGTGTCTTCTTACTTGTATAGCTTTAATGTTTGTTGTTATCTTATTGTGTATGTAATTGTGAACATTTTTTATCACCTTTTGCCTTTCTTGCGAAATGTAAAGCGCTGGTGAGCATGTTTTTATATGGAATATGCGCTATACAAATAAACATTATTATTATTATTATTATTAATGGAAAGACAAAAAATTACAAAACTATTATGAAGATGACATGAAATCTCAGTGGGTAGAATCATGATCATGATGACTATGCCTCATCAATCTAACTGCCGCTCCCATTCCATTCTTGTCTTGTTCTCAAACCAAATGCAACCAGTATGACTAACTGCGAGGAACACGAAACTTAAGTAGAAAATAAAAATGGACAAAGACATAATATGTGTACTACACATCTCTCTCTCTCTCTCTCTCTCTCTCTGAAGACATAATAGCATACTACATCTACCTCTCTCTCTCTCTTTCTCTCTCCCCCTCTCGATGAAGACATTATATGTATACACCTCTCTCTCTCTCTCTCTCTCACCACACACACACACACACACACACACACACACACACACACCACACACACACACACACACACACACAAACTTCCCTTCTGCAAAATCTGTCAACACTGTCGGTGTAGGTTTTCATAATACAGCATAGACAGTACAAAGCCTTAGTGGTGGGGGTGAGACGGAAGGAGGTGCCCTCTCTCTCTCTCCCTCTCTCTCTCTCTCACCTGACTCTGGCTTCCTCCTTTCCTTTGGTGAGAATTTGGTAAAGACCCTTTGAAAAACAGCAGACAAAATCTTGCCAACGTACTTTTGTCACACACACACACACACACACGAACACACATACGAACACACACACACACACAAACACTGGTCGATAGAAAACAACGTCCCTTTTACTTTTCCAAACATAAAAAGACGAAAGAGGGGAAAAAAACAACAACAAAAACCAAAACTTGGCCCTCTTCCCCGCTGCTGTGACAAAACGGTTCTGGCAGGACCGGTGCCAGTGCAACCGTTGCCGAAAATATCACTGCGCAGTTTCCCTAGCCCACCTCCTACCTGTAAATTACACACGCTGTTACCTCCACGAGCAAAGGCGCAGAACGCGCGTGCACGAGACGCACTTGTTCCGTCTCCAGTACAAATACTAGTCGGCACGACTGCACGGGCAAAGCAAGTCCATTTATTACATCATTCATAGTACTTGCACTGTCTACGCCTTGAGTTATATATCCTTCTCACAAAACCCGGACATCCGATGATACTGGCGAATCTCTCTCTCTCTCTCTCTCTCTCACACACACACACACACACACACACACACACACACACACACATATACTACACACACACACACTCAGAGATATAAATATGTATGTATATATGTATATGTCATTGTATGTATGTTTGTATGTATGTATGTATATGTATGTATATATGTATACACACACACACACACACACACACTAACACACACACACACTCAAAGATATAAATATGTATGCATGTATCATTGTATGTATGTTTGTATGTATGTATGTATGTATGTATGTATGTATATGTATGTATATATGTACACACACACACACACACACACACACACACACACACACACACAACAATACAATACAATATTTTATTTATATAGCGCAAAATCTTGATAAAATCAAATCTAAGCGCTAAAACAGACACACACGCACGCACACACACACACACACACGCACGCACGCACGCACGCACGCACGCACACAACACACACACACACACACACACACACCACACACACACACACACACACACGCACACGGCTATAAATGGGGAGAAAGAATAAAAGCAATGGAAAATTATAGAGAGCATATTATATACAATTATATATTACAATGCGATTCCCCTCCGAGTGGAGACAGGCTGCAGAGGGGGGTTGAGTGAGGTCAGGATTTTATGCAGAGGAGAAAAGGTGAGTTTTGAGAGCGGACTTGAAGGAGACAAAAGTAGGTTGCTGACGGACTGAGAGAGGAAGTTTGTTCCAGGAAAGTGGACCTGAAACAGAGAAGGCTCGTGGACCATAGGGTGCAGATGGGACTTGGGACCACCAATGCCTTGAGACTCTCCAAACAATCACCTCTCAAGCTCTCCACGCCACTCGATAGTCATTTCATAAAGCAAAAAAACAAAAACAAAAAAAAAAGAAAAAAAAAAGGGGGGGCTGTCCATGCGCTGCATGACCAATTCGGACCCAGTCATTGGTTACCTTGTTTACAAACTGAACAGCAAGGTGGGGAGATGACAAACCCCAGGACATAGCCACACAACGCGCACCAACCACGTCCAGCCCAGCCACCGGACCAAGAAAGAATGGACGACCCCTCTTTCATCCCACTGTGGTTTCATCTATCAGGTAGCCCACCCTGCCAGTAGCTCGCATACATATACAATTTTGAATATGAAAATATTCCTGTAGATCTATGCACTTGCAGACTTGTTTAACCCTTTAATTCCCGCACCCTATCCACCAACTGCAAAATTTTAACCCTTTGACTCCCTCACCCTATCCACTAGCTTTCTGAAGGATGCTGGTGGGCAGGGTGCAGTAGTGAAAGGGTTAACCTAAATACGAGGATATTTCTTCTTAAATCTCTGTTTATCTAAGTATACTCACCACAACAGACAAAATGCTAGTCTAGCCAAACAGGTTCCTTCGTCTCTTTGACCAAACGTTCGTCAGCATAATCCCTGGATTACACTGTTTCGGCCCATCAGCGCTGTCTGCGCCTAAGTACTAGGTTCTCGAGCCTGCCACTACTTCATTCCCTGGTCCTCAGAAATATTCTCATGTGAGAACCAGATTTAATACCAACAAGGAAGAACAGAAAGGTGGTAATAAGGTCCGATATGACAATTATATTCTGCTGAACAAAAATTTAACAAATAAATCCTCATTTTAGCGTCGCACACTATACTGCATCAGGCAAGTGCAGAATTCAAAACAATGAAGAGGCATATCCCCCCCCCCTCCCCCTTTGTCTAGAGTGGTAGACTCAAGAGTTCACAAGTCTGATCAGCAGGGGAACCATACTGATCCATGTGGTTATATGGCATCCTGAAAACACTGTCCCAGGAGAAGCAACATTTCCAAGGACTGATGAGACTGGGATCAACGCTGTCTGAATGCTCTCTGGAAAGGGTGCTTCAAGACTCAGCCTAGAGTAAAAATGGGAGTGAGCAATTCAAGTATGCCCAGCAGAGAGCTGATGGATCACACCTCTGCCATCTCTGACTGGCAGTGGCATGACAACATGGAGGTCAAGGCTGTCATGCAAGCACGCACAGGAAAGACATGCATGTTGAACTTCATCCATGCATGTTGAACTTCATCCCTAAGAAGTCAAGGGACCGACTCAGTGAGAGGGTGCACTTCTCGGCATTTGTGACAAACCCAAGACAGAAGCTGAGGGCTAGTACTGACTGACTAAGAGTCCGACAGAGAGCTTCCAATCAGGCCAGGATCAGCTAGTCATTCTGGTAGCAACAAAGTCAGGCCGAGTCCTCTAAAATTTCCTCTTTACACCCGATTTGTTTGGTTTTGTTGCCCCCCCCCCCCCCACCCCCCATCCAAATGGATTTTTGACAGAAGGAAGTCAGAACCACCATCTCCGCCATATGTGCTCTTTTATGTATGCTACATGCACGCTGGTATATGAGATTTCAACTTCACGACTCATCCAAAATTCTTTTAACTGTAGTTGTTTTTTTGTTTGTTTCATGTTTGGGTAGTTGTTTTTTTGTTTGTTTCATGTTTGGCTGGTTGGTTTGTTTGTTTGTTTGTTTTGGGTTGTTCTGGTTTCTGTTTGTCTGGTCAGTCAGTATCAAACTTTTACAGCACACTAATGATGGCATCATGAATAAGGACTGACAGACATAATTAATGAACGGGCAGTGTTCAGTATCCCATAAATATATATATACTAATTACCTTCAAAACCCATCCCAACCCCCAACCCACATTCCCAAAGTCCCAGGGCCATACATACAGTTTAATAATGTGCCACATCTCGTTGGGTAGGTGCTAGTCAGAGGCACTACACGCATACTCCCACGTGTGTGTACGTATACATGTATATGTGTGTGTGTGTGTCTGATCACCTGACCAAACATTGACCTGCCAAACCCATTCACAAAGGACTAATAAGTCAATGTGAGGTGCAGAT
>JAPXFY010000034.1:19251024-19271024 GCA_030674185.1 Monoplex corrugatus
CAACAAAGCAAAAATTTAAACCTCTGACTCTCTTACCCTATCCAACAGCTTTCTTTAAATTTCTGGCGGTGGTGATAGGGTGTGGGAGTCAAACGGTTAACCTGGGAGATCAGAAGAGTCAAAGGGTTAATTTTTTACTGGTGGTGGATCCCTAGGGAGTGGGAGTCAAAGGGTTAAACTTACGTTTTCTAACGTTTTGGTGTGTTTCAAAATATGTTAAACTTAAAGGAATAAACGTTTCGTTTTGTATAATACTAATGTGTTTAAAATCTGTGAAAAAAATATATAAAAAATGTTTTAGTCTGGTTTTCTTCTCTCTGTTTTTGTCTCCAGTGTCAATAATTAAGGCAGACACCTACATACTTCCCCTTACTTGTGAGGATAAACTCAAGTTCCCCTTTGCTTTCCTCCACCATTCCCAGTTACAGATGGAAGATCTTCCAGTCTGCAACACTGAATCATTTAACCTTTCTACACCCACACTCTATCTACCACCAGCAAAAATTTAACCCTTGGACTCCCTCACCCTATCCACCAGCTTCCTGCAGGAAGTTTTTAATAACTACAACTTTATACCAATAAATTTACTTTACAACATAATATGAATATTATTCCTAAATACAACAAACCGTACAGCCATCAAAACCATTTTTTGTGCAAATTATTTGAAGTTCAAAACAGAGCCATGACCGCAATACTGTGTGTGTGTGTGTGTGTGTGTGTGTGTGTGTGTGTGTGTGTGTGTGTGTGTGTGTGTGTGTGTGTGTGTGTGTGGTGTGTGTGTGTGTGTGTGTGTGTGTGTGTGTGTGTGTGTGTGTGTGTGTGTGGTGTGTGTGTGGTGTGTGTGTGTGTGCGCGTGTGTGTGTGTCGTGTGCGCGCAGTTTTTGAGAGTGTGTGTGTGTGTGTGTGTGTGTGTGTGTGTGTGTGTGTGTGTGTGTGTGTGTGTGTGTGTGTGTGTGTGAGTGTATGTGTATGTGTTTGTGTGTGCGTGCATGCGTGCGTGTGTGTGTGTGTGTGTGTGTGTATGTGCGCGCATGTGTGTGTGTGTGTGCGTGTGTGTGTGTCTGTGTTCGTGTTTTTGTGTTCACGCATGCGTGTCTGTATGTGTCTGTATCATTGAGAATGTGTGTGTTTGAAACTGTGTGTGAGTATGTGCAATCTTACACATGAGCGTGTGTAGGTATAACAGTGCAAGAGGGGAAATCGGATAAGACTGACATGATGGCCATAAGATCTTCTAGCTCAAATGACTCTTTGTGGAGAGAGAGAGAGAGACAGAGAGAGAGAGACAGAGAGACACACACACACAGAGACAGAGAGAGAGAAAGAGAAAGACAGAGAGAGAAAGACAGACTGACAGACAGAGACAGAGAGAGAGAAAGAGACACACAGAGAGAGGGACAGAGAGAAAGAGACACAGAGAGAGAGGGACAGAGAGAAAGAGAGAAGGAGAGAGACACTGCCACTTCACCCAGGCTTGGATATCATATGAATCTCGTCTTGTCACTTGCCATTTTCACGGATCAAATCACATCTTAGGGGTCATGGTGAGGGTCGCTCACAACACAACACAACACACAACACAATCAAGCCACACACAATCACAGTTCATTCCACAGTGACAATAGATATCCTTTCACTGTTTCAGTCATTCATACTGTTCAGACATTCAGTCATCCAGACTTCAAAAACAGTCCCTTCAAAATTTACAAACAGTCCCTTCAAACTTCTGAGTTTGAATCTAAACAATAGTCTTGATTCCTTGCTACTATTGTAAGCTGAACATGTACACACACACACACACACACACACACACACACACACACACACACACACACACACACACACACACACACACACACACACACACACACACAAACATACATGTATACACACGACAATAAATGAGACAATATATGTATGTGTGTGTGTGTTGTATGTGTGTGTGTGTGTGTGTGGTGTGTGTGTGTGTGTGTCTGTGTGTCCACGGGTATGCAGGTATCATATAACCAGGTATGGTTTCAAAAATCAGTGTTTTGTCTCATTTTTTAATCAGTTCTGAATTGAAAACTGTACCTTCAATGGACAATCCTTTCCCATTTCACACACACACACACACACCAAAACAGCAATACAGCCCTTTAACAACACCACTTCAGAATGTTTTGAGCATGAGCATGGTTTAGGAAGAGATGTACAGCCTGAAGTTGGAAACCATTTTACTGGAAATCCAGCGACTCATTACCATGTATTGCATTATAGTAAACATCATTCATCATCATCATCATCAGGTGCCCTGCCGCATGGCGTTGGCGACCATGGACTTCCATCCATCTCTATCTCTCGTTGCCCCCAGCATCTCCCCCACCCTCTTCATCCCCAGCCACTCTGCAAGTCCGTCCAGCATTCTCTCCCTGGGTCTACCTTGTGCTCTCTTTCCCTCCAGCTTTCCCGTTGTGACCAGGTGCTCCAAATCCCCCTTCCTCATAAAATGGCCTATAAATGTTGCTTGTCTTTTCCTAATCTTCCTTATGAGTGATCTATTTGTGTCTGCCTCCATCAAGACTGTCTCGTTTGTTTCCTTTGCTGTCCATGGAATTCTCAACATTCTTCTGAGAAACCACATCTCAGCTGCCTCGATCCTGCTCTGGCTTTGCTTGCTGACTGTCTACGCCTCGCATCCGTACAACAGTATTGGTTCTATATAACATTCAAGGACTCTCTTTCTGATGTTAATTGATAGGCATTTGTTGGTAAGAATGCTTGTCATCTTCTTGAATGCTGTTTTGGCTTGGCCGATTCTGCCAGCTATTTCCGATGTGCTTCTGCCGTCTGATGAAATGACCGTTCCCAAGTATTTGAACTTATTAACCTGTGTCAAGGTTGTGCCATTTGTTTTTATTTTGCAGGAGGGGATTTCATGTTTTTTACTGATCACCATGACTTCAGTCTTCCTGCTGTTTAGTTCCAACCCCTTAACATCATTACTGTGTATTATATTCCCACCCTCATGCCTGTTCTCTTCCATGCACACTTCTCCTGTACCAATATACAAATATCATATAGCTATCATTGTATCAATATCAAATGACTCTCTTCCACGTACACTTCTCCTGTACCAATATACAAGTATCATAAAGCTATCAATGTCAAATTACTCACTTCCATGCACACTTCTCCTATACCAATAAGACAATATACAAGTATCATATCATCATCATCATCAAGTTCCTTGCCACATGGCGTTGGCAATCGTGGCCCTCCATAGACCTATCCTCTGTTGCCACAAGCACATCTTCCACCCTCTCTGTCTTCAGCCATTCTGCAAGTCCGTCCAATATTTTTTCCCTGAGTCAAGTATCATATACCTATCAAAATCAAATGACTCTATTCCATGCACACTTCTCCTATACCAATATACAAGTATCATATCATCATCATTACCAACTGCCTTGCCACATGTCGTTGGCAATAGTGGCCCCCCATATACATATAGATCTATCCTCTGTTGCCACCAGCACATCTTCCACCCTCTCTGTCTTCAGCCACTCTGCAAGTCCGTCCAATATTTTTTCCCTGGGTCAAGTATCATACAGCTATCAATATCAAATGACTCTATTCCATGCACACTTCTCCTGTACCAATATACAAGTAACATGTAGCTACTGATATCAAATTACTCTTCTTACAGCATGATAACTATGTGACAGGTGATTTATCAATGATATCCTCAAGCTTGGTTGTATTGTATGCCATGTACCACAGATTTAGTCATACTTGTACTGGGGAACCTGCTTATGCTCTGCACTGCTGACGGCCGTTATAAATACAACATAAACTGTAACTTTATCTTCCTCTGACACATACAAACAGAATGGAAAGACACTCATAGACTCCTTCAGTGATTTTACGGATCACTTCGGAGAATACAGTATACTACTTGGACAAGATGGAATTACTGAACACCTACAGGCAACATTATGGTTTAAGATTTGATATGTGTACATATATCTGTACTGTGTGAGTGTGTGTGTGTGTGTGTGTGTGTGTGTGTGGTGTGTGTGTGTGTGTGTGTGTGTGTGTGTGTGTGTGTGTGTGTGTGTGTTGTGTGTGGTGTGTGTGTGTGGTGTGTGTGTGTGTGAGCACATGCGCACGCGTGCATGTGTGCGTATATGCATATACATGCACACGTGTGTGCAAATGCACATTATATTATATATAGTATATGTGTGCAATTTATGCATGCATATGCCAACCAATCAAGTATCAAATCATCACTACATATCACACAAAACTCAAAGAGGCAGAAGAACCGATCTTAAAAAGAAAACAATCCTGATTCCACAGTTGAAGCCAACCGTGATCGATTTATTAAAGAAGTGAATCCAGGCAGCAGTGATGTTCACACCAGTGGCAAGGGTTTTACTACTCCCGCGTCCATGACACACCAACAACACCCGCACAGGCACTATCCCAACGTCCATGTTCCTTCGTCCATCACTATCACACAAATCAGGATCTGAACATTTGACACATTGACACTATGACAACAGAAGTCATTGCACCTAATATTTACACTGATGATTTCCCGAGCACCCAACTGATTGCAAAACGATTTTCCCTGATACACACAACAGAATTAATACGATCTCTGGATTTACACCTGCAGTACAACTGATGATGATCTCAGCATTTCACCAGCAACTGACACTAAGTTAGTGACTAAGCGACAATAGAAGTACTATAGACTACTGTAGACTTCAACTCCCACAACAGAACTGAAACCGACTATAGAATCTCCTGAATATTGTTACGTTCTCCTATTTTCGTCTGGAAAATCCTGCAGTGTCAAGTTCCACAGCACCTCCGTCAGTTTCTTTTAAACTTACAAATACAAGGCACAAGCTTTTGCTAAAAAAAAAAAGAAGAAAAATAGTAGAAGAAAAAGAAGATGAGGTATCGAGGTGGAAAGGAAGAAAGAAATACAACTGATCAACAGAAAGAAATTACAGAGAAAGAAGAAAAAAGAAACTATTTTCACAACAAAGAACATGAAAATCTCCTGTAATAGCATCACATTGTGAATCTGATGTACTCTTTGGGGTATTCTCTTCATTCTCGTACAATACTTCCACTAAAACAATAACAGAAACCATCTTTATTACTATTTCTAGAATGGGAAAATGGAAGCAGCAATATGCGAATCATTTTTTAAAAAAATTATTGCACTGTGTCTATATTTTCTTCTGAATGCAATTAATACTCTTTCGTTTAACATCCACTGAAGTTACTACAAATATAGGAAGGGGTTAACTTCACTATCGTGGGGGCATGCTCACAAATGCTGTCAACATAGATGCCGAGTTCAACAACTGGAATGTCAAAGACAGTGCTACCTTTAGTAGACTGGGAGAATGTACAGGAGCAGACAGCAATCAACCTTACTACAAAACTGATGGGTCTACTGTGCAGTCCTTCTCACCACTCTCCTGTATGCCTTGAGACCTGGACCCTCTATACAAGAATCACAGCTCAACCACTTCTAAATGAACTGCCTCCATTGACTCCTTTACTTCAGATGGCAGGACAAAATCCCTGACACAGAAATCTTAAAACTGGCAGGTTCCAATGCGTCCACATCGTCCAGCAGAAAGCACAAGTCAGATGGGCTGGCTATATAGTGCACACAATTGACTGGCTGCATTGGGTATAAAACACTGAACAGAGAGGTTGATTTCCCAGGTCCCACCCCTTGAAGACCAATTAGCCTTCTTGCCTTTCTGAAGTCTTGGTAAAGAAAATATGAATATTAGCATGAATCTGAAGTGAGGGAGAGGGGAGGGGTGCCACCCTTATGGTGCTGGCCCAAGGAAAAGTTGTGGTCTCTGTCACCTCACTCCCCTACAACCTCAGGGTTATGGAGCTATCTAGGTACGACCTCAGGACCTGGCCAGCTCCTGGGTTTATGTGCAGGCTTAAGGCTTGTGCCATGATTATTCTGGATTTTCTCCATCACATGGCACCTGTGACGATAGCGCATGAGGAATTCATTCTGAGCGCAGAGACGTCATCTTGTGAAATTGAAACTGAAACTGAAACATAACTGACAATCACATGCCTTTTAGAAACAACTGCTTTGCAGACAACTCTGCTGTGGCAAAAGGACAGTCAAGGGCAGAAGAAATGTATAAAGGACTACCTGAAGGCTTCCCTAAGAGTAAGACTAGTAAGACATTTGGATACTGACATCAACTCTGCAACAGCATGGCCTAGAAATGCATTATACGATAAATCATGATCCAAAAAGTGGCCAATGCAGCAGAAGCCAGGAGAATTTTCAAGAGTTGAGAGGAACGCACAGCGCATTACTCTGTGCACAGCATCTCCCCATGTATGTCCCTTAAATGTAAAAGAGACCTCACGAACCCGGATCAGCTTCATCAACCACTACTGGACTCATCGCAGCTCTGAAACACCACTCAGAACTAAAACCATCTTGGCCTTCGATTATGAAGGATGAGCAGCAGCATCACAGGAAAAGATGTGCAATTTAGATTTTCTTAATAACTCTGTAGTTTAAAACTCAGTTTATCACTATATCCTACTAATATCAAAAAAGAAAAAAAAATTACAGTAAAGGTCATTGGTTTGGGGATACACACACACACACACACACACACACACACACACACACACACACACACACACACACATATATATATATATATATATATCCACACTTACAACACAAAGCCAAAGTTTAAATACTGCCATTAAAAGTGCACACGGACACACTCTCCACCCCAAATTCTGTAATTTTTGTATCACACACACACACACACACACACACACACACACACACACACACACACACACACACACACACACACACACACACCCCTTAACAAAACAAGCACATCCCAACATCATGCTGATCCGGTCATGCTGTCACACCCATCATCTGAACAAGACACACACACACACACACACACACACACACAACACACACACACACACAACACACACACACGTCATATTACACTCTTCTGAACGGAATAATATAACTACAAGTACAAGGAACCAGGTGTTCCTTATAACACCAACTCCCTCCTCTATACAACAAGGTCCCAAAACACCGCACCTTCACTGTCCAAAATTATGCATCTATACATCGCCACCACACAGCGAACAATATGAAAGAACGTACCCCCTTACACACATGACATGAACTGACAATGCAACCACCCCCTTAAATAAACCCAGACTTCATTGCATTACTGCCGTCTTCCCTAGCGTCTTGCTAACACTACACTTCATTCAGTATTAACAAAGAGCAGTGCACACATGCTGTGGCCATGAACACAACTACATTTTAGCATGCTGACAGAATTGGAAGCATCACCTGCGAGTCACACACTTGTTACCAGCCGTAACCACTGACCAAAGACCACTCAGTGACACTGAACAGAACGTTCAACGTGTAAATCATCCCATGAGTTAATTAAAAAACACTAAAGTTGATCGCCATGAAATGCCTCCACAAATTACACAACACAAAAGAAACACTAGGATACATATAGATATATCTATTTCTATAGCCCACAGAGTTAAAAAAAAAAAAAGAAAAAAAAAAAGAAAAATCCAGCACTAAAATGTCCCCACAGATCACAAAATACTACCATCAACAAAAACTTTTTGGAATGGTCCTCATAGGTCACAAAACAAATAAAAACAAACAAAAATGTGTTTCAAAAATTATAAACCACACAATGAAATTTTTTTTTTTAATAATATAAAGAACACATGTCTCTACAGACCACAAAGTAGTAGTAGTAGTAGTAATACTAATAGTAGTGTAGTAGTAATAGTAGTAGTAGTAGTAGTAGTAATAGTAGTAGCAGCAGCAGAAGCAGTAGTGGTAGTAGTAGTGGTAATTGTGACAAAACTGCTTCAGGAGTAAAATCACCTGTATACTGGGAGGGAAAGGACAGGAGAGGAGTGGGATGAAGAGGTTGGTTTGTGGGTGAAGAATAAAATCACTGCTGAACAAAAAAGTATGCCACTGAAGAAAGGAGTTTGTAACTGTCAAAGAAAAAGGAGAAGCTCATTCCAGTATATATATATATATATATATATATATATATATATATATATATATATATATATATATAACAACACACACACACACACACAAGATACATAGTAGGGCCTACTTACAAAAAAAAAAAAATTCACACTGACCCACTGCAGACGATCTGTATCAAGGAATATGTAAATGAATACTAGTATCAGAAACAGAATGGTGAGGTCAGGCAAGGGGTATGCATATGAAGGTGGCAAGCAAGCGCAAAATCGTTCTTACACGTGTAGCAGAATGCATCAATTTTGAATGAAATTCGTTGAATAGCAGTGGGTGAACTGAAGCATGGAAATGACATGGTCATGTTTTTTTGTTTGTTTTGTTTTGTTTGTGTGTGTGTGTGTGTGTGTGTGTGTGTGTGTGTGTGTGTGTGTGTGTGTGTGTGTGTGTGTGGTGTGTGTGTGTGTGTGTGTTTGCTTTAGTTTTCTTTTGTTTTGTTTTGCTTTGTTTTAAGCAACAGACCAGATTGGCCACAGAATTCTAGATAGGCTGCAAGCAAGTGATAGAAGCAGCAGGTATGTGGGAGAGCAGAGTTACAGTAACCAATACAAGACAAGCTAACAGAAGTCACAAGTTAAGTTACTGCTTCAACTGAAAGACACCAGTGAATAGTGAAACACCACAACTGACCGTCTGACGGTACTTAATTATTAATAAGACTACTTTTGACTATTAATGAACTCCTACACAGAGACTTGAGGATCAAGAATACTGCCCAGGTTCATGACTGAATCAGAAAGTACAAGAATACTGTCATCTAACTGGATAGAACAATCTGTTATATTTACAATGGAATGTTTGTGTTTGGTGTCAATGAGCATTAATCAATGAGCATTAATCAGTCGTATTTCCATTCAAATTTCAACTGTAACCTATTCCGTGTCACCCAGTTCTAGATTTTAATGTAGCAATAAAACAAACAGAACTTTAACCTAAAACAAATATATACAAACTAACTATTAAAAAACAACAACACTATAATGTTTCTCTTGACCTAGAATACAAACAAAACCACCAAAATGTCTCACAGACCGCAGAATACAAATGAAACACTAAAGTATCTTCAGGAAGGACCACAGCATACAAAGAAACACTGAAATGTCTCCACAGACCACAAAAAACAAAACACAAAAAATGTCTCCATAGACCACAGAAAACAAATGAAACACTAAAATGTTTCAATAAACTACTGAAAAATCAGTAAAACACTGAAATGTCTCCACAGACCACACAATACAAAGAAACACTGAAATTCCATAGACCACCGAATACAAATAAACACTGAAATGTGTCCTTAGATCACAAAATAAGAATGAAACACTGTACTGTCTCCACTGACAACAGAATATTAATAAAACACTAAAACATCTTCACAGAACACAGAATACAAATCGAAGAAACACTGTCTTCACAGACCACCGAATAATCCAAAATAAACACTGAAATGTCTCCATAGATCACAAAATATGAATGAAACACTGGACTGTCTCCACTGTCAACAGAATATTAATGAAACACTAAAACGTCTGCACAGAACACAGAATACAAATCCAAGAAACACTGTCTCCACAGACCACAGAGTAATCCAAAATAAACACTGAAATGTCTCCATAGATCACGGAATATGAATGAAACACTGGACTGTCTCCACTGTCAACAGAATATTAATTAAAGTATAAACACAAAAACATCTTCATAGTTAAGACACAGAACACAAATCAAAGAAACACACAGACCATAGAATAATCCAAAACACTGAAATGTCTCCAATGACCACAGAATACTAATCAATGAAACACTGGAATGTCTCCAGTACAGAAAGAATACAAACAAAACAATGAGATGCCTTCCAAGGACAAGAGAATGCTGATCAAACATTGAAAATTTAATGTGTCCACAGAACACAGATTACACTAACGAACACTGAAATGTGTCCACAGACCACAGAATTTGAATCAAACACTAAAATGTCCCCACAAACCACAGAAAACAAATCAAACACTGAATGTCTCCACAGACCACACAATACATGTTATGAAATACTCAAATGTCTCCACAGACCACACAATACATGTTATGAAATACTCAAATGTCTCCACAGACCAAGAATATAAACACTAAAATGTCTCCATAGACCACACAATACATATGAAATACTCAAATGTCTCCACAGACCAAGAATATAAACACTAAAATGTCTCCACAGACCACACAATACATATGAAATACTCAAATGTCTCCAAAGACCAAGAATATAAACACTAAAATGTCTCCACAGACCACACAATACATATGAAATACTCAAATGTCTCCAAAGACCAAGAATAGAAACACTAAAATGTCTCCACAGACCACACAATACATATGAAATACTGAAATGTCTCCACAGACCAAGAATATAAACACTGAAATGTCTCCACAGACCACACAATACATATGAAATACTGAAATGTCTCCACAGACCACACAATACATATGAAATACTGAAATGTCTCCACAGACCACACAATACATAAGAAATACTGAAATGTCTCCACAGACCACACAATACATATGAAATACTGAAATGTCTCCACAGACCACACAATACATATGAAATACTGAAATGTCTCCACAGACCACACAATACATATGAAATACTGAAATGTCTCCACAGACCACACAATACATACATGAAATACTGAAATGTCTCCACAGACCACACAATACATATGAAATACTGAAATGTCTCTACAGACCACACAATACATATTGAAATACTGAAATGTCTCCACAGATCACACAATACATATTGAAATACTGAAATGTCTCCATAGACCACACAATACATACATGAAATACTGAAATGTCTCCATAGACCACACAATACATATGAAATACTGAAATGTCTCCACAGACCACACAATACATACATGAAAATGAATACTGAAATGTCTCCACAGACCACACAATACATATGAAATACTGAAATGTCTCCACAGACCACACAATACATACATGAAATACTGAAATGTCTCCACAGACCACACAATACATACATGAAATACTGAAATGTCTCCACAGACCACACAATACATACATGAAATACTGAAATGTCTCCACAGACCACACAATACATACATGAAATACTGAAATGTCTCCACAGACCACACAATACATATGAAATACTCAAATGTCTCCACAGACCACACAATACATACATGAAATACTGAAATGTCTCCACAGACCAAGAATATACACACTAAAATGTCTCCACAAACCACAGAAAACAAATCAAACACTGAAATGTCTCCACAGACCACACAATACATACATGAAATACTGAAATGTCTCCACAGACCACACAATACATACATGAAATACTGAAATGTCTCCATAGACCACACAATACATACATGAAATACTGAAATGTCTCCACAGACCACACAATACATATGAAATACTGAAATGTCTCCACAGACCACACAATACATATGAAATACTCAAATGTCTCCACAGACCACACAATACATATGAATACTCAAATGTCTCCACAGACCAAGAATATACACACTAAAATGTCTCCACAGACCACACAATACATACATGAAATACTGAAATGTCTCCACAGACCAAGAATATAACACTAAAATGTCTCCACAGACCACACAATACATACATGAAATACTGAAATGTCTCCACAGACCACACAATACATATGAAATACTGAAATGTCTCCACAGACCACACAATACATGTATATGAAATACTCAGATGTCTCCACAGACCACACAAACATATGAAATACTCAAATGTCTCCACAGACCACACAATACATATGAAATACTGAAATGTCTCCACAGACCACACAATACATACATGAAATACTGAAATGTCTCCACAGACCACACAATACATATGAAATACTGAAATGTCTCCACAGACCACACAATACATATGAAATACTGAAATGTCTCCACAGACCACACAATACATATGAAATACTGAAATGTCTCCACAGACCACACAATACATATGAAATACTCAAATGTCTCCACAGACCACACAATACAGACATGAAATACTCAAATGTCTCCACAGACCAAGAATATAAACACTAAAATGTCTCCAATCCACAAATTCAGACCATAAAATACAAAAGACAAAGGCAGAAGTTTCTGTATCCATGGTACACATACGCTGAGAGATCTCAGCAGACAACAGCGGGCCTCAACAGCTCAGTTGGTTTAAGCATCATATTCACATGCTAATGGTTGTGGGTTCGAATCCCGGGTGCTCTACATTAAAACTGGCCTTCTCACTGTCCCATCCTAACATCATTGTTGTTCTGGTGGAGTTGGTATAGGATTAAATAAGTCTCCCTTCCCCCGCTTCCCTGGGATGGTTATCCCCCTCGGTCATATTACCTGAGGTGGGTGCAGACGTAAAAACTGAACCAAACTAAACAGACCGCAGATAGAAATTTAAACGGAGATTATGTTCTCAAAACGTGGTTGGTGCTGAGATGGCTCGCATAAGACATCCACTATCACAGAAATCGTGAATCTTTTATGAATCACAAAATAAACATGTTTAAACTAAAACATATCTTCTTAGTTTATGTTTCCTTTCACTAAAATAGGCCTAACAAGCACAATGGAATATCTTAAATTAAGGGTGACCAGCCTCCACAGAGGTATTACAAGTCGCCAGCACCTTGAATGGTAAGAGTATGGAACAAATCAAAATAACTGCAGATGTAGTGAATGTTTGTACTAAGCACTATGAAGAGACCACTGGATAAACTTTTCTTCGCACATTCAAAACAAAAAACAAAAAAACTTGAGATCCGCGGGACAGACTACACGATGCTTGTTTGAAACTGATGTGACAACGGCCGGAAAACAGCAGAAGCTAGGCTAATCGGGAGTTCACACACACACCAAAGTCTGGGGGTAATGGTAGTTGTCGATACAGCTGTGCGCGATAGTAGTAAACAACGAGCCAGTTAGTTCACAGCCCGACAGAGCTCTGAACCATCGTCAACCTCCCCCATTCACACACACATACAGTCACACTTCTGCCTTGATCCTCTTCCTCTGTAATCTCATTTCTCGCTACACCCCCTTCCTCTCTTTGACAAGCCAAGTAGGATTCAGCTGTGAAAGTAATGCTGGTGAGGTATGTTTCCAGTGTCCCCTATGTCTGGTCTGCCCTGGGCAATTTTTGCACAGTGTGTATGTGACAATAGTCCCCGAATGATGGTATACAACATGTGCAGATAAATCCTAGGACAACTCTGTAATGATATGCTGATAAATCGTAGGACAACCCTGAAATGATATGCAGATAAATTCTAAGACAACCTTGAAATGACATGCAGATATATCCTACGACAACTCTGAAATAATATGCAGATAAATCCCAGGACAACCCTGAAATAATATGCAGATAAATCCCAGGACAACCCTGAAATAATATGCAGATAAATCCCAGGACAACCCTGAAATAATATGCAGATAGTACTAAGACAACCCTGAAATGATATGCAGATATATCCTGTGACAACCCTATATTATATTAGCAATGCCGTGCGAACCGAAACGCGACGTCAAATTTGTGGTACCAAAAACTGGGGAAAACCGGGGCAAAACTGGGGGGGTCTTCGGTTCAATCAAGTATTACTGCCTCTTTAATCGGTGTTTCATTCTTATTTTTTGTCTTATGTGAATAAGAAATGAATAAAGATTTGAATGATTGCCTTTTTATATATTTAGAGCGAAAATGGAATTAGTTATTTGATGAGAAAGTCGAAAATCCGCGCTTCGGGCGCAATCGCGGATATGGTATGCGTTTAGAATCGAAGTTTGTTCGGGATGCTTCACTATTTCGGTCGGTACGGCTATATTTGTGAACCAATCACATTGTAATTTTGCAGCCAATGAGAATTAATGTAACAGAATGATATATCCCGACGACACCTGTGTGTGCCAGTTTCGAACAGAGATCGACGCTTCCAAAGTTTTGCTTTTTTTCATCGGAAAAGTTTGCAGGCAAGTCGCCATTTTTGGAACTTGTCGTCGGCGGGATTCGATTTTACATGCTTTTTTCTATATGCATGTGTAATATGAAATCAATTTGATTTAAAATACGGCCGTACGCCAACTTTTTACATGAGGATCTGTACCAGATCAACGTCGGAATGTGCCGACGCCAGTAGCCTGAGTAGGCCTACACCGCGAAACAGAACGCTGTGCAAGTTTCAGCTCGGCAAGTTTTGCGCTGTCAAAGACTAGATCTAGATCTAGCAATCAACAGATCAAGTTCTGTTTTATCTGTAACATTGTATTTTTCAAGAAAAGGACTACTGCTTTTGAACTCGATTCGGAGTTGTTAGGCTAGCCGAAGCTTGATTTGTCAATCATTTCCTTCCCGAGGTCATGCTAATTCGCATGTCGCTGTGTAGACTTGCTCACCCCATGACGGGCGAGCTTACTACTAAAAATGCTATGTGATCGACGGGCTTCCTGGTGCCGTGGAAAATGGGTTTGCCCAAACAGAGGGGTAACCCGCGTCCTCCAACTCGCTCTCCCTCTCTCTCTCTCACTCAAATTTTAAATGAATGAATAAACAGATCTAAATAATTTTTTTTTCAAATTAACAAACAATTCTGTGCAAGTCAATTTATTTCCTTGACATGAATCTCTCTCTCTCTCTCTCTTCTCTCTCTCTCTCTCAGAGAACAAAAAATGAATAAATAACAAAAAATGAATAAATAAGTAAATAGGCCCCAGTACATTCATATCCAAGTCATTGTTAACAGGCATGATCCTCTCTCTTTCTCTCTCTCTCTCTGCAACACACACACACACACTAATACACATAGAGATTTAGAATGTCACAAAACAAAATCTTCTGTTCATTGTTTATTGTTATAATATTCTTTATTTAGGTTTTGAAACTGAATAAAAGGCTGTGAGTTGTATTATTTGTAAAGTAGGCCATCCATTAGCTTACGTAGTTGTTTCAATTTGTAGTCAGTATCTGGAAAGGATATGCCTATTGTCATTAATTTGTTTTAACGGGAAGATTGCATCTTATTTAGTAGTAGCCTATTATTGATTCGTATTAAAGGGCAAGAGTACACTGGAAACACTTAGCAGGATTGCTCTGCTTTGATGGATTTTTACCAGTAATATGCTAAAAATCAAAGTCGCGAGTTTGGGCTTAATGTTAAAGTAATATTGATGTGGAGACTATGCATTATGGTTTCCTTTCCTTTCCAGTCTCTCAATGAATAGTATATATTATGCAGAAATTCATATATTTCTCTATTGTAGGACTAGGAGTTAAGTGACCTGTTCCTGAATGGCGAGCGGTCCCATATCCTCCCAGAAGTTTTCTTTGGACGCTGGCTGTGCTAAGTGTTCGGGGACTTGACTCATCCACAGTCAGTCAGTCAGTTTTCTAAACACTGATGAATAAAATAAAAATCAAATGTACTGTGCAAAAATCTTGTCTGATATGTTTTCCTCTGTGTATGTGTGTTGTATGTGTATGTGTGTGTGTTTAGTTTTTAGTAGAATATTGATCAGATGATATTTTTGGATAGCCTGCAGCATAAAAGCATGCAGTAATTTTTAATATTTCAACTATTTAAGTGATTCCAGAAGTCATTGATTCTCAGATTTCCTTTTATATGTACAGAAACTGATGAAATATTACAAATTATTCATAAGACTACTGAAGTAGCGAGTCGTGACTTTTTTGGTTTAATTTGCAGTAATAAGACACTTGAACGATGAGCAAAATGATTTTATATCTATCTCATGAAATGATTATATATCCTTGTTTTGTTTCTAGCTTCATTTTTGTCTGTTATTAATACAATATGGGCAATTATTAATGAAAAACAGATAAAACATGCCAAATATCACATGTTTCCTGTAATAAGACAAAAATGGCTCGTCGCAGAGTTACGATAATGGTTTCATTCAATTCGGCATACAAAAATACATCAACAATCAAAATTTTATGACATTTGGTCCTGTCTGTCTCTCACAATTACAAAATGAATGTCATTTCCAGCAAAATCAGCATACCATGCCATTTGATGAGTTTGTTCTGTGACAGCTGGTCCTTCTTTGTCCCACTAAGACGTGGTACCAAAATTTAAGAAATTTTTGACGCTTCAAATTCGAATATCTCGTGAACTAATAGTCCGATCTGAAAAATTTAAACTGCTTTTTACTCAGAACAACAATATCTTCAAAACCATATAAATCTTTTAACTCAAAACCCAATTTCAATTTTTCATGCGGCATTGCTAATTATATGGCTATAATGATGTGCTGATAAATCCTAGGACTACTCTGAAATGATATCCTAATTTCTGTCAAAATGGTTTTCATTACGTAAACACTTTTTTTTAAATGAATCCCAAGTAATGGATGGACTGAAGTCCTACCAACTTGCCCATGCAGCTGACACACTGACACGGTGCTACAGACTTGTTTGTCCTGACCATACTCAAGAGAAGCTCTGGTGGAGGTCTTAGGTTCCTGGTAAGTCCAACCAAGCTTGAGGGTCTGCACAGCTTTGGGCCCAGACAAATCCAGTATCAAAGCCAGAGCTGACAAGAGAGACCTCTGGCACTTAAGGTGATGAGCTAAGCTACCCTAGAATTTAACCACCACCATACTGACAATCATCATCATCATCATAATCAGGTGCCCTGCCGCATGGCGTTGGCGACCATGGACTTCCAACCATCTCTCTCGTTGCCCCCAGCATCTCCCCCACCCTCCTCATCCCCAGCCACTCTGCAAGTCTGTCCAGCATTCTCTCCCTGGGTCTACCTGGTGCTCTCTTTCCCTCCAGCTTTCCCATTGTGACCAGGTGCTCCAGTTCCCCCTTCCTCATAAACTGGCATATAAATGTTGCTTGTCTTTTCCTAATCTTCCTTATGAGTGATCTACCTGTGTATTGGTTCTATATAACATTCAAGGGCTCTCTTTCTGATGTTAACTGATAGGCATTTGCTGGTAAGAATGCTTGTCACCTTCTTGAATGCTGTTTTGGCTTGGCCGATTCTGCCAGCTATTTCCGATGTGCATCTGCATTAATTAAATACTGACAATATGCAAATATAACTGCCCCCAGAACCTACTGTCAGCTTAGCTGTCATATAATTGCCCCCAGAACCTACTGTCAGCTTAGCTGTCATATAACTGCCCCCAGAACCTACTGTCAGCTTAGCTGTCATATAATTGCCCCCAGAACCTACTGTCAGCTTAGCTGTCATATAACTGCCCCCAGAACCTACTGTCAGCTTAGCTGTCATATAACTGCCCCCAGAACCTACTGTCAGCTTAGCTGTCATATAACTGCCCCCAGAACCTACTGTCAGCTTAGCTGTCATATAACTGCCCCCAGAACCTACTGTCAGCTTAGCTGTCATTTAATTGCCCCCAGAACCTACTGTCAGCTTAGCTGTCATATAATTGCCCCCAGAACCTACTGTCAGTTTAGCTGTCATATAACTGCCCCCAGAACCTACTGTCAGCTTAGCTGTCATATAACTGCCCCCAGAACCTACTGTCAGCTTAGCTGTCATATAACTGCCCCCAGAACCTACTGTCAGCTTAGCTGTCATATAATTGCCCCCAGAACCTACTGTCAGCTTAGCTGTCATATAATTGCCCCCAGAACCTATTGTCAGCTTAGCTGTCATATAATTGCCCCCAGAACCTACTGTCAGCTTAGCTGTCATATAATTGCCCCAGAACCTACTGTCAGCTTAGCTGTCAATCATTTTAAGAAACTGTTTCCCGAAGGATCACAATTTTTTTTGCACCTCAGATCAGACAGGACATCAGCGTCCCTGATCATTCCTGTTGCGCCTGGACTACCAGCAATCCAGCTCTAGGTCACATTTCAAACAAGTCAATACCACACCATAAAATACATAAACAACAACACAAAAGGTGCACCATAATCTGTAACGAGGTAGCTGAGAACCCACAACTTCCTGGGTCTGCTTTATGAAGCAATGCCATATTTTCTCTCTCTCTCTCTCTCTCTCTCTCTCTCTCTCTCTCTCTCTCTCTCTCTCTCTCTCTCTCTCTCTTTTTACTTTCCTCAACCCCTGAACAAAACCAGGAGCTTATTCAAAGCTAAGTTGACAGGAGGTGGTAAATAGTAAAACGAACATTCTGTGTGTTGTCAAAGGCGGGTTTAAACTCCTGCACAGACCAGAAGCTGGCAGAAGATGGATGGGGGTGAGCCATCTGTACTCCATCCAGGTTTTGATCAGCATGTAGTTTGGGCATACCCGGTACTTCAGACAAGTTGGGGATCTTATGCCAGACCACTATAACCATCCCCACAAAAAGGCATCAACATTTTTAGGGAGTGTGGTCCTTCCTATACATACAAAAGCGGGGAACTAAAAATCTTGCCAGACGTACGTATCATGTGGGGGCCACTTCTGCCAGGCAACACGGCTTGAGAGCTGGACTAAATTTAGCTGCCCGATGCTATTCAGCGACATGCTGGACGGAAAAAAAGAAGAAGAAGAAAAAAAAAGAAAAACTAAAAGCGCCACTGGTTGTGTCTGGGAAGGGAAGAATGGGGTTGGGGTACTGAAAAGTGCGTTGGAGCGCGACAGCCGTGCTACCCCCCATACCTCTCTCTATCTGCTCAAGCCATAGTTTGCCCAGTTGACAGGCGGGTCAAGCTTCAGGTGAGAGAGGGGGGGGGGATGAAACGCAGTCACCGGTCATATGCACACACACACGCACACACACACACACACACACGGGGACGAAGTGTGGCTGTCCATCAAAATCAATCCCTGCCACTATCACTTGCCATCAAGCCACCGGAATCTGGCGGATTTTTTTTTCATTGTGTGCGATTTGGTCAACTTGGGATTCATCACGATTCTAGTTCCTAGAACAGAACTCATAAGAACAGGAATTAATTTTAACACTTTGACTCCAGCACTCTGTACAACAGCATCCTGCAGGAAGCTGGTGGAGAGACTGAGAGTCAAAGGGTTAAGTTTTTGCAGTTGGTAGGTAGAGTGTAGGAGTCAAAGGGTTAAACTGGCCAATGTTTATGTTACAGAGTGACATCCAGACTTCCAATCAGTGTTAACAGTTCTATCATTTGTGTCCGCCAACTTCAAACCAACATATCAATAACACAAAACACGTCCAAATCCACAGACTGTCCTGCAAAAAGTCACGTCTCATTAAGACAAAAACATACTTAAATGTACAGTAGCTGTGTAGGAAACTCCTGCTCTAAAAAATGTCTGATCAGAAGTTAATCTCTTGAAGGCGACACAGAGAAACGTGATCAAGAATCTTTTTAACTCTTTGACTCCCACACCCTGTCCTCAAGAATCCTGCACTGTCAACCCTGCTAGCAGAGTAAAAACTTAACCCTTTTACTTTCTCACCTTATCCACCAGCTTTCTGCAGGAAGTTGGTGGATAGGGTGAGGGAGTCAAAGGATTAGTGTTTATAGTTAGTAGATAGGGTGCGGGGGTCAAAGGGTTAACCTTTACACTTCTGCGCAAAGCCAGTGGACAGAGGGAGAAAGTTAATGGGTTCAGTCTTTTCAAAGCTGAATTCTTCATCTTTCACCATGCTGTACAATAAAGCATTTTTTTTATTTTACTGAAATGTTTCTCCTCTGTTCCATTTTGATGAGAAGAACATTCCACTGGACAGAAAGTATTTCACTATTTACAAAGTACATGTACATGTACAACTCTTCCAGAACGTTCCACTGGACTGAGAATATCTCACCATTTAGTAGGCCCTATTTACTAACTGAAGTACATGTACAAATCTTCCAGACCATTCCACTG
>JAPXFY010000034.1:19273524-19296024 GCA_030674185.1 Monoplex corrugatus
TTTTGTGTGTGTGTGTTTGTTTGTTTGTTTGTTTGATGTTTGTGTTTGTTTGTTTGTTTGTTTTGTTTTGTTTTTGTTTTGTTTTGTTTTTCAGCACACAATGAATAAACAATACATCTGAAGAAAACTGACAGAGCTGAAAACATAAAAACTACAGATTTTGTAAGAGCAGACGTTAGATCCACCACTCTCGATGTAACATAAAACTATTGCTAACTTATTTTGCTGTCAGATTTGAAGGACATATCCCAGTACTACATACAGTACGGGTGTTCTCCACATTGTTTTTCATTTCCCTCTCCCCTACTTTCAAAACAAAAATGTTCTAACAGAAGTAGTGGTAGAAGAAGTGGAACTTGAAGTAATTAACTTTAGTTTATGATATATCCAATAAAAATTTATTCTAAATTTAGTAAACAATTCAGCTGTTCATTAATACCAGGAAGTTGACTTCTGTGTCATTATGTGAAAATGTTGTATAAAATGTATTCAAGTTGTCCATATGAACGTGCAAGTTGAAACAGTTTGCGCTCTCTTGAATCTAATTATCAGTGTTGTTATTAACAAATACTGAGCATTTCAGTTTTAAAATGAACAGAAATTATATTAAAAAAAAGTACAACATTGCAACTTTCATGACAAGTCACTCTTTTCACTGATAGTTAAAGTAACTGATGATAAGTAGAGAACACACCACAAATCCATTTTACATTGCACAGTCTTAAGCTGTTCTCTGGAGTCTGTAGAATTACAAGATCACAAACCTATCAATATTGCTCAATTTACTGACATGTACTGAGTGAGATACAAGAACTGAAGAAGATCTATTTCAATTTGAGCTAAAACAAACAAAACAAAACAAATCTAATGACTGATATTTTTCAATCTGGAGTGGTAAGAAACAAAACAAAACAAAACAAAACAAAATGATGACTGATGTTGCCTAAGCTTTCCAACTCCAGTTGCATCTCGCTTAGTGTGGTGGCTCTGGGAACCAACTTATGTAAGGGGGATAACCCACAATAGTACCTTCTGTCCGGTTACACTGCAGTTATCTCCCTCTATCTGCCTCCCCCCACCCCACCCCAAATACTGATAGGGTCTCAGTAGCTCACCTAATCATCCAATTCAATGGTTGCTGGTTCAAAACTGTGGTCCGCTTGGTTAAGCATCAGGTCCACAACAGATACAAGCCAATGGTTGCAAGTTCAAACCTTCGGTGTGCTATACATTAAACTGGACTTCATGCCGCCTACATTTACATATTGTTTTGGTGGACTCAAGAGTAGAATCAGGCAAGATGTACCTCCTCCCACTTGCAAGAGACATGGTTATTTCTGTTAGCTTTATCATCTTGGTGCTGGCATGAAATGGAATCCAATCACACAGTGGATAAATGAGTACTGATCTTGTAAAGTTGATGAGATGTGCATGCATGTAAAAGGGTGCTACTACAGCTGCTGCTATAATATTCCTTTTTTGTTTTTTTGTTTTTGTTCAAACATTGATCTGATTATTTATTTCACCACACAATAGCATTTTAGAACTTGGAATTTTATTTAAACATAAACAATGACATTTTCAAAGACAGAATGACAAAATTTCTGCTAAAATAGAACTCTGAAAAAATTAATAATCATAACAACACATTTTCTTCCAGTACCATAAAGCCTCAAAATTAATGTTTTAGTATCATATGCCTTTCCACTTTTCAATTTGCCAAAGTAATAAATTATATTGCTAATAATACTGTGTCCTTAAGGGTACCATCACCACCTCCCAATCAGTGCCACCATCACCATCTCCAAAAGTAATTTCTCTCTCTTAATCTCACTTACACTTTCACCAACCATGTTAAAAAAGAAAGAAAAAAAAGATTTAATACTGTCACACACTGACAGAGTAATAATACTGATACACATAATGATAATGTCCTTCCAAGTGAATTATGTTGTGCCATCTGTCTGCATACAAAATGTGTTAGCAAAAATTGTCTCTGCTGTTATGTGGATAACTTTGTAACAAATATACTTTAAATGTCCCTTTCAACAACTAGCCCCGAAAGTAAGACTGGGGTGGTCCAAAATATGCGTGCAAGCGCATGTGCATGCATGCGTGCGTGGTGTGTGTGTGTGTGTGTGTGTGTATGTGTGTGTGTGTGTGTGTGTGTGTGTGTGTGTGTGTGTGTGTGTGTGTGTGTGTGTGTGTGTGTGTGTGTGTGTGTGTGTGTGCGTGTGCGTGTGCGTGATTGGTTGGCTGGTTAGTTGGTTGAGGGGGTTGCTTTTTTTTTCTGCACCATTTCACTGGTCATGTCCGAACAATTTTTTGTCCTGTCATGATGGTGATAGGGATGATTAATCATGACGCTATGGCATCAACCAGGCCCGATAGTCATTGACATCTGCGGTATTGGTAGGAAATTATATAAGCAACACTCTCAATGATACATGTATACCTGGAGTCGAAGAAACTACTCTGCATGATTCCAGCATTCCCATGAGAACACTGCACACTCGGCTCTGGTAGGAACTGGTTGAGGCTGAAAAACCTTGCAAAAATTTTACCAGAACTGTTGGGATTTGATCCCACTAACTTCCAGCTGTTAGTCCACAGGGCCAACCACTACACCATGGCTACTAATTACTATTATAATATGCACTTCAAGTTTTTTTGTTTGTTTTTGGTTTGTTTGTTGTTGTTTTTTCTATTTGTAAGAGGACCTGGTTTTTTTTAGAATCATTGCATGTGGGCAGTCCCCCCCCCCCCCCCCCCCACAACCCCTTCCCACCTTCTATACCATCTTTATGACCACAGAAGCTGGAACACTTATTTTACAATACTAATAATTACTATGATGATGCTAACACTGCTGATAATCATACTGCTATGGAATTCCATCTTGGATTGAAACTGGGTCACCCAGCAGGTGACAGGGGGCTGTTCTCAACACTTAATATCAAAATATATCATGCTGTTACTGAACGTGGATTTTAATCAACCAAAATGGACAAAAATACACAAGTTTTATTGTGTATGTTTCAATAAGATTAGTCAGATGTCAACAACGAAATTTCATTGTTTGTTTAAGATCATACAATTTGATTAAATTAGGACTATATAGTCCATAGTCCTAGATGCAAATAAATGTAGTCTCATAAAAAAAAAGTCATATGCTGAGGTAAAAAAATTTGTGTGAGTTGTATATATATGTATCATCTATAATAATAAGAACCAAACTTAATGATCTGAGCAATACATTTTAGGCTATTGGGAAATTTACATTTAAACAGCATTAATACTGAAAAACAAACATATCAAATGATCATGAAAAAGAAACTTGGGTTCGGTTTTTTTAAGTATGGCCAGACCTTTTTTCTGACTTGATCCAACAGAAACCAAACAACATTATAATCAGCTTTGGCTGTTCCGTTTACCATGCATCCACTGGAAACTGAAAGTGACTGGTCAAAACTTTATACAAAAGCATCATAATATATCTTGACAAAGCACTAGTCAACAACATATTTCATAGTCTGATTTTCTTGAACTTCTCCGTTACACTGTTTTGAAAACGCATTTACTGTCCACCAATAGTAAACTCTACGGCCATCACAATACATTGTTCATTTCTAGATTTTCAAAAACATTTCATGACTTCAATGACTATGCTGAATTTTATTCTTGTTTAAATTTGAAAATATTAAATTGTAATCCAGGTAAATGACATTGCGAGCTGGTTTGAGATTTTGTTTTGGAAGGTGTGGATTCAAATCTCAGTTGTGTCAAAATCAATCTGAATATTTTCAACCCCAACTAGTTCTTACCCAGAGTTGAGTGTGCTATGAGTTCAATGGGAAGACTAAGACCACACAGTCAGATCTCCTCCACTTCATGGATGTTCACAAATGCGTCTTTGGGGTGCTGCTCAAATTTCTTGACCAACACTAGTGACAGCGCAGGTGTCTACATGGGCCTGGTTGACACCAGGAGATGTAATAAAAGTAAAAGAGTGGAGTTTAGTATGTCCCACATTCTCAGGAAAGGAGTCCTGGACCAAACAACACTTGACAAAATATTTGATGAGTATACCACAGAAAAGACATCAAAATTCATATTATAGATCCATAGCATTTAAACATTGCAATTTTATTGATGATTCCCCTCACATTAGTGTAGTGACGTTCACCTGTTGTCTCACATCTCGAATATAAATTTCCATCCGGGTGGTGTGCAAATATTTGTAACGTTTCCCTTTGTTGTGACTGTGTGATGAATATGTGATACTGCAAATTGCAATCACCACAGTGTTTCATAACATACATACTTCTGAAGTAAAAAAAATTGACAAACATATACACTGATACAGAAAGAAGAGATATCATGAACAATCTTACAAATTCTACAAATTGAGTAACAGAACCAAGTATGACATGAATGAGAATTGAGAGAATAAAAGATGAAAACAACAACAACAATAACAAAACCAAGCGTACTCGCGCGCATGTACACACACACACGCACACACACACATTCATACACACACACAAAGATAAACCTAGCAGACAAGCAGTTTAATACCACAGCAGAACTAGCCAAATGACTGAGTTCCAGTTCAGAAAACAAAATGTCTGATTTCTATTTAAATTTAAAACAAGCACTGAAAACAATGAACAGCTTTAAACATACATGCATAAATATTAAATTTGTCTTCTAAATTGTTTTTAATTACAAAAACACAGTGACCATGTCTCAATAGTGTTATAATCTTTTTGATAATTCTCTCACACACACCCAAACAAACACACACACAGACACACACACACACACACACACACACACACACACACACACACACACACACACACACAAAATCACAATGATTCTCTCCCTGCCTTCCTCCCTCTTTCCACCTGCCCCCATCCCCCACCAACAAAGTGTGACATGTACATGTATACAGGGTGTGGGTGAGTAAGGTATGTAATTTTTTAACCACAGGTCTACATAACTACCATACTAATTTTTGGCCAAAGACAATATCAGTAATAGTCAGTAATTAACATCTTTGCTAAACTGTCAACACAGCTTGTGTCACCATTTCACTACTGTCATTGTGTTTTTGACATAGCTGAAGGCCTTAATACACATAAGGTAATGATACCCTTAAAACTGTCCAAGTACTACAGAAATACTGACCACTAACTGACTAAGATACAAGCTTTATCTCCCCTGACAGTTTTCTTTCCTGCTTACTGGGTACAGTAAGCTCAGTGGTGTGGTGTGTCAATGTGTTGTGTGTGATGGAGAAGGGCTATGGAGGGGGAGGGGGTTAAATGAAAGGGGCAGGGCACATTCTGGCAGTTTTCCTCCTCTCCATCATCTCAGTGTGTGCGCGTGCGTGCGTGCATGTGTGTGTGTGTGTGTGTGTGCACGTGTGTGCGTGTTGTGTGCACATGTAGTGTGTACATGCATGTGCATATGTCTGCAGAAGAGAAGAGACAGGAAGTGAGACAAGAGAATAAAATATGTGGAAAAAAAAGGAGCGTGGCATTATACTTTATAGGAAGATTGTGCGACAATCTAGCAGAATAAGCGTAAATTACTTTGTCAAAAAAAGCAATCTTTGATCATTTGTTTTATTTTATAAGTATAGTCTACGGCCTACACCTATAATTATACAGCTTTGGAGATACAAAATTCTGAACAAAAATTGTAGGCCTAAGAGTAAGAGTAAGACTAAGAGAAACTTTTCTGTTTTTGTGGAAATTCCCACAGCAAACACTGTAGTCAAAAGCAACAGCAATGCAAAAGGGTGGGTGGGTTAAAAACATCCAGAGGCCTACAGCTTCATAGAAGTTTATGAACACTACACAATATTTGAATAATACAATATTTTCATTTGAAATGTTTCCATGTCTTTACTAATATTGTTAACTTATCATCCACAGTCAGTCATTTCATTATCTTTACCTAGGCCTACTGTTAAATTATCAACTAAAGTCAGTCGTTCTTAAAACCGTACCTTACCTTAGTTTTGGTCAGATTAAGCTATAGGCCCCTATATCTTCTTGTACAGTTTCATTAGGCTAATCCTGACTGCACCAGGATCACTCACCGAGACGCTGAAGATGCAAACAAATCTGTATCTTTTATGAAAGCAGACGTGACATATTTTCATGCAAAGCAGTATCATTATCAGAATCTTATTACACTTAAACGTGTAATCTGTGCGTGCTTAATCCATCCTCAATCAAAACCAGCTGTGCATGATAATGCGCCAGGTGTGTGTGTCCATCTCTACCAAAAATTGGGACACAATCAAAACTTTCGATGCAACCCTGCGGATTTTATCTGCGATCATATCAATCACAACGACATCATGAACTGGACCCACTGTCTGTCCAACAAAGATAAAAACTATAAACTATATCACTCACCTCTCTGGAAGAGACATCTCAGTGGCTTGTCGCTACCTGGACGTATTTTATATTAAAATCATCCGGACCACCTCCTCACCAAGTGTCAGATTTCTGTGCATTTTGGGTCACACTCTAGTCGTATTTCACAGTGAAATTTCTGTAAAATCTCGTCCAAAAGGCGGGATCTATGACAACTGTTCAACGCAGTAAATGTTTACAATACAATTGACCATATACAGCAGATAACACATGAAATATTGTCTCTGTAAACAAGACTTATCGATCTCAAAGTTCGTGTCATTCCAGAAATAATCGCTGTCTTCAGCCGACCTTATCACACACAAATATCAGAATCAAATTCATGAAGAAATATAACTTTTGCATTGACCTCTTTAATCACAACTTCATGAGTGTTGTCCTGTCGTTTCTTGTGCAAAATTAGGCAATATGAAAAGCGTTTCTTTCAATTTTATCGACGAACTATTTTTCATTTTGATTATTGCGCAGAACTATTTTTCACCTAGACTCGCAGTGAAAAGTTCCGGTCTTTAAATAATTATCATTAAATGCCTCATCAGTCTAAATTAATTTGTTTTAAAAGATAATTGGAAAACTTATGTACTTGTAGTCATATTGATATTTTTGTGATGAAATATTATATCAGGAACCTTTGACCCATTCACTCCTGACTTAGTACTACATGACGCCTATCTCAGAGAAACGAAAGCATCGTCTGCCTCAAAATGTCTGTCCCATTGGGGATTCGTTTGATGCCAAATGTTCGAAGTGAAACTGTCTTTTCTTGTTTTCGAAGCAGATACAGTGCGCGAACCGCTGGGTAAGTGTTGTGTATATTCTTCATTTACTTTTTAGCTGATGAGATTCTTTGATCGTTGTTTTTTTAAAGGAGATAATCGGAGTCTGACGCAGTTTCGTTGTCTCTGTCACTAGTGTTAGTAAGTTAATTTGTTGTCTCTGTGATTGTTTCAGCACACGAACTTGGCGAAGTTGTGGGACTTAATTTCACTTCTAATGCTTGATAGTTTCATGTGTTAAAGTCCAGCGATTGGGAATTAAAGATACTAACTCCTAAAATCCCAACTGGTCACTTTGGATTATTCTATTTATATACCACATCGATCGAAATTCCACACAAATCCCCTAAATTCCATTAGGCCTAAACTGATAGAATTGACATCGACGATCAAATCGAAACACAGCAACGTTCAAGACAGACCGTCTTTTACATTTCACAAACACTTTGAAAACATACTACATGCATGTAGTCCCACAATGGCAGGAGTGTCAGGAGAGTGCAATGATTTGCTTCCTGTCTGTCTCTGTCTCTGTCTCTGTCTCTGTCTCTCTCTCTCTCTCTCTCTCTCTCTCTCTCTCTCTCTCTCCTCTCTCCTCCTTTCTCATTCCCATTACTCTTCTTACTCTCTTCCTCAAGTTACATACATACACACATACACACACATAAACACAAACACAAACATATACATACACTTACATGTATAATAGACATATATATATATGCACACACACACATACATGCACGCACACACACAGTCACATACACACACACACACACACACACACACACACACACACACACACACACACACACACACACACACACACACACACACTAAGTTATATGATAACACATTTATGTTACTTTTATCATTCTCTCTGTCTCTCTCTGTCCATCTGTCTCTCTCTCTGTCTCTCTCTGTCTCTGTCTCTCTCTCTCTCTCTCACACACACACACATTTCACAAACACTTTGAAAACATAATACACAGCATGTAGTCCCACAATGTTACATTTTATATAAGAATATAACTTTTCTCAGCTGACTCTCTTTAGAATATACTGTAATAATCTTTGTATGGAAAACAGAATAGTAGTGGAGATTGACCGTTCATACAGGTTCTGGCACTTTGATTCTGCTCTCTCTCTCTCTCTCTCTCTCTCTCTCTCTCTCTCCTCTCTCTCTCTCTCTCTCTCTCTCTCTCTCCACACACACACACACACACACACACACACACCTGCAGTCGCTTTTATTAATGTTATTTTTGTTTTGAGCCCTCTCATTTTATGAGACACCGATGAAATATGTCAATCTAAACTATTCCACCCAACCCCGTCACCCTCTTACCTATTTTGTAAGTTTATTCATGTGTTTATTTTGAAGGAAGTTTGAAAACTAGACATAGAGAAATATCAGTAACTGAGTAAGCTAAGTGAGAATTTCTGAAAGGAGCCTGAACTGTCATAAAAAGTAAGGAAAAGATTGTCCAGTAACTTTGACCCCAAAGGAGATGAAAATCGGTCACTGATGTTGTTCCATTTAGTTTACATTCCAGCTTGCCTTGTGTAGGTAATATCAGTCAGCAGTCAACTAGTGCATTGGTACACGCGCACTGAAATTGTTATCTAGTACATATATATACATGTACTGGTTCTACATTTGCATACCGATGTCATAGATTATTTGTGACCTGGCAAAATCACATGATACCATATCCAGTGACTTGGCTTTCCTTTGTGTTTAACTTGCTTTGTTCTAACATGGTTAAAAGCATGCATGTGTGATGTTGGCTTACCGCTTGTTTGCAACTATATGCAAGGAACAGGCCTTTCAATTGATATATAGTTAGCTGAAGGGGAGAGCAGTAGTTTTAGATTGTAGCTGTCTCTGCTCTGTAACTTTGAAGAAAGACAGGTTGGATATATGAACAGAACTAAATCATTTTGATGTAAAAGTGTGATTGAAATTAATTGAAGAAGCAAGCAGTCTTGTTGTTTAGTTAAAATCAAAGAAGATTGTCATGATACCATTATTACGTCATGATGATTTCTGACCTAGTAAGTGAAGGGAACTTGGACTAAATGTTTCTGTTAGTGACGGGGTTTAAATCTACTGGTGACGGAAATGACATTGGTGCTACAACGCCACTGGCTTCTCCATGATTTTCAGTTCTAAAACAGTCTGGCAATGACAGTGGGTTTGGTGTTACATGAAGATAGTCTTGCCTCTTAATAAGTCTTATAAGTTATATCAAAATAGCCACTATGAATTTTGACTTTAGTTTACAGTACAAAAAAAATCTTTCTTTTCGTCCATCTACCCACTTGCCACTTAACGGACCACTGACCAGACAGGCTCACAGATTGTTTATGAATGAGTTTCCTCATAAATTTGCTTGAGTCATATATTGCATGTGGTAATATTCTTATTGTTTGTAATGTTAACTTTCTTTATGACTGTTTCTGACACATATTTTTGCCACTCTAAAAAAGTTGATTGACAGCAACGGACTAAAATAGCATGTATGTGTATCTAACCATCACCATATCCATGTTCTTGATTGGCATGTTACTAACAGTCAGACTGATGTCACTGATTAATCTGTTACTGACAAACTCATCTCTGAGCGCATTATATTGTCATTTTCGCTTTGCTTTGATAAACCAGGAAAAACAGTTTAACAGAATGATTTTTGAGGCCAGAAAGCAATACACAGCTGACAATACTGCCACTAACTCAAATTTCCAATTCATTAACCAGGTGATGGGTGCAACAGCTAAAATTGTCCTTCCAAAGAAAAGTTCACCCAAATGCCTCCCAGACAAATTCAGTGATTTCTTCACAGAGAAAATAGAACAAATAAGAAAAAAATTACAGTTTCAACTCTGAATCTTCATCGTTTACCCTGTTTACTGGCATCCCATTTAAATCATGTCAACAAATCAGATGAGATTAAGTGAAAAAAGTTTTTCTTGCATTGTCTAAAAAATCCTGCAGTTTTGACACTGTCCCTGCCTCTCTTCTGTATGACTGTATTGAAGAAATGTCTGCAATTATAATTGAAATCATGAATATTTTTTTTTTTTTTTTTTTTTTTTGAACTCCAAAATCATGCCACAGAGCTTTAAACATGCCCTAGTCAACCCCATATGCTCAAAAATCTTATCTAGATCCTGGTTATCTAAAAAAAAAAAAATCAGTCTGTTTCCAAGCTTTCATTTTCATCCAAGTCCTGAAGCCTATTGTCTTCTTGCAGCTGATGAGTCACCTAGACACCTATAATGCCCTTAACCCTTTTGAGACACTCTATCGTAAATCCAGTTGTACAGAAGCTACTCAGTTGAAAAATGTTGATGATCTTCTGTAGACTTCTAATAATGGAAAAAGTGTCCATTCTATGAAACTTGATCTTTCAGCAGCATTTGACGCTATTGACCATGACATCATGATCTTTAGATTGTCATCCCTGTTTAGCTGCATTGAAACTGTTCATGAGTGGTTCAAGTCACAGCTTTATTATTAATTCAGTTTGTTGTTATCAGTGACATTCGGTCAGCTCCACTTTTGCTGAAATATGGTGTCCCACAGGGTTCTGTTCTGGGCCCAGTTCTCTACACTATGAATTTACAACCTGTTAGCTCTTAGTATTTAATCAGGAGGACGCTACCATATGTTTGCTGATGACACAACTGTGCCACTCTGCTTTCCCAAGAGACATCTCAAGCAGTGCAAGAGAGTCTTAAAACATCATTCAGAACATGACAGCAGGCAATGCGAGAATGAAAGAAAAGAAAAGAAAAAAATCTCACATACACAGGTACAAGGTCAAACCTTAAAAAAGTAACCGCAGAGACCATGGTTATCTCAGACTGGACTATAACCTTCAGCAAAAAAGGAAGGAATCTTGGTGTGTTTCTTGATGAATCCCAGTCTATGTAAGCTCATGTTAACTACTTGAGCAAAATCCTATATCTCCCAGCTGTATGGAAAAAGCAAATTCAGCCTATTTCTTTCCACTGATGCCACAAACAAGCTGTGTGTGTGTTTCATTGTTTCAAGACTAGGCTACTGTAACTCTCCCTTAGTTTGACTTTTCAGTTGTAAGCTATCCACACTGCACTGAATCCAAAACAGTGCAGCTCAGTGTATCCTATGGAAGAGCAAAAGACGCAATGCCAAACTCTTGCAAAAACTACATTGACTTCCAATCAAAGCAAGAATTGCACATGAATTGCCATGACTTCTAATCAAAGCAAGAATTGCACATGAATTGCCACACTCCGCATTTATTGTTTAAATTCGAATGCCCATACCGATACATATATGTCAGAACACCTCCTGCCCTACAATCCTTCCAAAGTTTGCAGATCTTAAAGCCCTTTGACTCCCACACCCTATCCACCAACATCAAAAACTTGACCCTTTGATTTCCTCATCCTGTCCACCAGCTTCATGCGGGAAGCTGCTGGATAGGGTGAGGGAATCAAAGGGTTAACTTCTTGTTTTGCTTACTTGATTAACAATGCAGGATGCTAGTGGACAGGGTGCGGGAGTCAAAGGGTTAACACTACCTCAGTTCTTTTCAACTACTTTTTGAAAGGAATCCTCCATTTTTAGCCCAGCATCATGGAATTCCCTCCCAGTGTCTTTTAAAAAAAAGAGCAGTTGTCTGCTTGCAAAAAGCAGTTGTTTGATTACTTTAAAAAAGCACCTCAGAATTTCTCTCTTTCAGAAATTAATGCTTGTGGCTCTTCTAGGTCCAGTTGTATCACAGTTTCTCTGTGTGTGTGTGTGCGCGCGCATGCGCGTGTGCGCATGTGTGTGCGTGCGTGCATGCATGCGTTTGTGTGTGTGTGTGTGTGTGTATGTGTGTGTGTGTGTGTGTGTGTTTATGTCTGTGTTTGTGTATTTAAAAAAAAACTGCACTGATGCATATGAAACAAATTATATTTGATTCTGTACATTTTTTCTTCCTTAAATATCCTTTGTACTAGTAGTAGTAGTAGTATCTGTTGTTGTTAATGTTACATCACTGCATTGATCCAGTAACACCACCCTCCTGTCTAATATATAGGTCATTATGATTGTGTATCTGTGTTTGCTTGTTGTGTGTGTTTGAAATACTGTTTATCAGGTGATTTATACATTTTTCTTCTTGCATATATGGTGTTTTTTTTTTATGGCTTATATCACTATCATCTATTTCTGTTAATGATAGTGGCTCTTCTAGGTCCAGTTGTATCACAGTTTCTCTCTTTGTGTGTGTGTGTGTGTGTGTGTGTGTGTGTGTGTGTTGTGTGTGTGTGTGTGTATAATTTCAAGCTATGATCTGTTGCTATGATGAACTTTGCTTTGATGTATTGGTGTGTGTATCCCACTATGTTTATACTGTATTACTGTATTGACATTTGATGTATTGGTGTGTGTATCCCACTATGTTTATACTGTATTACTGTATTGACATGGCAGCCCACCCCCCCCCCCCCCCTCCTTTCTCTATTTTTCTATGTAAAGTGCAGTGAACATTCTTTGATCTGGACTATTTGCGCTATGCAAATGGCAGTAATAATAGTAGTAGTAGCAGTAGTAGTAGTAGTAGTATTGTTGTTGTTGGTGGTGGTGGTGGTAGTGTCATTATTATTATTATTATTATTATTATTATTATCATCATTATTATTATTATTATTATTATTTTCATTATTGTTTTTGTTGTTGTTATTATCATTATCATTTTTATGATTAGCATTTCTTTTGTTATTATTGGTAGTAATACATGTGTAAATATTATTTGAATTATGACAACAACTAACACAGAGTAAATTAAGAAAAAACCCAGTGATAATAATAATATAATAATAATATAATAATTACAATATTTATATAGCGCAAAATCTCGATAAAAATCAAATCTAAGCGCTGAACATACACTTACGCATGCGCGCACACACACGCACACACACACTCACACATGGCTATAAATGGGGAAAAAGAATAAAAGCAATGGAAAATTATAGAGAGCATATTATAATTTATATACAAATATATATTACAATGTGATAGGGGTGAGGAAGTCAAAAGGGTTAAGTTTTTGCTTTGCTAGCATGGTTGACAGTACAGGATGCTGGTGGACAGGGTGCAGGAACCAAAGGGTTAATCCTTATTAGTCAGTGGTTCAGTGTACTGCATCAGTTGATGGGTGTATTATCTGAACTTTGCATGGAATAGAGTTACTGATCTTGACTACCGGTACTCAACATGAGTTATCTTGTACTTGTTGGACACTCAACATTTTTGTCTATATCATAAATAGGTATTAATACACAGACATAGATAAATGTTGACACACACACATAGTCACACACACGCACGCACACACAGATACACAGACACATGCAAGCACACAGACACACACACTCAGCTACACACACACACACACACACACACACACACACACACACACACACACACACACACACACACACACACACACACACACACACACACACACACACACACACACACACACACACACGTTTAAAAACGTTACAGTTACTGAGCTAGTTACGTATATATTTGGTGACCTGTCCATGACTTAACACCATTTATATGTGCATGTGCTTGTGTTGGGTGGGAAGGGGGAGTAGTGCTGTGTGTGTGTGTGTGTGTGTGTGTGTGTGTGTGTGTGTGTTCACACATGCATGCTATTATCTAAAACATGTCAGAGAACAGCAAATGTTTCAAAATATTTGTGAGGACAGGTACACACAACACACACACACACACACACACACACACACACACCACACACACACACACACACACACACGCAGACATGCACACGCATGCACACACACACACACACACGCATATACACGTACGCTTGCACGCACACACGCATACACACACACACACGCACACACGCACACACACACACACAACACACACACACACACACACACACACACACACACACACACACACACACACAACACACACACACACTACTCACCCTTCCCACTCAACACAAGCACATGCACATATTAATGGTGTTAAGTCATGGACAGGTCACCAAATATATATATACGTAACTAACGTTTTAAACGTTGCATATGTGTGTGTGTGTGTGTATACATAGGGAGAAAATATTGGACAAACTTGCAGGGTGGCTGAGGACAGAGAGGGGGGAAGATGTAGGCTACTTGCAACAACAAGGGACGGGTGTATATGGAGGGCCATGATCGCCAACGCCATGCTGCAGGGCACATGATGATGATGATGATGATGATGATGATGATGACGACTGTATAACAGACATAATTTTTAATATAAACAAAAAAGAAAGAAAGAAAAGTGAGAGAAGAGAGGTTATGGTGTAAAAACACTAGTGATTTACTGGTCTTTTTGCAGATGTTGCTTATACCATGTCAGAGTTTCACTTTAGGTCATTTAAAATTTGTACACCAATGTGCTGAAGAATGCAAATGTTTATGCTTGCAGCATATATTTATATGTATGTATATATTGGTGGTATGATTTGTCTTTTGCTCTGGGAATGTAACAGCTTTTTGATATTGAATTGCATCCCGTGTTTGTGAGCCCAGTTTAAGAGCTCCCCCCCCCCCCTCCCAAAGATAATCTTGGAGAATAAAGTGATCTTGGTAGTTTTGTATTTTCTATAAAGAGTCAATCATCTGCTGATATCTGATGATGTTAAAAGGTAATCCATATGGCCAGGAAAAGAAGTGGTCCTTAGAATTGTACCTTGAAGTATCTTTCTTTCTAACAAGCAAGCTCGCTCTCTCTCTCTCTCTCTCTCTCTCTCTCTCTCTCTCTCTCTCTCTCTCTCTCTCTCTCTCTCTCTCTCTCTCTCTCCTCTCTCTCTCTCTTCACCCAAATCTACCAGCAGTGACTCGACAGACTCCTTAAGCTTGCGCAAAATCTTACAGGCTGGCAAGGTCTTGAAATAGGGAAGGGAGGGAAGAGACCTATAAAACATTAACCATTTGACTCTCATAACCTATCCACAAACAGCAAAAATTCAAACCTTTTGACTCTCTTACCCCAGGAAGCTGGTGGATTGAGTGAGAGAATCGAAGAGTTAATTTTTTTTTCTTTGCTTGCATGGCTGGCAGTGAAGGATACTGGTAGACAGGGTGCGGTAGTCGAAGGGTTAATTAACCGTTTGACTCCCACGCCTTGTCCACCAGCATTCTGTATTGCAGACCATGCTAGCAAAGCAAAAACTTAACCCTTTGATTCTCTCATCCTATCCACCAGCTTCCTGTAGGAAGCTGGTGGATAGGGTGAGGGAATTAAAGGGTTAAGTTTTTGCAGTTGGTGGATAGGGTGCGGGTGTCAAAGGGTTAAGCTGACACCAGTTGCGTGATCGAAACATTAAGATGGACTGCGAACATGCCGGTGGGGGGGGGGGGGTTGTTTTGTTTTTTTGTTTTGTTTTTGTTGTAGGCTGGGGTTAAATTCAAAATGTCTCATCTTGAAACGTGAATGGAGGCAGTCAGCCTACAGAGGAAGGGACGGACGGAGGGAGGGAGGGAGCGGGGAGTCGAGAAGGGGCGAGGCAGGCGTTGAAGTACTTGTAATTGTTTGCCGATAAGACCGGGTGGTTTGGGTTCAAGTTGTTTCGAAGCGGTAGTCGAAACCGATGACATACTTCGTCGTTCACAACGCCTGTCGCCTCAACACTCGAACTCGATCACGATCAAGATCGTTCGTTGATCGGGTCAGTGGGATTCAGCCGCCTACTAATGAAAAGCCTACAACAGACAACTTGCTTTTTTCTTTCTTTCTTTCTTTTATTGTTGTTTAATGCCCAGCCGACTGCGCAGAGCCATATCAGGGCTATAACCGCTTCAAAACACACAAAACTTCAACAGGGAAAAAAAAAAAAAAAAAAAAAAAAATTAAGTACACATATCAATGCATTCGCGCACATAATCTAAGGACATGCCCCCGGTGTAGGACCATTCCGTCCGATTTATCGCACAGGGGAGATTTAATGACTTGCTGGTACATCGTGTCTCAACGCTGTGTGGCAAAAAGTGGCTCTAATCTTGTTGTCGTCATCGTCATCATGTGGCCTGCCGCATGGCGTTGGCGATCATGGCCCGTAACACGAATCTTTCCCTTGTCACTCGCTGCAAGTAGCCCACATGCACATCTCCCCCCCCCCCTCCCACCCACCATGTCTGTCTTCAGCCACCCTGCAAGTCCATTTAGTATTTTCTCCCTGGGTCTACCTGGTGTTCTCTTTCCCTCCAGCTTTCCTGTTGTGACCATGTGTTCCAATTTCTCTTTCCTTATATGTCCTATAAAATGGTCCTTGTCTTTTCCTAATCTTTTTTTTTTTTTTTTTTATCAATTTTTGTCAGCACCAGCTGTATGCTTATCAAAACTAAGCCTTGCTCTAAGAGAAATGCAATCATCACTGTCCTCCTGCGTGTGGTTTGTACTTAATTCTTAGAATTTTAAGTACACATATCAGTGCATTTGCGCACATAATCTATGGAGATGCCCCTGGCGTTGACCACTCCCTCCAATTTATCGCACAGAGGATTTAAAAAGCAAACTTGAATACAAAGTTAACATAACTAAGACATTAAAAAACATTAAAAAAAACGGGCCTAAATTACCTAAAATTGCACCCGCATATGTCATTTCCCTACAACCAAAAATGCACCCAATACATGTACCCAATTATCAATCCTAAGAGAAAGTGTGTAAGACTTAATCGAACACATACAGGTGAATGGACCAACAAGGCAGAAAATGATAGGAAGAAATGACAGAAACCAAAGGAACAAGGCTGAAACAAAGAAAGAGAGTGACAGAAAAGAGGAAATTTCAAGCACAGAATTTTCAGAAGGTGGGAAAAGAGGACATTTCTAACACAGGATTTCCTTTTTTGTTGTTGTTGTTGTTGTTTTTGTTTGTTAGTTTTTACGTCGACACCCACCTGAAGTGATATGACCGACGGGGATAACCATCCCAGGGAAGTGGGGGAAGGGGGACTTATCTAATCCTACACTGACACCACTAGAACAACCATGATATTAAGATGGGACAGTGAGAAGGCCAGTTTTAATGTAGCGCACTCCACGATTCGAATCCACAACCATTAGCGTGTGAATTCGACGCTCAAACCAACGGAGCTACTGGGGCCCGTAGAAGGTGGGGATAGTGTTTATACTGAAAGACCCCCCCTCCCCCGGGCATCCCCACGGATGGTGGCCCTCAAACGACAGTCCCCATGAACCTCTGACACCAAAACAAAACAAAAACAAAAAACAAAAACAAAAAACAACTGGATTCACATCAAGCAAAGAAGTAATCGTCCATCATCATCATCATCATCATCATCCATCATCATCATCATCAAGTGCCCTGCCACATGGCGTTGGCGATCATGGCCCTCCATATGTGTCTATCCCTTGTTGCCGCAAGCACATCTTCCACCCTGTCTGTCCTCAGCCACTCTGCGAGTCCGTCCAATATTTTTTCAAAGAAGTAATAGAGGAAACAAAACAAAAAAACAAAGGTCACCACGACATTAGGCCATAAAGGGCCGCGGAATGTGGGACAACTTTCACGATGCTGTACGACTGATGATTTCATGATAATAAGATAATAAGGATGATTATCTTAACCCTTTGACTCCCGCATCCCGTCCTGCAACTGCAAAAAAATTAACCCTTTTGGTTCCCTCACCTTATCCACCAGCGTCCTGCAGGAAGCTGGTGGATAGGGTGAGGTAGTCAGTGGGTTAAAGTTTTGCTTTGCTAGCATGGTTGAAATTGCAAGATGCTCGTGGACAAGGTGCAGGAGTCAAAGGGTTAAATGCGGTGGGGTTCCGTCCAGGATTGAGACTGCGGGACAGGGCTCTACTTCTTTGCTTACGATCTTAACCCTTTGACTCCCGCACCCTGTCCACCAGCATCCTGCACTGTCAACCATGCTAGCAAAGCCAAAAAAAACAACTGAACTCTTTTATTCCCTCACCCTATCCACCAGCTTCCTGCAAGAAGCTGGTGGATAGGGTTAGGGAGTCAAAGGGTTAAGTTTTTGCAGTTGGTGGATAGGGTACGGGGAGTCAAAGGGATAGATAATCTATCCTGGCGTCAACCAGGCGTGAGAGATCCAGACACCTGCACTGCTGGTCAGGAAATTTGAGCAACACTGTCAACGACACATGGAAAAGATGTATCCAATCTTTCCAATTATGGGCCAATTGCCCCAACCAGTTGTCTTTGCAAAGTGATGGAGAAAATGGTCAATAAAGGACTGATGTGGAAACTGAAGAATGACGGCATCTTGGCAAATGGATGAGACTTGACTGTATGGTCCCAGTCTTCCCACTGAGCTCATAAATGGTTCAGTTATGTTTGGTTCAGTTGTGTTACCCGTTGCCTGGAAAATTTAAAATCAAAATGATGTAGGCCTACAAGCCTTTCCCTCCCCGTCAACCGCGTCGAATTCGTTGTCTTACTTACGGGGTGTATTGAGTCAGGCATAGTGTTGACTATCCGATTTCTGTCTTTAATGCACAGTGTCGTGTGTGGTGGACTGGGGAGGAAACCGCACACATTATGATTATCGTGCGGAAGGGTACGCCCAGAACATTTGCAGCCCTATGTTACTTAAGCGTTGCGGAAAACTTAACTTACGACTGACTGAACACTGAGTGTCGCGCATGTCGGAACGAAGACAGCATTGTAAAGGCAGCCAGATTTTTTATGTGTGTGTGTGTGTGAATTCGAGGAAGGAACACGTTCCTGGAGGACGCACACATCCTTGCACGCACACACACATACACCTACACATACTCACACACACCACACACACACACACACACACACACATACACACACACACACACACACACACACACACACACACACACACACACACACACACAAACACACACAACACACACAACATACAAACAAACAAACAAACAAAAACACAACACACACGCACATACAAACCACATATACACACACACACACAAACACACACACACACACACACACACACACACACACACACACACACACACACACACACACACACACACACACACACACACACAGAGCACACAGCAGAATACAACACAACATACACACACAAAGAAACACACACACACACACACACACACACACACACACACACACACACACACAACACAACACAACACAACACAACACAACACAACACAACACAACACAACACAACACAACACACACAGTGAAATTCATTACAAACTTGTGAAGCACATGCCGGAAAATGGTTTAGAAACTGTTGAAAGTGTACAGTTACACCTCGACAGGATTCTTTCCTCCCTCGTGGCAGAAAGCTCTGATCATCCCTCTGCCTAAACCTGGAAAAGATTTATCCAATCCATCCAATTATCGGCCAATAGCTCTAACCAGCTGTCTTTGCAAAATAATGGAGAAAATGGTCAACAGCAGACTGATGTGGAAACTGGAGAATGACGGCATCTTGGCTAAAGAACAATGCGGTTTTTGCAAACACCATTCCAAGTAGACCATTTAGTTTGCCTTGAAACGACCATCCATAATGCATTTCTGAAGAAACAGCATGTAGTGGTTGTCTTCTTTGATCTGGAGAAAGCATATGATACCACCTGGAAAACAGGAATTCTTATGGATCTACATAAACTGGATTTTCAGGGTCACCTACCCCTGTTATCCAAAATTTTTTGGCCAAGCGACAGTTTCAAGTAAGGATTGGTACTACTCTGACATCCATGAGCAAGAGCTGGGTGTACCATAAGGGAGCTTTCTCTTTCCTGCGCTGTTCAGTATCAACATCAACAATATAGTCAAGTCTGTGCAGCAGGGCTCAGACTGTTCCCTGTTTGTGGACAATTTTGCAGTTTACGCAGGTGGAAGCTACTTTGCAGGCGTTCAGCAGCGGCTGCAGCTGTGCGCAGATAGGATCCAGCAGTGGGCAGAGACAAACGGTTTTACTTTTTCCGCAACCAAAACACAGTGTATCCACTTTCATAACCTGCGACAATTCTTTGCTGATCCAGAAATCCATCATTCCAGCTGTTAAAGAAGCTAAATTTCTGGGATTGATCTTTGATCAAAAGTTGAATTTTCTCAGTCATATCCAGCATCTTAAAACCTCGTGGCAGAAAGCTCTGAATATTCTTCGAGTTGTAGCTCGTACAGACTGGGGTGCCGACAAGAAAACGCTACTTCACTTGTTCAGAGCTTTAATTCGCTCTAAACTGGACTATGGCTGCGTAGTACATGGCTCCGCGAGACGTCGTACCTAAATGCACTAGATCCCATTCACCATCAAGGGCTGCGCCTATGTCTTGGTGCATTCAGAACAACTCCTGTCTGTGGTTTGTACGCAGAGAAATGGGAGCCCTCCCTGAGCAACCGTAGACTGAAAGTAACATTAAATTTCTGTCTGAAACTGTTCTCTGAACCGGAAAATCCAGCCAACGACTGTGTCTTCAACCCCAGATTTCAAAGTGAATTTGGAAAACATCCAAAAGTCACTCGTCCTTTAGGAATCCGTATCTGTCCCCATATGGAAAAGGCAGATATAAATTTAGCAGTTGTTAACGACTTCTCGAAATTTCCAGACTGCCCTTCAAGGACCTTGAAAACACCGAAGGCTTGTTTTGATCTTGCTTCCTTCCGTAAAGACTGTACCATTTCTGTCAGAAATATCCGTCATCTGATGGAATCTTCCATGATGTATCCAAGTATGATGAAGGTGTTGCTGCCGCTGCCTTCTGTTCCGAGATTCCCAATCGAGCATTTTCAAAACTTATTCCGTCTGACTGTTCCGTCTATACTGCTGAACTGACTGCTTTGGTTTTGGCACTAAGAATGGTGTCCAAATCCAAGCATAAAGATTTTCTCATTTTTTTCGGACTCCCTTTCTGCTCAGCAGACAATTGCTGGCCGAAACACTAGTCACTCTGAACTTCTGAAGTTCTTCGAACTGTTTTCTACTCTTACATGTGAAGGTTACCGGGTTGTTTTTGCCTGGATTCCTGGCCATGTTGGTATTGGTGGCGGTGAAAGGGCTGACTACCTGGCCAAGAAGGCCACAAGGGAAAAGATGTATAAATCCTTGATTCCTTAAACAGATGTAAAATCGAAAGTACACAGTTACGTGAGAAATCTGTAGCAGGAGGATTGGAATGAACAGACAGATAACAAACTTTTCCAAATCCGCCCTAGCCTGAAAGAAAATCTCCCATTTGCTTCAGGGAACCATAAGAAAGAGACGGTGTTATATAGTTACACACGGGTCACATTCATTCGTACCTTTTAAAAAATGATGAAACACCGTGGTGTTATACCATGTGACGAGCCGTTGAGCATCAAGACACCTCCTCCTTGATTGCTGGGACTTGTACGATGCGAGACAAAAGCACTACACGCGGACTCCTTAAAGAACCTCTTCCGAGAAGTCCCTCCTGATGCAGTTTTCCACTTTTTAGATTTCACCTGATGTGATTTTACGTCCGTTTTTCTTTAATTGCATTTTAGACTTGAAAGGTTAACGGTGAGCATGATTTTAACTGTTGTCTTTTATCTTAACAGGGTTGTCGTTTTTTGACGTGGTGTTAGCCCTGATACGGCTGTAGTAGTCGGCTGGGCTGTAAGCAATATGAACTGGAGCACTTTTTGAAACGATGATGATGTCATACTACTTCATATTAAACAACACACTCTACTGTATCAGAGGTATACAACAAACAGGGACAGATTTACATATGTATGTGATGAATAGACACCTTGTTATCTTCCTGTAGAGGTCTCTAGTCATCGTCATCATCATCATGTGCCCTGTCGCTTGGCGTTGGTGATCATGGCCCTCCACGAATCTATCATCCCCTGTCGGTGCAAGCAAACATCTCCCACCCTCTCTGTCTTCAGCCACCCTGCAAGTCCGTCCAATATTATCTCCCTGGGTCGATCTGGTGTTCTCTTTCCCTCCAGCTTTCCTGTTGTAACCAGGTGTTATAATTCCCCTTTCCTCATAAAATGTGCTATAAATTGTTGCTTGTCTTTTCCTAATCTTCTTTGTTAATAATAATCTTCTTGTGTCTGCCTCCTTCAAGACTTGTCTCGTTTGTTTTCTTTGCTGTCCATGGAACTCTCAACATTCTTCTTAGAAAACCACATTTCAGTTGCCTCAGTTTTGTTCTGGCTTTGCGTGTTGATTGTTCACGCCTCACAACCGTACAACAGTATCA
>JAPXFY010000034.1:19306024-19311024 GCA_030674185.1 Monoplex corrugatus
TGTTGTGTCCCTCTCTGTCTCTGTCTCTGTCTCTCTCTCTCTCTCATTTCTCTCTCTGTCTTTTTTTTATGTCTTTATTTCTCTCTCTCTGCCTTTCTCTCTCTCTTTCTCTCTCTCTCTCTCTCTGTCTGTCTGTCTGTCTCTCTGTCTGTCTGTCTGTTCTGTCTCTGGCTCTCTCTCTCTTTCTCTCTCTCTCTCTCTTTCTCTCTCTCTTCTCTCTTTTTCTCCCCTCTCTTCTCTCTCTCTCTTCTCTCTCTCTCTCTCCTCTCTCTCTCTCTCTCTCTCTCTCTCTCTCTCCCCCCCTCGCTGTCGCTCTCGTCTCTCTTGCTGTCCTCTCCCCCTCTCCTCTTGTCTGTCTGTCTGTCTGTCACTCTCTCTTTCTCTCTATCTTTCTCTCGCTCTCCCTCTCGCTCTCTCTCTCTCTCTCTCTCCTCTCTCTCTCTCTCTCTCTCTCTCTCTCCTCTCTCCTCTCTCTCTCAGTATTTTCTCAGATGCGTGTATGCTAGTTCTTCTGATTGTTTTGTACACTGTGCAGGTGTTATGTTCCTGCACAGTCTACGTACGTACTCCATCTTCTTCGGGTAACCCCGCCATGTAAACAGCCATACTCTTTTACCGCTGTAACAGGCCTACAAACTGGGTTGTTTTCACTGGAAAATAATTCAGCACTTTGTGTAATTTGCTTTCGATGGACTAAGTACACAAGTAGCTATTCACAATACATGTATATATTCTTTTCACTCAGTTCTGTGCAAGAAATTTCCTCTTTCTGTCTGTCTGTCTGTCTGTCTGTCTGTCTGTCTCTCTCTCTCTCTCTCTCTCTCTCTCTCTCTCTCTTTCTTTGTTTCTGCCTTGTTCCTTTGCTTTCTGTCATTTCTACCTATCGTTTTTGCATGCCTTCAGGTCGATTCACCTGTATTGTTCGATAAAGTCTTACATACTTTCTCTTAGGATTGATGATTGGGTACATGTATTGGGTGCATTTTGGCTCTAGGGAAATGAGATATGCGGAAGCAATTTTAGGTAAATTAAGTCCGTTTTTGTATTTATTTTAGTGTGTTAGTTATGTTTAACTTTGTATTCAGGTATGTTTTTTTTTAAAACTCCCTGTGCGATAAATTGGACAGAATGGTCAGCGCTAGGGGCATCTCCTTGGATTATGTGCACGAAGACATTGACTTGTGGACTTAATTTTCTTTTCCTTTTTTTTTTTCCTCTTGAAGCATTGTGTATGTTTTGAAACGGTTATAGCCCTGATATGTCTCTGCACAGTCGGCTGGGCTTTAAGTAACAATAACAGTAAGGGCTTAATCTTGTTCACATTTCAGTACCTAAAAGATAACACAAGAAGAGAATGAATTTGTTGAAAGAAATGTACTGTCTAAAAAAATTTTTTTTAAAAAAGGGGGGGGGGGGGGGTGGAATCTCTGTTCTTGTAGATCTTGTAGATTATTACTCACAGTACGTACATATCTTACAACTCACGTACACGCGAATGTTTTACAGAACAGTTTTGACATCAAACGACACCGATGTTGTATTGCAGCGGTTGATGATGGTGCTGACAGAATTCCTGGCAGTATCTTGATGATGATGAAAGAATCCTGTGGCACTGAAGGATGTGATGCACTAAATGTTCAAATTTAAGGATGGGATGCGTTAAATGTTCAAATTTAAGGATGTGATGCACTAAATGTTCAAATTTAAGGATGGGATGCATTAAATCTCAAATTTAATGTTAGAGAGATGCTAGATGCAACGAGAGATAGAGATGATTGGAAGTCCATGGTCGCCAACGCCATGCAGCAGGGCACCTGATGATGATGATGATGATGATGATGATGATGATGATGATGATGCATCATTAAATGTTCAAATTTAAGGATGGGATGCATTAAATGTTCAAATTTAAGGATGGGGTGCATTAAATGTTCAAATTTAAGGATGGGCTGCATTAAATGGTCAAATTTAAGGATGGGATGCATTAAATCTCAAATTTAAGGATGGGATGCATTAAATGGTCAAATTTAAGGATGGGATGCATTAAATGTTCAAATTTAGGGATGGGATGCATTAAATGTTAAGATTTAAGTCCTAAAAGAGCAGTACCACAATGAAACAGATTCACGAAAAACAACTTGTTTAACCGAGTTGAACATGATGCGGGTCATTCAATCACAACAGTTGTCTGTACAAATCCAAACAAGTATGACTGCCCGCATTCAAGCAAACAGGAACCAGAAAAAACAACAACAGCAACAACAACAACAAAAACACGAAAATAGAATCAGAACGCGTATTCAATACAACCAGACGAGACAGGCGCAAATTTCCGGCCAACTGGTCTTTGTCAAGTGTAAATGTAAGATCACAGACGAACAAACGCCAAATACAGAAATTAAGAGAAAAAGACTGAAACTTCCCTGCTGCTCACAGTCAGAGCAGTTACCTTGGTAACTTCAAGAAGAGTTGGGACATAATGAAACTGGCTTTGTCAAAACTTGTACTGAAAGTCTGTCAGAAAGTCTTGTACTGAAAATATGTCAGAAAGTTTTAGTTTACAAGGCTATCAGAATAGTTATCTTTACTAGTCCAAGAAAAGTGGATTCGGCCATAATCAAATTGGCTTTATCGAAACATATACTGAAAGTCTGCCAAGAGCTGGTTTCAGCCATAGTGAAATCGGCTTTATCGAAACATCTACTGAAAGTCTGTCAAGAGTTGGTTCTGCCATAATCAAATTGGCTTTATCGAAACGTATACTGAAAGTCCATCAAGAGCTGGTTCTGCCATAATCAAATTGGCTTTATCCGAAACAACATATACTGAAAGTCTATCAAGAGTTGGTCCAGCCATAATCAAATTGGCTTTATCGAAACATATACTGAAAGTCTATCAACAGTTGGTCCGGCCATAATCAAATCGGCTTTATCGAAACGTATACTGAAAGTCTATCAGAAGACTGACGTTTACAAGGCTGTCAGTTATCTTTACAAGTCCAAGAATAGTTGGGTTGGCTTTATCAGAACTGTCAACTGGTCTGTTTGAACAGTTATCTTTGATACTGATACTTGTTCACCAGGACTAGCAACTATCTTTACAATGAAATCAGATTCATCAAAACTTGGCCTTTGTTTCTAAAAGTGGAAACGAGCTTGACGGTAATATTAACGGGAGAACGAGAACGGATTATGAAAGAAACTGCTTTGTTTAGTTTTGATTGTTATTTTTCTGACTTTCTCTTTCTTTTCATAATAATTGTTATTTCGTAGGGGACTGATGGTGAGGGAGTCAAAGGGTTAAGTTTTTGCTTTGCTAACATGGTTGACAATGCGAGGATGCTGGTGGACAGGGTGCGGGAATCAAAAGGGTTGAAGATGAGACAGTAAGAAGGCCAGTTTAGTAGCGCACATCATGTTTCGAACCTAAAACCATTGGCACGTCAGTCCGACGCTCCACGAATCGAGCCGGTAAGACCCGAGCGGTAAATTATGTAACACGCGCTCCGCCGTCGTTTCCGGTCGCAGGCCAATGAAAATGGTTGTTGGGAGCTTGTCACTTGTTCTCAACCGTCAATTTAATAAAAGAAAGTCCCCGCCTTCGCACTGTTGGTCAGCTGGATTACACTGTTTGTTTCTTGGCTTTAAAGATTTATTAGTCGTGTTATGAAGACAAACATGTGAGCTCCTTTGTACGCTGTGGCTGTGAGGAGATAAGGAAGCAAGGAATTAAGATTTGCATACCGATAGTTAGGTAGGGTAAACATCAAGCTGATGTCAGATTGGCGCGGGGGTAGGGAGGGGGTTGGGGGTGTTGGAGGTGGAGGTGGAGAGAGCACTCTTCAACAACAAATTGCTGGTCCTTATGGTTTGTTCATTTGTTTTATTTAATTTAATTTAATTTTATTTTGTTTTTTATTTTTTGTTTGTTTTTGTGTGGTGTGCGTGTGCGTGTGCGTGAGTGTATGTACGTGCGTGTGTACGTGTGTGTGTGCGTGAGTCTGTGTGTTTGTGTGCGTGCGTGTGCGTGTGCGTGGTGTGTGTGTGTGTGTGCGCGCGCGCGCGCGCGTGCGTGAGTGTGTGTGTTATGTGTGCAGCATTTGTGGCGTGTGTCAGTATTTGCGTGCGCGCGGCGCGCGTTGTATGTGGTGTGTGAGTGAGTGTGTGTGTGTACGTGTGTGTGTGTGTGTGCGTGTGTGAGTGTGTGTGTGTGGTGTTAAAAATCGTTCCGACTTTCTCAGATGCATGCATATAGTTATACATGCGTGTTGTCGTGGTCACATTGTGCAGGTCATGTGTTGCTGATGCACACTTTGCATTCCCCGTTTTCCGTAAGCGTACATGCTTGAGTGTTTAACTCAACATGTTTCCATAAACCAGCCACTGATTTGACTTGTTATTATCGTTATTGTTGTTTACAGCCCAGCAGACCTCATAGAGCCATATCAGGGCTATAGCCACTTCAAAACATACAAAACCTCAACAGGAAACTATTTTAAGAAGAAGAAAAAAAAAAAAAAAGAAGAAGAAGAAAAAAAATTAAGTAAATAAAATTATATCAATGCATTCGCGCACATAATCTAAGCACATGCCCCTGGCGTTGACCACTTCGTCCAATTTATCGCGCAGGGGATTTAAAAATAGCATACCTGAATACAAATAAATTATAAGCATACCTAAGGACACCAAAACATGTATAAAAACGGGCATAAAATACCTAAAACCGCTTCCGCATACCTCACCTCCCTAGAGCCAAAAATGCACCCAACGCATGTACCGTAAGAAAAAGTACGTAAGACTTTATCGAACACGTACAGGTGAATGGACCATTAAGACAGAAAATGATAGGAAGAAATGACAGAAAGCAGAGGAACAAGGCGGAAACAAAGAGAGAGGGACAGAAAAGAGGACATTTCTAGCACAGTATTTCCAGAATGTGGGGATGTTATCTATACTTCAGGGGCCTCCGCCATCCCCACGGGGAGATGATTTGACTTACAG
>JAPXFY010000034.1:19313524-19356024 GCA_030674185.1 Monoplex corrugatus
ATTGTTCTTGTTGTTTAAAGCCCAGCCGACTGCGTAGAGCTATATCAGAGCTATAACCGCTTCAAAACATGCAAAATTTCAACAGGGGAAAAAAAAAAAGAAAAAGAAAAAAGTACACATGTCAATGCATTCGCGCAAATATCTAAAGAAATGCCCCTGGCGTTGACCACTCCGTCCAGTTTATCGCACAGGGGATTAAAAAAACAATTACCTGAAAACAAATCTAAGCATACCTATGGACACCAAAACATTTAAAACGGGCTTAAATTACCTGAAATTGCTTCCACATATCTTACCTCCCTAGAGCCAGAAATGCACTCAATACATGTACCCAATTATCAGTCCTAAGAAAAAGTAGGCCTTCGTAAGACTTTATCGAACGCATACAGGTGAATGGACCATTAAGGCAGAACATTATAGGAAGAAATGACAGAAAGCAAAGGAACAAGGCAGAAACAAAGAGAGAGAGACAGAAACGAGGAAATTTCTTGCACAGAATTTCCAGAAGGTGGGGATACTATTTATACTGAAAGAGCCCCCGTCATCCCTACAGGGGTAGAAAAACAACTCAGTAGCAGAGAAAAAGAAACGTAAGGAAGAAGCTCTGTGAAATGTATTATTGGACATGACCTAAACATGATGTCCCTTGAGCTTGATAATAGACATCTCTGTCCAACGAATCTTAGGTTATAGGTAGTCGGAAATCAAAACAAAAACAACAACAACAACAACAAATGTGTGTGTGTCGTCGAAAACAAAAACGAAACTCAGTGAGATGCAGACCAGAAAGTCTTTCAGCTCGACACGGTAAAAAGGTAAAGACTGTCCCGTAGATTACTCATCACCATCATCATCATTATGTGACCTGCCGCCTGGCGTTGGCGATCATGGCTGTCCATACGAATCTATCCCTTGTCGCTGCTAGTACATCTCCTACCCTCTCTGTTCTCAGCCACCCTGCAAGTCCGTCCAATATTTTCTCCCTGGGTCTACTTGGTGTTCTCTTTCCCTCCAGCTTTTCTGTTGTGACCAGGTGCTTTAATTTCTCTTTCCTCATGAAATGTCCTATAAATGCTGCTTGCCTTTTCCTAATCTGGGAGATAATTTCTACGTGACTCTCAAGAGTTATGTCCTTTGGTTGATATGATAAAAATTCTCCCAGCTTCCCTCTTATTTCGTTGGTATTACCTATATGCCTTGGAAGCAACCCTGTATATGTTCTGTCTTGTCTATGTGTGTGTGTTTGGTCAGTTCAAGAATAAAAGACTATGTCAATCTTGAACATAAGACCAATATATTGTATTGTTTCTCTCCTCTCTCATAGTTGTGTGTAGGGTAGTTGCAGAGTATAAAGGTAGGCTTGGGCGCTCCTTTTTTGAGGAGTGTTCTGAGCTTACGGTTTTTGTACTTTGTATCTGCTTCTATGCTAGCTGAATGGGTAGCGCAAACTATGTTAGATTTGAGAGGTTCAACAACATGGGAGATAATTTCTACGTGACTCTCAAGAGTTATGTCCTTTGGTTGATATTATAATCTTCTTTGTTAATGATCTTCTTGTTTCTGCCTCCATCAAGACTTGTCTTGTCGTTTGTTTTCTTCACTGTCCACGGAACTCTTCGGCATTGTTCTTAGAAACCACATTTCAGTTGCCTCAATTTTTGTTCTGACTTCGCGTGTTGACTGTCCGCGCCTCACAACCGTGCAACAGTTTCGGTTCTGTTTAACACTCAAGAACTCGCTTCCGTAGCTTTGCGGTCGTAGGAAATTGAGGTGTTAGAGGCCTCGACGTGTCTCGTGGCTGGCATTATGAGAGTGGTGCCCATTTCCTCGCCGTCTGTGCTTTACTTTTCCCAACCCTTTTTATAACAGAGTGGATTGGAGGCCGCACACACTTTTTTTTGGTCTTTTTCTTTCTTTCTTTCTTTCTTTCCTTCTTTCTTTCTTTCTTTCTTTCCTTCTTTCTTTCCTTCTTTCTTTCCTTCTTTCTTTCCTTCTTTCTTTCTTTCTTTCCTTCTTTCTTTCTTTCTTTTTTGTTTTTGTTTTTGGTTGTCTTTTTTTTTTTTTTTTTTTTTTTTTTTTTGGTTACCGTAGTTTATAGAAACCAATTGATCTCTCAGATGCACTGGTGTCGAGAGAGCCATAACACACACACACACACACACACACACACACACACACACACACACACATGTATTATATTATATTATATTATATTATATTATATTATATTATATTATATTATATTGTATATATAGGTAGAAAGAAACTCTAGGGAGAGCTAGACAACAGAAGGTCTTCAGAGAAGTAACCCCCTTTAGACAAGTGTTTCGGCCCTGAATTCCTTACACTCTCGGGGGGCCGGGCCACATCCAGGTCATGACTCCTGGATGCCCTTCTGCTGTTGTCTTATTTTTTATTTTTTTTTAAAAATTTTCCCACGCCGGGGATCGAACCTGGGCGATTCTGCGCTTCAGAACTGCGGTACGCGGTTTTACCAATGTGCTAACGGGGCACACATCATCTGTAGGGAATTTAATCCTTATGAAGTTCACTTTTTTCGTTCCTCCTTGCCCAGATCCAGCTTGAGCTCCTTTCTGCTGCCTCTGCCATCGCTTTAAGGGCTCTAGTCCTCTTCTTCCCAGAAATGGCGAGTTGTTTCATGAGATCATAAGCGGAGGTGCCCACAAACCCTCTTGCCCCGACCTCTATGGCGAAGATTTTGACCCGCAGACCTGCTTTCTTCAGGGTGCTGGCAAGACCGGCGTATTTTTCGGTCTTGTAGATATGTGCTTCTTCCATTCTGCTTTCGTATGGCACAGTGACTTCTATCAGAATCACTTGTTTCGAGGAGTCAGAGTGGAGAGCGATGTCTGGTCTCATGCCTGTCTTGCTGATGACATCTGGGTAATTTCTCCACTCTGGGAGGTCTGCTGTACACTCCCAGTCGACTGCTCCATCCAGAAGACCCTTTGGCAATGTGCTGGTTGTCATAGCACTTTCGGGCCAGACCTGTTTCCCTCCTGCTTTGTAGAACGTTGTCATAGCAATTGGTGCGTTTGGGGTCATGGTTTTTTCGCTAACCACATCTGTGATCACTTTCAGAACTTGGTTGTGCCTCCATGTATACCTTCCTTGGGCTAGCGCTACTTTGCAAGAGCTTAGGACATGTTCCACTGTTTGTTTCTTCTGACAGAGCGGACATGCTGGGTCGTCTGCTTTCCCCCATTTCACTAAGTTTGCATTCGAGGGGAGCAGGTCATATACAGATCTGAGGAGGAAGCTTATCCTTAGAGGAGCCATGTGCCACATATCGTTCCAGCTGAGACTTCTTTGGAGTGCACTGTCCCATGTTGTCCATTGCCCCTGTTGACCTTGCTGGACTGCCTTCTGCACTCTTTTGACATCTTCTTCTTCCTTCAACTCCTGTATGATCATGTCTCTTTTTTCCTTCCCTTTGGCTTTGGACCACCACTGCATTTTTGTTGCTCCCAGTCCCTGTCTGTTGGTTTGCGTGTGTCCAATTATTTCTTTGATGCTGAGGTTTCTCTTGGCATTGTTTACAGCCTCTTGGACTTTCCACTTTCTGCCAGTTCTCAGCTTTGGATGAACTGATCTCACGATATTGTCTTCCGATTCCTCCAGCATGCTCAACAGTCTTGCTTTTCCAATATATATATTGTAGATAAACCAAAGAAACTAGACAACAAACTAGAGTTTTGAGCCCAGTACTTCGGCCAGTGGCCTTCCTCAGGGGACTGTTCATATATATATTTGAGAGAGACAGAGACAAAGACACAGAGAGAGAGAGACTGTATAGGCTTTTTCTTTTTGCATTCGTAGCCATAGATGCTGTTTGCACACTCTGCGAAAACGAAATCAAAAGTATAAAACTAACGATGAAATAAGACCAATGAATTGAAACTGACACGGAGTCTTTTTGGGATTCATGTGCACGACGAAAATGTGTTCCCGTGCCCACTAACAAAGCTGAAATATTTGTTTCTTATATAATAATAATAATATATATAATAATAATAATAATAATAATAATAATAATAATAATAATAATAATAATAATAGTAGTAGTAATAGTAGTAGTAGTAGTAGTAACGTTTTTATTATTATCATTCTTCTTCTTCTTTTCTTCTTCTTTTTCTTCTTCTTCTTCTTCTTCTTCTTAACGTTGTTACTATTATCAGTCTTCTTATTAGTAGTACTAGTAGTAGTAGTAGTAGTAACGTTATTACTATTATCAGTCTTCTTCTTCTTATTATTATTATTATTTTTATTATCATTAAAGGACGATATGTCACATCAGCAGAATAAAAAACAGAAGACAGAAACCCTATGAGGGGGCTGGCACAGATCACTTTATAAGTAGGCCAAGCAGTTGGATAAGTAGGCCATGCAGTTGGATAAGTAGGCCAAGCAGTTGGATAAGTAGGCCAAGCAGTTGGATAAGTAGGCCATGCAGTTGGATAAGTAGGCCAAGCAGTTGGATAAGTAGGACAAGCAGTTGGATAAGTAGACCATGCAGTTGGATAAGTAGGCCATGCAGTTGGATAAGTAGGCCATGCAGTTGGATAAGTAGGCCAAGCAGTTGGATAAGTAGGCCAAGCAGTTGGATAAGTAGGCCATGCAGTTGGATAAGTAGGCCAAGCAGTTGGATAAGTAGGCCAAGCAATTGGATAAGTAGGCCATGCAGTTGGATAAGTAGGTCAAGCAGTTGGATAAGTAGGCCAAGCAGTTGGATAAGTAGGCCAAGCAATTGGATAAGTAGGCCATGTAAGTGGATAAGTAGGCCAAGCAGTTGGATAAGTAGGCCATGCAGTTGGATAAGTAGGCCAAGCAGTTGGATAAGTAGGCCATGCAGTTGGATAAGTAGGCCATGCCATTGGATAAGTAGGCCTTGCAGTTGGATAAGTAGGCCAAGCAGTTGGATAAGTAGGCCATGCAGTTGGATAAGTAGGCCATGCAGTTGGATAAGTAGGCCAAGCAGTTGGATAAGTAGGCCATGCAGTTGGATAAGTAGGCCAAGCAGTTGGATAAGTAGGCCATGCAGTTGGATAAGTAGGCCATGCAGTTGGATAAGTAGGCCAAGCAATTGGATAAGTAGGCCATGCAGTTGGATAAATAGGCCTTGACGAAGCTATCAATGCATGTCGAAAGAAGGATGGATCTTTTGAAGTGGAAGATGTCGTCTCTATGCTGATTCAAGATGACTCACTGCGTCGTCGCCAGGTACTGTTGCTCTCTTGTCTTCACACATGCTGTTTCAGTTTCAGTTTCAGTTTCGGTTTCTCAGGCTGGCGTCACCGTGCTCGGAATGCATTCCATATGCACTGTCGTTACAGGTGCATATTAAGAACTGGATGACATACAATAAGCTTCAGCTTAACGACGACAAGACAGAAGCTATCCTCATTGGCACCCGTCAGAAACTTTCTCAGCTACCTCCTCTTTCTCTCCCATTATGTAACACATCAGTCCCAATTTCTGATTCAGCTAAAAACCTTGGTGTCTGCCTTGACTCTACCCTCTCCATGAACAACTTTGTTTCTCAAACTGCCAGATCTTGCTACTATCACCTCCATCATGTAAGCCTGATCAGGAATATCTCTGTGGAAACAACTGCAAAACTTGTTCTCTCCTTCATAATGTCTCGCATTGACTATTGCAATTCACTCCTGTCTGGTCTTCCTGCCTCCACCATTCACATCCTACAGCGCATTCAAAACAATGCTGCACGCCTTGTACTCAAAAAGAAAAAAGCTGACCACATCTCCTCTCCTGGCACAACTTCACTGGCTCCCTGTATCAAAGCGCATACAGTACAAACTAGACACTATGTGCTACAAAAGCCTCAAAAACGCAGCCCCCGATTACCTGTCAAGCCTACTTGAGATCTATGTTCCCTCACGTACCCTCCGCTCTGCCTCCGATCCTCTGACTTTTCGCTTTCCACGCACTAAGCTCAATACCTATGGTCCACGAGCCTTCTCTGTTTCTGGTCCACTCTCCTGGAACAAACTTCCTCTCTCAGTCCGTCAGCAACCTACTTTTGTCTCCTTCAAGTCCGCTCTCAAAACTCACCTTTTCTCCTCTGCATAAAATCCTGACCTCACTCAACCCCCTCTGCAGCCTGTCTCCACTCGGAGGGGAATCACATTGTAATATTTAATTGTACATAATATGCTCTCTATAATTTTCCATTGCTTTTATTCTTTCTCCCCATTTTTAGCCATGCGTGTGTGTGTGTGTGTGTGTGTGTGTGTGTGGGGTGTGTGTGTGTGTGTGTGTGCGGTGTGCGTGCGGTGTGTGCGTGCGTGCGTGTGTGTCTGTTCAGCGCTTAGATTTGATTTTATCAAGATTTTGCGCTAATAAATATTGTAATTATAAGCAGTTGCTTTACCGACCGTTCTGTGGGGGTCCATTGCATTACAAACAAGTCTTTAGTCTTTGAAGGGACTGATGTGGGAATTCGAACCCACAGCCTTCCCAGTCAGTTTTCTGTTGCGCTAACCACTACACCACGGCGACTGGTTAGATGTCTGAAAGTGAAATGCATATTTGTTTGTTTGTTTTTTGTTTTGTTTTTCGTTGTGTGTGTGTGTGTGTGTGTGTGTGTGTCACTGTGTGTGTCACTGTGTGTGTGTGTCACTCTGTGTGTCACTGTGTGTGTCACTCTGTGTGTCATGTGTGTGTCACTCTGTGTGGGGTGTCACTCTGTGTGTGTGTGTGTGTGGTGTGTGTGTGTGTGTGTGTGTGTGTGTGGGGTTGTGTGTGTGTGTGTTGCTTGGTCACATCTTCACAAGGGAAGCAACCGTTTCTTTTCCGCGCTTGCTTGTTGGGATCACGACAATCTTGTCCACGTTTACTTTACCTCACAGAGGACATTTTGAAGCAGTGATGACGCCATCCAAAGACACAACCAACCGTCTTTACCAAGGATGCAAATGAGGGAAAGGTGGATTCGGAATGTTAGCGCAGCATGTGTTTTATCTCTTCAGATAAGGACTCCCTTGTGGATTGGCTACCTCGGAAAATTATGCATTGTCATGATGTAGGCATGAAAATGGGCACGTTTTTTCCTCATGGTATGACATTTGGTGTTATTCGTATATACAGAAGCCGTGAACAAAATTTTAATTGTTTTATTAAAGTGGGTTTAAAAAGTTGGATTGTTCGTAGAGGTAATTTAACAGTTACACATAAAGGAAAAAAATGCATGATAGAATACGTGTTTTGGAAAACAGTATATACATACATATATACATATATATATATATGTGTGTGTGTGTGTGTGTGTGTGTGTGTTGTGTGTGTGTGTGTGTGTGTGTGTGTGTGTTGTAATATACATATATGTATATTTTATATATATATATAATTATGTGTGTGTGTGTGTGTCTATCTATCTCTCTCTGTATAATTCGATAAATGAAACTTGTGAAGAAATCCCTAAGGCAGATAGAAAAGCTAAAAGGAGCTGGATGATAATGAAGTTTTGGGCTTGATGTTGGAAAGGAGGAGGGCAAAGAGAAAAGAGGAGATATACAGGAAGATAAAAAAGAAATCAGGTAATGGTGCAAGGAAGCTTGGCTGAACACAAAATGCAAAGAGATAGAAGACCGACACAGACGAATTGAAGAAATTGTCCACAGGAAAAATACATGCACATCAACCGGTTGCTTAAAATCGAAAGATGGCACGCTTATCATGGAAAAAGACAAAATACTGGACAGATGGGGAGAGTACATTAAAGACCTTTTTGAGGATGACAGAAACGAAGAACACATTATAAAAAAGAACTTTGAAGGACCACCCATAATGAAAGATGAAGTTAGAGCAGCACTGAAAAAGATGAAACCAGGAAAAGCCCCAGGACCAGACAGCATTACTACAGAGATGATTGAAGCCCTGGAGGAATTTGGCATAGAAAAAATAAGTCCTCCTAAATGAAATTTACGACACTGGAAAAATCCCCAAAGATATGTCAAAATCAAGTTTCATTGCACTTCCAAAGAAAACATCATGAGAAACCCAGAAGAAGACCCTGGATTAAAGGTTGGAGGGAAAATGATAAACAACATTCGATACGCAGATGACACCGTGCTAATTGCAGAAAATGAAAGGGACATACAAAACCTTGTGAATATACTAGAAATAGAAAGCAAAGGTAAGGGGTTGGAACTGAACAGCAGGAAGACTGAAGTCGTGGTGATCAGTAAAAAACATGAAATCCCCTCATGCAAAATAACAGCAAATGGCACAACCTTGACACAGGTTAATAAGTTCAAATACCTGGAAACGGTCATTTCATCAGACGGCAGATGCACATCGGAAATAGCCGGCAGAATCGGCCAAGCCAAAACAGCATTCAAGAAGATGACAAGCATTCTTACCAACAAATGCCTGTCAATTAACATCAGGAAGAGAGTCCTTGAATGTTATATAGAACCAATACTGTTATACGGATGTGAGGCGTGGACAGTCAGCAAGCTAAGCCAGAGCAAGATTGAGACAGCCGAGGTGTGGTTTCTAAGAAGAATGTTGAGAGTTCCATGGACAGCAAAGAAAACAAACGAGACAGTCTTGATGGAGGCAGACACAAGTAGATCACTCATAAGGAAGATTAGGAAAAGACAGGCAACATTTATAGGCCATTTTATGAGGAAGGGGGATTTGGAGCACCTGGTCACAACGGTAAGGCTGGAGGGAAAGAGAGCACCAGGTAGACCCAGGGAAAATGCTGGACGGACTTGCAGAGTGGCTGGGGACGAGGAGGGTGGGGGAGATGCTATGGGCAACAAGAGATAGAGACAGATGGAAGTCCATGATCGCCAGCGCCATGCGACAGGGCACCTGGTGATGATGATGATGAGATAGACACACACACACACATATATATATATATATATATATTATGTATATACATACATATATATATACATACACATATATATTATATATATATATACACACACACTGATACACAGATAGATACACACACACACACACACACACACACACACACACACACACACACACACACACACACACACACACACACACACACCCTTTCACCCTGCATCATGTCCGCCTGCATCCTGCATTGCCAACCATGCTAGCAAGGCAAAAACTTAACCCTTTGACTACTCACCCTGTCCACGTTTATTACGACAGACGATTAGTTTTGGGTCCGTTTCACCCCGTCCTCTCGAATCGTACGGTCGAACCGGCTCGTGTTTCAGTACCTTTCATTTTGACTTTTCTCCTCAGTTTGACCGGAAAATGGAACTGAACATCGAGTCCTTCGCAAGGGGACGAAAAACGAGTCGGATCCGTGTGCCTTCTGGCTGCGCACGCTAAAGATCCCACGGCAGTTGAAAATCGTGAAGAGCAGGGCATTGCCTGGCTGCCTTGATAGAAAAAATTATTGGAGAGATAGGTTGATTTCCCTGATCCCACCCCTTGAAAGCCAATTAGCTTTCTTGCCTTCTGAAGTCTTGGTTAAAAAAAAACTGAATATGAATATGAATTTGAGGCGAGGGAGATGGGGTGGGCGCCGAGCCTTGTGGTGCTGGCCCCCTGGGAAAAGTTGAGGTCTTTGCCACCTCACTCCCCTACGACCACAAGGTTATGGAACTATCTAGGTAGGATTTCAGGACCTGGCCAGCTCATGGGTTTATGTGCAGGCTTTAAGGCTTGTGCCGTTATCGTTCTGGATCTTCTCCATCACATGGCACCTGTGACGTTAGTGTGTATGGAATTCATTCCGAGCGCGGAGACGTCATCTTGAGAAACTGACACTGAAACTGGATGGGGGTGTCAGTTGTCCGTTTGGAATAAAGCACACTCTATTTGGAACGGTCGGATTGAACCTAAGGCCTGGAACCGTTTGAGACATACGTTTACTACGGCAGACGATCAGTTTTGGGTCCGTTTCACGTTTCCCTCTTGAAACGGACAGTCGAAACGGTTCGTGTGTCAGTGCCTTTATGTTTTATTCCACACTTATTTCATTTCATCCTCAAAGAGCTCCCCGTGGGGATGCCGGGGGCTTTTTCAGTATAAATAGTACCCCCACCTTCTGGAAATTCTGTCCGAGAAATTTCCTCTTTTCTGTCACTCTCTTTGTTTCTGCCTTGTTCCTTTGCTGTCTGTCATTTCTACCTGTCATTTTCTGCCTTAATGGTCCATTCACCTGTATGCTTTCGATAAAGTCTTACGTACTTTTTCTTAGGATTGATAATTGGGTACATGTATAAAGTGCTATTTTGGCTTTAGAGAGGTGAGATATGCGGAAGCAATTTTAGGTCATTTAGGCCTGTTTTTATATGTTTTGGTGTCCGTAGGTATGCTTATATTTGTATTGTTGTTTTTTTAAATCCCCTGTGGGATAAATTGGAGGGGAGTGGTCAAAGCCAGGGGCATGTCCTTAGATTATGTGCGCCAATGCATTGATTTGTGTACTCAATTTTTTTTTTTTTTTTTTTTTTTGTGGTCTTGTTGAAGTTCTGTATATTTTGAAGCGGTTATATGGCTCTACGCAGTCGGCTGGGCTTTAAACAGCAATAACAATGACAGTCCTCAAATACCTTTTTTTTTTTTTTAATAACCAGCCCAGTCCGAACATTAGACGACTCCGGTGTAGACGAAAGCATTTGCAATTTTGAAAGCAGTTGTGTATCAACGATCTGGTGGGAAACTCACCTGCAAACTGCTGCAAAGTCCTGTGACGTGGTTTTGGTTTCGTCTGCTAGTGACGACAGATTCCATAATAGTGACTTCCCTTGATATGGCCACTGGGACGTGTGAACCGCTCTAGTTAAAGTAGACCATCATCATCATCATCACCAAGTGCCTTGCCACATGGCGTTGGCGATCATGGCCTTCCATCTGTTTCTATTCCTTGTTGCCGCAAGCACATCTTCCGTCCTCTCTGTCTTCAGCCACTCTGCAAGTCCGTCCAGTATTTTTTCCCTGGGTCTACCTGGTGCTCTCTTTCCTTCCAGCTTTGCTGTTGTGAACAGATGCTCCAGTTCCACTTTCTTCATAAAATGGCCTATGAATGTTGCCTGTCTTTTCCGTATCTTTTTTATGAATGATCTTGTGTCTGCCTCCATCAAGACTGTCTTAGACTGGGTGAGACCAGCCGGCCCACCAAATTGAAACGAGTCCTTTGTGACACGTTTTCTTCACGGAGCCTGTTTGTATAGTCACGGGTTTCCATGTCAGTGTATAATATCTCTTTCATTTGACCTCCCCTCTTTCTCCCTATGACCTTTTTTTTCTTAATTTTTTTGGGGATTGTTTCATATCGATTGAAGAGAGCTCTGTGTGTGTGTGTGTGTGTGTGTGTGTGTGTGTGTGTGTGTGTGTGTGTGTGTGTGTGTGTGTGACAAGATTGTATTCTCAGCTATTTCTGGGTGGATTTTTATCAAATTTGGGCCAACGTGAACACGGCAAGAGTCGAGAATGCGTAATTTTGGAAGTCATGGAGCCAAGCTTAAAGTCACACAGGCACACACACACACACACACACACACACACACACACACACACACACACACACACACACACACATACACACACACACACACACACACACACACACACATACACACACACACACATACACACACACACACACACACACACCTCTCTCTCTCTCTCTCTCTCTCTCTCTCTTCCTTGTACTTTACTCTTTCTGTCTCTTAATCTATCACACACACACACACACACACACACACACACACACACACACACACACACACACACACTCGCTTAAGATCAGCGCTTTTTGATTTGATTGATTTGGTTCAGTTTTTACGTGGACACCCACTTGAAGTGATATGGCCGACGGGGATAACCATCCCAGGGAAGTGGGGGAAGAGCGACTTATCTAATCCTATATTGACACCACCAGAACAACAACGATGTTCAGATTGGACAATGAGAAGGCCGGTTTTAATGTAGCGCACCCCGGGATTCGAACCTGCAACCATTAGCATACGAATCCGACGCTCAAACCAACTGAGCTACTGGGGCCCTGCATTTCTGAGGAGTTTGTTTGGAGTTTAAGAGTGATGCATTGCGCTCGGACAATTCCGTATGCGCTTGTCTCGGACAGTTCCGTATGCGCTTGTCTCGGACCAGCCAGCACTTGTCTGAGTCTGCACAAACCCCTGCGCGCTGGCGAGGTGTTAACCCCTTGGCTCCCGCACCCTGTCCACCAGCATCCTGCATTGCCAACCATGCTAACAAAGCAAAAACGTAACCCTTTGATTCCCTCACCCTATCCACCAGCTTCCTGCAGTAAGCTGGTGGATAGGATGAGGGAATCTAAAGGGTTAAGTTTTTGCAGTTGGTGGATAGGGTGCGGGAGCCAAAGGGTTAAAATGGGGAAGGGGAGAGAAGGACCTACGAGACGGTCCGCAGATACCACGGGAATGATGGAAGCATGGAGATGGGAAGACGTGTGAACAACACTCTGTCAAGAACTTCTGATCAAATTGACATTCTGTTTTGACGTGTGTGACGATCTACTGTTAAATCCTCATTTCACGTCAAGTTTTTGTTTTTAATCTAATGCTTTTTCCGAGGACCCTGCGACCTTGGGGAATACAAACTACAGATTTTGTATAATAATTTTTGTGTAAACAGGGAGAAAGAGAAAGTGGCTGAACATACATATATAGGTAGATGTACATACACACACACACACACACACACACACACACACACATACACACACACACACACACACACACACACACACACACACACACACACACACACAAACACAAACACACACACACACACATACACATGTATATATGTATATATGTACATATGTACATATATATATATATATGTATATATACACATATATAGATAGATACACACACACAGACACACACACACACACATACACACACACACACACACACACACACACACACACACATATATTCATTTTATGTTTAAAACCCTTTGACTCCCGACCTCATCAACTGGAGTCCTCCTGCATTGTCAAACATGCCCCATACCGTCCTCCATCATTGATATCAAAGCTGCTCATCTAGAAATGTGCTTTTCGACGTCTATTTGCAAGTCATGTGGCTTCGTATAATCGGTCATGTGTAGGTGTACATGTTTTTTACCGTACATATATTTGCATGCATGATTAGACATCATGACTGCATATTCGTTCGTACTCGTTTACTAATATTTGTATTCTGCTGTGTGTATGTGATATATATATATATATAATTGAAGCAGCATGTGCGCAGAAAAGGCAACAAATCGATGTAAAATTTTCCCAAATTTTCGGCGGTACACCCGCCTTCCTCAAGGGGACTTTAGTCACTGACTACGATATGCTACAAAAACGCATCAGAATATTTTACGTAGGCTACATTACGTAGTCTTGACTCGATATTGTTGTGACGTCAATTGACAGAGTTCAGGCCCAGAGGAAATATGGTTTTCATTTTGTTATCCAAAAAGACTCCCTCCTCCGTCTGGTGTCCAGGTTCTCAGAGTGCACCTTCTCCACTGCGATACATTTTAAATTTTGAAGTGAATGGCCAGTTCGGTTGAAGTGTTTGGTGGCCTGAGTGCCTGTATTTTTTTTTGGATGTTTGACCCGTGTTGGTAGAATCTGGTTTTGAGAGAATTTTTCGTTTGTCCTATGTATTGAGTTTTAGGGCAGATATCGCAGTGGAGGGGATACACTACGTTGGTAGATGTACATGTCAGTTTGTGCCTTATTTTGAAAGTTTCACTCGTGTTGAAATATATATATCTGTGCTTCTGTAAATATTACACTTTGTGTCTTTCATTCAACCGTGTAAAAAAAAAAAAAAAAAAAAAAAAAAGGTGCAGGAAGCTGGTGGATAGGATGAGGGAGTCAAAGGGTTAAAGTTTTTGCAAGTGGTTGACAGGATTGAGTGAAAGGGTTAATTCTTTTTTTTTTTTATAATTACACGCGTGATAAAATTTTATGGTCCACTGTGCTGTGGTATCAGCGCGTGCGTAGGCCGGGAAAGTCTTGATGAGAACATGATTGTAGCGTTGCTGTCGCGCCGCCTGCGGACCACTGTCAGCAGCAAATCGCTGATAACATACCGTCAGTTGAAGCGAGATAGACGATCAGTGATGTCGTAAACAGGTAACGGATGCAGGACTCAAAACGTGTTGAAATAAGTGAACATGCTTAAATCGTGTAACGGATAACGGATGCAGGACTCAGAACGTGTCGAAATAACTGAACATGTTTCAGTGATGTAACAGACAACGGATGCAGGACTCAGAACGTGTTGAAATAACTGAAACATGTTACAGTGATGTAACAGACAACGGATGCAGGACTCAGAACGTGTCGAAATAACTGAAACATGTTACAGTGATGTAACAGAAAGAAAACGGATGCAGGAGTCAAAAATTGTTGAAATAACTGAAACATGTTTCAGTGATGTAACAGACAACGGATGCAGGAGTCAAAATATGCCGAAATAACTGAACATGCTTCAGTGATGTAAGGCAACGGATGCAGGAGTCAAGACGTGTTGAAATAACTGTTACATGTTTCAGTGATGTAACAGACAACGGATGCAGGAGTCAAAATATGCTGAAATAACTGAACATGCTTCAGTGATGTAAGGCAACGGATGCAGGATTCAAAACGTGTTGAAATAACCGAACATATTTCAGTGATGTAACAGACAACGGATGCAGGAGTCAAGACGTGTTGAAATAACCGAACATATTTCAGTGATGTAACAGACAACGGATGCAGGATTCAAAACGTGTTGAAATAACCGAATATATTTCAGTGATGTAACAGACAACGGATGCAGGATTCAAAACGTGTTGAAATAACTGAAACATATTTCAGTGATGTAACAGACAACGGATGCAGGATTCAAAACGTGTTGAAATAACTGGACATACTTATGATGATCACAGAGTGAAGTATTGTTTTAATTCAAATTCGGGATTTCGCCATCTAAAGGAAACTTATGTCAACATTAGTGTATGACTTGTAGTCGAGCCTTTGTGTAGGTTTTGTGTTCTATAGTGAATTTGTGTGCGCTTTGTGTAGGTAGTGTATCCTGTAGTGAACCTACAGTTTGTGTAGGCTGTGTTTCCTGTAGTGAACTGACACGCGCTTTGTGTAAGTAGTGTATCCTGTCGTAAACTGACACGCGCTTTGTGTAGGTAGTGTATCCTGTCGTAAACTGACACGCGCTTTGTGTAGGTAGTGTATCCTGTCGTAAACTGACACGCGCTTTGTGTAGGTAGTGTATCCTGTCGTAAACTGACACGCGCTTTGTGTAGGTAGTGTATCCTGTCGTAAACTGACACGCGCTTTGTGTAGGTAGTGTATCCTGTCGTAAAGTGACACGCGCTTTGTGTAGGTAGTGTATCCTGTCGTAAACTGACACGCGCTTTGTGTAGGTAGTGTATCCTGTCGTAAACTGACACGCGCTTTGTGTAGGTAGTGTATCCTGTCGTAAACTGACACGCGCTTTGTGTAGGTAGTGTATCCTGTAGTGAACTGACACACGCTTTGTGTAGGTAGTGTATCCTGTCATAAAGTGACACGCGCTTTGTGTAGGTAGTGTATCCTGTAATGAACTGACACGCGCTTTGTGTAGGTAGTGTATCCTGTAGTGAACTGACACGTGCTTTGTGTAGGTAGTGTATCCTGTAATGAACTGACACGCGCTTTGTGTAGGTAGTGTATCCTTCATAATGTCTCGCATTGACTATTGCAATTCACTCCTGTCTGGTCTTCCTGCCTCCACCATTCACATCCTACAGCGCATTCAAAACAATGCTGTACGCCTTGTACTCAAAAAGAAAAAAGCTGACCACATATCTCCTCTCCTGGCACAACTTCACTGGCTCCCTGTATCAAAGCGCATACAGTACAAACTAGACACCATGTGCTACAAAAGCCTCAATAACGCAGCCCCCGATTACCTGTCAAGCCTACTTGAGATCTATCTTCCCTCACGTACCCTCCGCTCTGCCTCCGATCCTCTGACTTTTCGCTTTCCACGTACTAAGCTCAATACCTATGGTCCACGAGCCTTCTCTGTTTCTGGTCCACTCTCCTGGAACAAACTTCCTCTCTCAGTCCGTCAGCAACCTACTTTTGTCTCCTTCAAGTCCGCTCTCAAAACTCACCTTTTCTCCTCCGCATAAAATCCTAACCTCACTCAACCCCCCCCCCCCCCCCCCTCTGCAGCCTGTCTCCGCTCGGAGGGAATCACATGGTTATAATATATAATTGTATATGCTATGCTCTCTATAATTTTCCATTGGTTTTATTCTTGCTTTTATTGCTTTTATTCTTTCTCCCCATTTATAGCCATGCGTGTGTGTGTGTGTGTGTGTGTGTGCGTGCGTGTGTGTGCGTGCGTGCGTGCGTGCGTGCGTGCGTGTGTGTCTGCTTCAGCGCTTAGATTTGATTTTATCAAGATTTTGCGCTATATAAATATTGTAATTATTATTATTATTATTATTATGAACTGACACGCGCTTTGTGTAGGTAGTGTATCCTGTCGTAAAGTGACACGCGCTTTGTGTAGGTAGTGTATCCTGTCGTAAACTGACACGCGCTTTGTGTAGGTAGTGTATCCTGTAGTGAACTGACACGCGCTTTGTGTAGGTAGTGTATCCTGTCGTAAACTGACGCGTGCTTTGTGTAGGTAGTGTATCCTGTAGTAAACTGACACGCGCTTTGTGTAGGTAGTGTATCCTGTAATGAGGTTCTGTGTTCTATAGTGAACTTATTGCGCTTTGTGTAGGTAGTGTATCCGGTAGTGAACGCACACACACTGTGTAGGTTCTATATCCTGTAATGAACTTACATACACTTTGTGTAGGTTGTGAATCCTGTAGTGAACTTCAATGATATCCTGAAGTGAACTTACATACACTTTGTGTAGGTTCTATATCCTGTGGTGAACGTACATGCACTTTGTGTAGGTTGTGAATCCTGTAGTTAACTTGCATACACTTTGTGTAGGTTGTGTAATCTGTAGTGAACTTCAGTACGCTTTGATTAGGTTGTGTATCCTGTAGTGAACTTACATACACTTTGTGTAGGTTGTGTATCCTGTAGTGAACTTACATACACTTTGTGTAGGTTGTGTATCCTGCGGTGAACTTACACTTTGTGTAGGTTGTGTATCCTGCAGTGAACTTACATACACTTTGTTTAGGTTGTGTATCCTGCGGTGAACTTACACTTTGTGTAGGTTGTGTATCCTGCGGTGAACTTACATACACTTTGTGTAGGTTGTGTATCCTGCGGTGAACTTACACTTTGTGTAGGTTGTGTATCCTGTGGTGAACTTCAGTACGCTTTGATTAGGTTGTGTATCCTGTAGTGAACTTACATACATTTTGTGTAGGTTGTGTATCCTGTAGTGAACTTACATACACTTTGTATAGGTTGTGTATCCTGTAGTGAACTTACATACACTTTGTGTAGGTTGTGTATCCTGCGGTGAACTTACATACACTTTGTGTAGGTTGTGTATCCTGTAGTGAACTTACATACACTTTGTGTAGGTTGTGTATCCTGTAGTGAACTTACATACACTTTTTGTAGGTTGTGTATCCTGTAGTGAACTTACATACACTTTTTGTAGGTTGTGTATCCTGTAGTGAACTTACATACACTTTTTGTAGGTTGTGTATCCTGTAGTGAACTTACATACACTTTTTGTAGGTTGTGTATCCTGCAGTGAACTTACATACACTTTGTGTAGGTTGTGTATCCTGCAGTGAACTTACATACACTTTGTGTAGGTTCTATATCCTGCAGTGAACTTACATACACTTTGTGTATGTAGTGTATCTTGCAGTGAACTGACACACACTTTGTGTAGGTAGTGTATTCAGTAGTGAACTGACACACATTTTGTGTAGGTAGTGTTTCCAGTAGTGAACTGACACACATTTTGTGTAGATAGTGTTTCCAGTAGTGAACTGACACACATTTTGTGTAGATAGTGTATTCAGTAGTGAACTGACACACATTTTGTGTAGATAGTGTATTCAGTAGTGAACTGACACACATTTTGTGTAGGTAGTGTTTCCAGCAGTGAACTCGCACACATTTTGTGTAGGTAGTGTTTCCAGTAGTGAACTGACACACATTTTGTGTAGATAGTGTTTCCAGTAGTGAACTGACACATTTTGTGTAGATAGTGTATTCAGTAGTGAACTGACACATTTTGTGTAGGTAGTGTTTCCAGTAGTGAACTGACACATATTTTGTGTAGATAGTGTATTCAGTAGTGAACTGACACATATTTTGTGTAGGATCTCTGTCTCTCTGTCTCTGAAGAGAGCCTATAGGTACACTGTGTAGGTTCTGTGTTATGAAGCAAGCCTATAATCACATTGTGTAGGTTCTGTGTTATGGATGAAGCCTATAAACATTGTGTAGGTTCTTTGTTATGAAGGAAACCTATAAACACATTGTGTAGGTTCTTTGTTATGAAGGAAACCTATAAACACATTGTGTAGGTTCTGTGTAATGAAGGAAGCCTATACTAGGTACACTGTGTAGGTTCTATGTTATGAAGCGAGCCTATAGACACATTGTGTAGGTTCTGTGTTATGAAGGGAGCCTATAGACACATTGTGTAGGTTCTGTGTTATGAAGGGAGCCTATAGACACATTGTGTAGGTTCTGTGTTATGGAGGAAGCCTATAGGCGCATTGTGTAGGTTCTGTGTTATGGTGTAAGCCTGCAGGCACTCTGTGAAGACTGTCTGTTGTGTAGTGAGCTTACAGGTACTTTGTGTAGGTGTAGGTTCTGTGTTGTGTAGTAAGCCTTCAGGTACTTTGTGTAGGTTCTCTGTTATGATATAAGTCTGCAGGCACTTTGTGAAGGCTGTGTTGTTGTGTTTTGAGCCTACGGTTCTGTGTAGGCTCTGTGTCATGAAGCTAACCTACAGGCACATTGCGTATATTCTGTGTTGTGCACTGAACCTGTGATTTTTGTAGGTTTTGTACGTTGGTAGTAAATCTGCCTCTCAAGAGTCGCTTTGTCAAGGAAGCCAGATACCATCATTATCTGCCTCTCAGAGTCGCTTAGTCATGGAAAGCCAGATATCATCATTATGAAATAATGCCACCCGCTGAGATAAGAGTCAACATTAGACGACCAGCGTTAGGTCTTTTTAAGGCAAGCTTAAAGGTGAAGCGTAAGAGTTTATGGCAGTAATACGACTTGTTTTTAAGTATGGGACGCGAATGGATTAATTTCTTTGACTCCTGCATCCTGCCAACCAGCATCCTGCATTGCCAACCATGCTGACAAAGCAAAACTAAACCCTTTGACTCCCTCACCCTGTCTTCCAGCTTCCTCCAGGATACCTGTAGGCTTACACTATAACACAGAACCTGCACAAAGTACCTGTAGGCTTACACCATAACACAGAACCTACACAAGATACCTGTAGGCTTACACTATAACACAGAACCTGCACAAAGTACCTGTAGGCTTACACCATAGCACAGAACCTACACAAAGTACCTGTAGGCTTACACCATAACACAGAACCTACACAAGATACCTGTAGGCTTACACTATAACACAGAACCTGCACAAAGTACCTGTAGGCTTACACCATAACACAGAACCTACACAAGATACCTGTAGGCTTACACTATAACACAGAACCTGCACAAAGTACCTGTAGGCTTACACCATAGCACAGAACCTACACAAAGTACCTGTAGGCTTACACCATAACACAGAACCTACACAAGATACCTGTAGGCTTACACTATAACACAGAACCTGCACAAAGTACCTGTAGGCTTACACCATAGCACAGAACCTACACAAAGTACCTGTAGGCTTACACCATAACACAGAACCTACACAAAGTACCTGTAGGCTTACACCATAACACAGAACCTACACAAAATACCTGTAGGCTTACACCATAACACAGAACGTGCACAAAATACCTGTAGGCTTACACCATAACACAGAACCTACACAAAGTACCTGTAGGCTTACACCATAACACAGAACCTGCACAAAATACCTGTAGGCTTACACCGTAACACAGAACCAGCACAAACTAACACAAAGTACCTCTAGGCTTACACCATAACACAGAACCTGCACAAACCTACACAAAGTACCTGTAGGCTTACACTATAACACAGAATCTGCGCAAAGTACCTGTAGGCTTACTAATAACACAGAACCTACACAAAGTACCTGTAGGCTTACACTATAACACAGAACCTGCGCAAAGTACCTGTAGGCTTACTAATAACACAGAACCTACACAAAATACCTGTAGACTTACACTATAACAGAGAACCTACACAAAATACCTGTAGGCTTACACTATAACACAGAACCTGCACAAAGTACCTGTAGGCTTACACCATAACACAGAATCTACACAAAGTACCTGTAGGCTTACACCATAACACAGAACCTACACAAAATACCTGTAGGCTTACACCATAACACAGAACCTACACAAAGTACCTGTAGGCTTACACCATAACACAGAACGTGCACAAAATACCTGTAGGCTTACAACATAACACAGAACCTACACAAAATACCTGTAGGCTTACACTATAACACAGAACCTGCGCAAAGTACCTGTAGGCTTACTAATAACACAGAACCTACACAAAATACCTGTAGGCTTACACTATAACACAGAACCTGCACAAAGTACCTGTAGGCTTACACCATAACACATAACCTACTCAAAGTATCTGTAGGCTTACTAATAACACAGAACCTACACAAAATACCTGTAGGCTTACACTATAACACAAAACCTACACAAAGCACATGTAAGGCTTACTACATAAAACAGAACCTACACAGACTGCCTATAGGCTTGGTTTATAACACAGAACCTACACAAAGTGCCTGTAGGCTTACTAATAACACAGAACCTACACAAAGTGCCTGTAGGCTTACTAATAACACAGAACATACACAAAGTGCCTGTAGGCTTACTAATAACACAGAACCTACACAAAGTGCCTGTAGGCTTACTAATAACACAGAACCTACACAAAGTGCCTGTAGGCTTACTAATAACACAGAACCTACACAAAGTACCTGTAGACTTACTAATAACACAGAACCTACACAAAGTGCCTGTTGTCTTACTAATAACACAGAACCTACACAAAGTGTTTGTAGGCTTACTAATAACACAGAACCTACACGAAGTACCTGAAGGCTTACTAATAACACAGAACCTACACAAAGTACCTGTAGGCTTACTAATAACACAGAAAAAAACAAACTGAACCAAACCACTTCAACGGTAGATCAGACAGAGAAAGGGTTCCCACGCAATGGCTACCGACTCGTCAGTCAGAGAGAAGAAAGATTCCGGCATCGTGCCCAGCCGTGGGTCTCACAGTCTGCTTCAAGGAAAACAGGTTCTGTTGGAAATGTTCGAGACAGTTGCTGGAGCGTTCAACACACAAGACAAAGCGAAACCTGCTCCAGACGAAGCGGACGAGGCACAAAACAGGAATCCCCCAAACGACGTAGACGGGGCGCATGCCAGCTCAGGAAATGCCCCAGACAGGACAGAGGAGACGCAAAGAGCAAAAGAATCGAGCAGGCTAGAGGAGGTACAAAACAAAATTCAGAACGCTTCCGAAAGAGTAAAAGAGTCGAGAGAGAGTGCGACCAGCGCAGGCGATGAACGAAATGGCGCCGACAACAAAAACGATATTGTGGGGAAAAATCCCGAACACACGGACAGAGCGAAAAAAGATTGTTCAAAAGAGTTAGACAAAACCCGGAATGGAACTAAGGCCAACGGAAGCAGTGTTGAACCACCCCCACCCCCACACATGGCAAACAAAGGTCGAACCAGAGCGAGAGATAATAACCGAAGCGACAAAGACAGAAAAACAAAGGAAACAGAACAGGCCCCAGCAGAATCAGGATTGTCTGCCCGTCGTTCATCCAGGCCGGAACGTTTATCTAAACCGGGGGAGATGGTGTCCGGGGAAGACGCATGGACAGTGCGGTAATTATGATAAGATTCAGTATGGCACTGGTGATAATAGTGATGACTGTCTAGAGCAGTTGTGTACACTTTTACGGTGTTGGTATTTGGCATAATTGTTTGTCTACAGCAACAATGTAAACTTTCATGGCGTTGGCATTTGGCTTAATTGTCTAGAGCAACAATGGAAATAAGAGGGAAGCAGGGAGAATTTTAAATATTAACCAAGTAACATAACTCTTGAGAGTCACGAAGTTATCTCCCATGTAGAATTTCTCAAATCCAACACATGGGAGATAGCTCCGTGACTCTCAAGAGTTATGTTACTTAGTTAATAAAGCAACAATGTAAACTTTTATGGCGTTGGTACTTGGCTTGATTTGTCTAGAGCTACAATGTAAGCTTTATGGGTTTGGTACTTGTTCTTAATTTGTCCACAGCGACAATGTAAACTGTTATGGTGGTGGTATTTGACATAATTGTCTGCAGCAACAGTGTAAACTTGTATGGCGTTGGTATTTGACATAATTGTCCACAGCAACAATGTAAACTTGTATGGCGTTTTGGTATTTGGCTTAATTGTCTGCAGCAACAATGTAAACTTGTATGGCATTGGTATTTGGCTTAATTGTCTGCAGCAACAATGTAAACTTGTATGGCGTTGGTATTTGACATAATTGTCTGCAGCAACAATGTAAACTTGTATGGCGTTGGTATTTGGCTTAATTGTCTGCAGCAACAATGTAAACTTGTATGGCATTGGTATTTGGCTTAATTGTCTGCAGCAACAATGTAAACTTGTATGGCGTTGGTATTTGACATAATTGTCTGCAGCAACAATGTAAACTTGTATGGCGTTGGTATTTGGCTTAATTGTCTGCAGCAACAATGTAAACTTTTATGGTGTTGGTATTTGGCTTAATTGTCTGCAGCAACAATGTAAACTTTTATGGCGTTGGTATTTGGCTTAATTGTCTGCAGCAACAATGTAAACTGTTATGGCGTTGGTATTTGGCTTAATTGTCTGCAGCAACAATGTAAACTTGTATGGCGTTGGTATTTGGCTTAATTGTCTGCAGCAACAATGTAAACTGTTATGGCGTTGGTATTTGACTTAATTGTCTGTAGCAACAATGTAAACGTTTATGGTGTTGGTATTTGACTTAATTGTCCACAACGACAATGTAAACTTGTATGGTATTAGCATTTGACTTAATTGTCTAGAGCAACAATGTAAATTTTTATGGTGTTGGTATTTGACGAAATTTTCTATAGCAACAATGTAAACGTGTAAGGTGTTGGTATTTGGCTTAATTTGTCTAGAGCAACAATGTAAACTTTTATGGTGTTGGTATTTGACTTAACTGTTTACAGCAGCGATGTAAACTTTAATGATGTTTGTGTTTGACTTTGCCAACCCTTCTATCAGACCTCAAGTGGTGGTGAAGGTGCCAGTGAGAGGGTGTTTATGGTAGGATGATTGTTCCATAACCGTCCCTACTTGCGGCTGTACGATCCTCGTGCATGAAAGAGATGATAGTGAATTTGCCGCTACACAGCGACAGAATCGGTCACTAGGCCCAAGTGGGGGTGGGGGTGGGGACCCCATTGGTATGGAACTGGGTCACAGAAACGGGGTATGTAACTCTGTCACAGACTTCACTTCGCTTCAGCTTGTTTCGGTCCGTTATCGGACATATATATATAAGCCTTCCTCATCGCACGCCACTTTTCATTCACCCATTCGATTGCCATCCAGGGTGGATCAGAGAACCGAATAAAGCATCGGTTTCTCACAATGCATTAAAATTATTGAAGGCTTCTTCAAAAAAAAATTGTTTTCGCTAGTCCTCATATACTCTAAGAGTGGTAGGACTTTAAAACTAACTCAACTCAACTCAACACACACCACTGTTGCCAGTTAACTGCTGTTCTGGTCCATTGTTTGTTGAACTTTTCTAGATCGTCCGCCATCTGGTTCTCTGGCGACCTCTGTTCCTTTTTTTTTGGCTTTGGGGGATCCAGTGTGTCACTTTGGTGGTCCATCTGTTGTCAGATCTCCTAAAGACATGACCAGCCCAGTTCTACTTTCGTTCACAAACTGTGTCTACTATGCCTTGGACCTTCGTTTTTTTTCATACCTATGCCGCTGTTTTCCGGTCCTTCCAGGTGATTCTCATCATGATCCGTTCGTGGGCCCTTTGCGTGGTTCGCAGTTTTAGGAGCTGACGTCTCGTCAGGTTCCATGTTTCGGCTCCTTATGTCACAGTCGGCGTTATGCATGCGTCGTACACTCGGCATTTTAATACACTCGGCATATCTTCATTTCTAAAGATGGCGCTCTCGTCAAAGACTGGGATATCACAAAGGCTGCATTCTTTCACAGGTACGACCTGCCTGCACGTCCGCGTCAGAACAACAGTCGCGGTGTTTATATTGTTATTGTTGTTGAAAGCCCAGCCGACTGCGTAGAGCCATATCAGGGCTATAACCGCTTTCAAAAGACAAAACTTCCACAGGAAAAGAAAAGAAAAGAAAACTTAGTACACGTATCGATGCATTCGCGCACACAATCCAAGGACATGCCCCAGGCGTTGACCGCTCCATCCAATCTACCGCACAGGGGATCGAAAAAACACACCTGAATACAAATATAAGCATACCTTAGGACACCAAAACATATAAAAACAGGCGTAAATTACCCCAAACCGCCTCTGCACATCTCACCTCCCTAGAGGCAAAAATACACTTCATACATGTACACAATTATCAACTCTAAGAAAAAGTACATAAGACTTTATCGAACACATTCAGGTGAATGGACCATTAAGGCAGAAAATGATAGGAAGAAATGACAGAAAGCAAAGGAACAAGGCAGAAACAAAGAGAGTGACAGAAAAGATGAAATTTCTAGCACAGAATTTCCAGAAGGTGGGGATACTATTTATACTGAAAAAGCCTCCAGCATCCCCAGGGGGGGGGGGGGGGTAGTACAGTAGTACAGTATTCATGTCATATTTTAAGGCCGTTGTGCATTCCATTTCTTACCCACTGGACGAGGCGGCAGGGAAGTTTTTAGTCCCGTTTTTATTATCCATTGTTTGGTGTCTGTGATCTGTCTGTGACCGTGCGTTCGCGCTTGACAAAGCTAGTTGGCCGAAAATTTGCGCTTGTTTTGTTTTGTCTCGTTGGATACGCGCTTACATTGGTTTTCTTGTTCTTCTGGTTCGTGTTTGCTTGGGCGCGGGCAGTCAAACTTGTTTTGGACGTTGTGCATAGTTTGATTCGCAGAAACATTGTGTGTGTGTGTGTGTGTGTGTGTGTGTGTGTGTGTGTGTGTGTGTGTGTGTGTGTGTGTGTGTGTGTGTGTGTGTGTGTGTTGTGTGTGACGTGATATATCAGATAGTGAAAGAAATAAAGTAGTACAGTATTCATGTCACATTTTAACTATAAATAGGCCGTTGTGCATAGTTTGATTCGCAGAAACATCGTTCGTTGAAGTGTGTGTGTTGTTTGGCTTGTTTTGTTTGTTGTTGGTGGTGTTGGTTTGTTGTCTTTGGTTACGTGATATATCATGTGAAAGAAAGAAGTAGTCAGTATCACAATTTTAACTTTAGGCCGTTGTGCATAGTTTGATTCGCAGAAACATCGTTGTGTGTGTGTGTGTGTGTGGTGGTGTGTGTGTGTGTGTGTGTGTGTGTGTGTGTGTGTGTGTGTGTGTATGTGTGACGTGTTATATCAGATAGTGAAAGAAGTAGTACAGTATTGATGTCATATTTTAACTATAAATAGGCCGTTGTGCATAGTTTGATTCGCAGAAACATCGTTCGTTTTGGTGTGTGTGTGTGTGGTTTTGTGGTGTGTGTGTGTGGTGTTGTGTTGTTTTGTGGTGTGTGTGGTGTGTGTGTGACGTGATATATCAGATAGTGAAAGAATAGTACAGTATTCATGTCACATTTTAACTATAGATAGGCCGTTGTGCATAGTTTGATTCGCAGAAACATCGTTCTTCGCGGTGTTTATATAACATAACAAATGTAAACTGATATCATATATCACATAGTGAAAGAAGTACAAGAATTAAAGTATTTTGATAGTCATGTAACATTTTAACCAAAATAGGCCGTTGTGCATAGTTTGATTTGCAGAAGGTCCGCAGAAACATCGTTCGTCGCGGTGTTTATATAACATAACAAATGAAAACTGATATCATAGTCACATAGTGAAAGAAATAAAGAAGTAAGTATTTTGATATTCATGCAACATTTTAACTATAAATAGGCCACTGTGCATAGTTTATTATTATAATAGATTATCCTCTTCTGCCCCTCTACCCCACTATATAAGAACAGATGGCTTGTCATGACCCAGCACAGGACACGCTCGTTGCGCGCGCGCGCGCGCACTCTCACACACACACACACACACACACGCACACGCACACGCACACGCACACGCGCGCGCGCGCATACATACACACATACAGCTCAGAGCAATCTGTTGAAACCTGATCGTTCTAATGTTCTGATTGCTTTTCTCTTGTCCGTTAAATTGTTTAATTAATGTGATAAACTGTCTTTATGATTTCGTAGATTCTTCCACCCCATAGACACATCTTTATCTTATCTTGTCTGTTTATTCATTTATTAATCATTTACTCTTTTCTTTTTTTTTCCGTCTAAAAGCACACATGTGAATAGACGTTAAAAGAAATAACGAACGATAGTTTGATTCGCAGTAGGTCTGCATAAACATCGTTCAGTACCCAAAACGCCGCAGTTGAAATAGACTCAAATAAGTTCTTAAATTTGGGCCGTTTTTAAACCTAGTTCAATCCAATTTAAGTTATGTTTTATGTAAATAGGCAAGTAATAGCTCTAAAAAAAAAAAAAACTCATGAAGATTTGTAGCTTTTTAAGGTGAATATTGTACGAATTGTGTCATAAAAACACAAAAAAGTTCAATTGCATGGCTTGACCATCTGGTGGAATTAACCGCCGTATTTACGCCAGTTAGCTCTGGTTTTTATTTGTTTGTTTGTTTGGTGTGGTATGACTGATTGATTGATTGATTTACGTTTGACAGCGATATTTAACACTTTGATTCCCGCACCCTGTCCACCGGCATCCATCATCGCCAACCGTGCTAGCAAAGCAAAAACTTAACCCTCTAAGTCCCGCACCCTGTCCACCAGCATCCGTCATTGCCAACCATGCTAGCATAGCAAAAACTTAACCCTTTGATTCCTTCACCCTATCCTCCACCAGCTTCCACCACCACCACCATCATCATCATCATCATCATCAAGTACCTCTTTGTCCTCAGTCATCCTGCAAGTCCGTCCAATATTTTCTCCTTGGGTCTACCTGGTGCTGTCTTTCCCTCCACCTTTCCTGTTGTGACCAGGTGCTCTATTTCCCATTTTCTCATAAAATGGCCTATAAATGTTGCCTGTTTTTTCCTAAATCTTCCTTATGAATGATCTTCTTGTGTCTGCCTCCGTCAGGACTGTCTCGTTTGTTTCGTTTTGCTTTCCATGGAACTCTCAACATTCTTCTTAGAAACCACATCTCGGCTGCCTCAATCTTGAACGTTTGTGTCAGACTGAATAATAGTTTTGCTCATTAGAATAAACAGATAAAACAAATTTTAGCAATAAAATAACGAACGCTATCAATATTAATCACAACCGAGATCAGGTGCCTTCCTGTCTCCTGGAGACTACTAGGGCATGAAACTTGAACATCAGTGTAAAGGTTGTGAGTGCTGTCTGTCGCTTTTCTGTGTTATGTAGTAAGCCTATGTGTACTTTGTGTAGGTTCTGTGTTATTGTGTAAGCCTACAGGCTGTTTGTGTAGGTTCTGTGTTATGGTGTAAGCCTATAGGCTGTTTGTGTAGGTTCTGTGTTATGGTGTAAGCCTACAGGCTGTTTGTGTAGGTTCTGTGTTATGGTGTAAGCCTACAGGCTCTTTGTGTAGGTTCTGTGTTATGGTGTAAGCCTACAAGTATCTTGTGTAGGTTCTGTGTTATGGTGTAAGCTTACAGGTATCTTGTGTAGGTTCTGTGTTATGGTGTAAGCCTACAGGTATTTTGTGTAGGTTCTGTGTTATGGTGTAAAATGAATGTGACGTATTTTTATATTTGCAAAACGAAACAAAACACAAAACTATGAATCTACCAACATTAGCTGAATTATCCTAACAGAATTACAAATTATATGCCAGGTATGCCCTGTAGGATTTTCTGGTAACGTAAGTTAGAATCAGACAGTGCATCTTACGTTAAACACATATACAATGAAATGTTACAAAACAGACAAACGCACACATGCGCCCAAAAAATTTGGTTTGATTTCATTAAAAAGATTCTATAGAATATTAGAATGAATCGAGCATGGAACAGACAACCAGCGCTGGTTGTGTTTTGTTTTGTTTTGTTTTGAAGGATCATCGCATTCAGGGATGTTACCTTCGTGCTCACCTCTCTCTCTCTCTCTCTCTCTCTCTCTCTCTCTCTCTCTCTCTCTCTCTCTCTCTCTGTGTATGTGTGTGTGTGTGTATTGTTTATTGTTATTTGTTGTTGTTGTTTGTCCCGTTTTCTACACCACCTTAATGGCCACAGAAGCTGGCAGTTTTTACGGTGTGATGATGATGATGTCGATGAGGATGATAACCATGATTCTATGGACTTCCTTCTAGGATTGAGACTGCGTGACAGGGCTGTACTCTACAGCTTACTATCATAACATATCCTGGTGTTAACCAGGCCCGAGAGATACAGACACCTGCGGTGCTGGTCAGAAGATTTGAGCAACACCCTCAATGTAGCATCCGTGAAGTGGATGAGATTAGACTAGACTGGTCCCAGTCTTCCCAATGAGCCCACAGCACGACCAACTCTGGTTAGAAGCCGGTTAGAGCCGAAAAATCCCACAATGATTTTTGAAGGGACTTATGTGGGGATTCGAACCCACAACCTTCCAGTCGGTAGTCCGTTGCGTTAACCGCTGCACTACGGCGACTGGTCCAAACAGCCAGTCCTGAATAACTTCCCCTCGTGGGGATGCCAGGGGCTCTTTCAGTATAAATAGTATCCCCGCCTTCTGGAAACTTTGTGCTAGAAATGTCCTCTTTTCTGTCACTCTTTGTTCCTTTCTTCCTCTTTTGTTTTCTGTCATTTCTTCCTATCATGTTCTGCCTTGCTGGTCCATTCACCTGCATGTGTTCGATAGAATCTGTCATCCTTTTTCTTAGGATTTATAATTGGGTACATGTGTTAAGTGCATTTTTGGCTCTAGTGATATGAGATATACGGAAGCAATTTTAGGTATTTTATGTCTGTTTTTTTATATGTTTTGTGTCCTTAGATATGCTTAAATTTGTATTAAGGTGTGTTTTTTAAACCCCCTGTGCGATAAATTGGACAGAGTGGTCAACGCCAGGGGCATGTCCTTAGATTATATGCACGAATGCATTGATATGTGTACTTTAATTTTTTTTCTTCTTTTTCCTGTTGAAGTTTTGTATGTTTTGAAGCGGTTATAGCCCTGATATGGCTCTACGCGGTCGGCTGGGCTTTAAACAACAGTAACAGTAACAGCCTTGAATAACCATGAATTATGCAGTGAAAAATCTCCCCGACTCAGCGTCATAAATCATATAGTGTCAAGTGAACATGACAGCTGTAAATACAATAGAGTACAAAGACACGTGACAGCAACAGTGACACGCAACACGTGTGTCTAAAATCATTGTAAACTTGGCGGTTTGTGTGCTTGTTTGTTTGTTTGATTGTTTTTAAAGAATCCTACATGTTTGTTTTGTTTGTTTGTTTAAAAATAGTCCTACATGTTTGTTTTGTTTTGCAAGAAGATGGTGGATGGGGTGAGGGAATCAAATGTATTAACTTTTTGCTTTGCTAGCATAAGAGGAAGACCCTGGATTAAAGGTTGGAGGAAAAATGATAAACAACATTCGATACGCAGATGACACCGTGCTAATTGCAGAAAGTGAAAGTGAAACCTTGTGAATATACTTGAAATAGAAAGCAAAGGTAAGGGGTTGGAACTAAACAGCAGCAGGAAGACTGAAGTCATGGTGATCAGTAAAAAAACAACAACCATGAAATCCCCTCATGCAAAATAACAGCAAACGGCACAACCTTGAGACAGGTTGATAAGTTTAAATACCTGGGAACGATCATTTCACCAGACGGCAGATGCACATCAGAAATAGCCAGAAGAATCAGCCAAGCCAAAACAACATTCAAGAAGATGGAAAGCTTCCTTACCAACAAATGCCTATCAATTAACATCAGGAAGAGAGTTCTGCAATGTTATATAGAACCAATACTGCTGTACAGTTGCGAGGCGTGGACAGTCAACAAGCAAAGCTAGAAGAAGATTGAGGCAGCCGAGATGTGGTTTCTAAGAAGGATGTTGAGAGTTCCATGGACAGCAAAGAAAACAAACAAGACAGTCTTGATGGAGGCAGACACAAGTAGATCATTCATAAGAAAGATTAGGAAAAGGCAGGCAACATTCATAGGCCATTTTATGAGGAAAGGGGAATTGGAACACCAGGTCACAACGGGAAAGCTGGAGGGAAGGAGAGCACCAGGTGGACCCAGGGAGAAGATACTAGATGGACTAGCAGAGTGGCTGAAGACAGGGAGGGTGGAAGAGATGCTTGAGGCAACAAGAGATAGAGACAGATGGAAGTCCATAATCGCCAACGCCATGCGGCAAGGCACCTGATGATGATAAACATAAATGACAACGTGGGATGCTGGTGGCCAAGGTACGGGGAGTCAAAGGGTTAATTAAACAAGCCGGTGACCAGTCAACAAAATCGTTCCGTTGGCACGCACGGTGACTCTACCCATGCCACTGGTCCCTCAGATCAGACGAGACAGTAACCTGAAGTCCTGCTGCAGCAAGAATGTAACGAATGTAAAAGATCCCATGACGAGACAAGTGTTCCTGGAGACATTGTGTAGAAATACCCATTCTGATTTGTTCAAACTATAACAAGGAAAAGTTATCCATGGGAAAAAATATGGTATGGCATTTGACGCTGAGTAAAGATCGTTACAAAGAACAGCTACAAGAGAATACAACACATTACCATGCCGTTACAATGTGATTGCAGTTGCAGTGTTATACGATAGGTACAACACAATATCATATAGTTACATTGTGATAACAATTGCAGTATTATTCGATAGATACAACACAATACTGTATAGTTACAATGCAACACAATCGCAGTATTATTTGATACCGGTGGGTAAAACACAATACCATATAGTTACAATGCAATATAATAGCAGTATCATACGATTGATACGACACAATACCATATAGTTACAATACAACACGATAGCAGTAAATCATACGATAGATACAACACAATACCATATAGTTACAATGCAATATAATAGCAGTATCATACGATTGATACGACACAATACCATATAGTTACAATACAACACGATAGCAGTATCATACAGTAGATATAACACAATACCATAAAGTTACAATGCAATACAAGAGCAGTATCATACGATAGGTGTAACACAATACCATAAAAAATTATAGTTACAATGCAATACAGTAGCAGTAAATCATACGATAGGTACAACACAATACCATATAGTTACAATGCAATACAATAGCAGTAAATCATACGATAGGTACAACACAATACCATATAGTTACAATGCAATACAATAGCAGTAAATCATACGATAGGTACTACACAATACCATATAGTTACAATGCAATACAATAGCAGTAAATCATACGATAGGTACAACACAATACCATATAGTTACAATGCAATACATAGCAGTAAATCATACGATAGGTACACACAATACCATATAGTTACAATGCAATACATAGCAGTAAATCATACGATAGGTACAACACAATACCATATAGTTACAATGCAATACAGTAGCAGTAAATCATACGATAGGTACAACACAATACCATATAGTTACAATGCAATACAATAGCATAAATCATACGATAGGTACAACACAATACCATATAGTTACAATGCAATACAGTAGCAGTAAATCATACGATAGGTACAACACACAATACCAATATAGTTACAATGCAATACAGTAGCAGTAAATCATACGATAGGTACAACACAATACCATATAGTTACAATGCAATACAGTAGCAGTAAATCATACGATATGGTACAACACAATACCATATAGTTACAATGCAATACATAGCAGTAAATCATACGATATGTACAACACAATACCATATAGTTACAATGCAATACAATAGCAATGTCATACGATAGGTACAACACAATACCATATAGTTACAATGCAATACAGTAGCAGTAAATCATACGATAGGTACAACACAATACCATATAGTTACAATGCAATACAGTAGCAGTAAATCATACGATAGGTACAACACAATACCATATAGTTACAATGCAATATAATGGCAGTATCATACGATAGGTGTAACACAATACCATATAGTTACAATGCAATACAATAGCAGTAAATCATACGATATGTACAACACAATACCATATAGTTACAATGCAATACAATAGCAGTGTCATACGATAGCTACAATACTCTGTTACGATACGATTCTGTTGCAGTACAGTACAATGTTACTTGTGTTCTGTACAACGTAATTGTATGCACCGTTTAGTTCGTCGTTCAATCGTGAATAATATTAGGACTTGTCTGTATGCTGTACCATCCGTACATGAAGATAACCGCTTTGTTTTATGGCAGGCACTGAACTAGCTTCTGTGGTTTTCACATACATAATCGACGACTAGGGTGGTAGTCAAGTGGGTCAGCTCCGAATTTACAGTCGTAAGGTCCTGGGTTCGATCCCGCCTAGACACCTCCCTCCTTGTGGGTAAAGGGCGGAGATCTCTCTGATCTCCGGACCTGGCCAGCTCATGGGTGTATGTGCAGGCTTAAGGCTTGTGCCATGATCACCATACACATGGCCAGCTGGTGGGTGTATGTGCAGGCTTAAGGCTTGTGCCATGATCACCATACACATGGCCAGCTCATGGGTGTATGTGTAGGCTTAAGGCTTGTGCCATGATCACCATACACATGGCCAGCTGGTGGGTGTATGTGCAGGCTTAAGGCTTGTGCCATGATCACCATACACATGGCCAGCTCATGGGTGTATGTGCAGGCTTAAGGCTTGTGCCATGATCACCATACACATGGCCAGCTCATGGGTGTATGTGTAGGCTTAAGGCTTGTTGTGCTATGATCACCATACACATGGCCAGTTTAAGGGTGTATGTGCAGGCTTAAGGCTTTGTGCCATGATCACCATACACATGGCCAGCTGGTGGATGTATGTGCAGGCTTAAGGCTTGTGCCATGATCACCATACACATGGCCAGCTCATGGGTGTATGTGCAGGCTTAAGGCTTGTGCCATGATCACCATACACATGGCCAGCTTGTGGGTTTATGTGTAGGCTTAAGGCTTGTGCCATGATCACCATATATATGGCCAGCTCATGGGTGTATGTGTAGGCTTAAGGCTTGTGCCATGATCACCATACACATGGCCAGCTCATGGGTTTATGTACAGGCTTAAGGCTTGTGCCATGATCACCATACACATGGCCAGCTCGTGGGTGTATGTGTGTAGGCTTAAGGCTTTGTGCCATGATCACCATACACATGGCCAGCTCGTGTGTTTATGTGCAGGCTTAAGGCTTGTGCCATGATCACCATACACATGGCCAGCTCGTGGGTTTATGTGTAGGCTTAAGGCTTGTGCCATGATCACCATGCACATGGCCAGCTTATGGGTGTATGTGCAGGCTTAAGGCTTGTGCCATGATCACCATACACATGGCCAGCTCGTGGTTTTATGTGCAGGCTTAAGGCTTGTGCCATGATCACCATACACATGGCCAGCTCATGGGTTTATGTGTAGGCTTAAGGCTTTGTGCCATGATCACCATACACATGGCCAGCTCGTGGGTGTATGTGTGTAGGCTTAAGGCTTTGTGCCATGATCACCATACACATGGCCAGCTCGTGTGTTTATGTGCAGGCTTAAGGCTTGTGCCATGATCACCATACACATGGCCAGCTCATGGGTGTATGTGTGTAGGCTTAAGGCTTTGTGCCATGATCACCATACACATGGCCAGCTCGTGGGTGTATGTGTGTAGGCTTAAGGCTTTGTGCCATGATCACCATACACATGGCCAGCTCGTGGGTGTATGTGTGTAGGCTTAAGGCTTTGTGCCATGATCACCATACACATGGCCAGCTCGTGGGTGTATGTGTGTAGGCTTAAGGCTTTGTGCCATGATCACCATACACATGGCCAGCTCGTGGGTGTATGTGTGTAGGCTTAAGGCTTTGTGCCATGATCACCATACACATGGCCAGCTCGTGTGTTATTGTGCAGGCTTAAGGCTTGTGCCATGATCACCATACACATGGCCAGCTCGTGGGTGTATGTGTGTAGGCTTAAGGCTTTGTGCCATGATCACCATACACATGGCCAGCTCGTGGGTGTATGTGTGTAGGCTTAAGGCTTTGTGCCATGATCACCATACACATGGCCAGCTCGTGTGTTTATGTGCAGGCTTAAGGCTTGTGCCATGATCACCATACACGTGGCCAGCTCGTGGGTTTATACACATGGCCAGCTTATGGGTGTATGTGCAGGCTTAAGGCTTTGTGCCATGATCACCATACACATGGCCAGCTCATGGGTTTATGTGTAGGCTTAAGGCTTTGTGCCATGATCACCATACACGTGGCCAGCTCATGGGTTTATGTACAGGCTTAAGGCTTTGTGCCATGATCACCATACACATGGTACCTGTGACGTTAGTGCGTATGGAATTCGTTCCGAGCGCGGAGACGTCATCTTGAGAAACTGAAACTGAAACTCTGATCTCCCAGGTCAGCATGTGTGCAGACCTGGCAGTGTCTAAAGCTCATTCATGTAAAAATACACGCAGAACGTAAAATATGTACCAATAAAAACCACACAAAAAAAGAACAAGAACACGTGTTTAATACCACCAGACAAGACAGGCGCAAATTTTCGGCCAACTGGCCTTCGTCAAGGGCAAGATCACAAACAAACAAACACCAGATACAAAAATTAGGAGAAAAAGATTGAAACTTCCCTGCTGCTCCGTCCAGTGGGAGAAAAGGGAAAAAAAACTGACCAACATCGCAGGTGTCTGTATCTCTCAGGCCTGGTTGACGCCAGGATTATATTATGATAGTAAGAGGGAGAGAGGGCGAGAGAGAGAGAGAGAGAGAGAGAGAGAGAGAGAGAAAGAATAGGCGAAATGAAAATGGCCGGAGGGCGAAACGTGACACAAGCCAAACTGTCATAATTTATAAGGCCACTGAGGGTGGCCGCGCCATCAAACAGTAGTCAAAATGGAAAATAGGCGAATGGGACCTGTTCCTTCTTTCTTTCTCTTTCCCTCCCTCCCTTCCCTCTCCCTCTCACTCTCTGTCTTTCTTTTCTCTCTCCCTGTCTGTCTGTCTCCCTCTCTCTCTGTCTTCTCTGTGTCTCTCCCTCTCTCTCTCTCTGTCTCCCTCTCTCTCGTGCGCTGTCTCTCTGTCTCTGTCTTTCTCTGTTTCTCCCTCTCTGTTCTCTCTCTCTCTCTCTCCCCTCTCTCTCCCGCTCTCTCCCCTCTCTCTCCCTCTGTATCCCCCCTCTGTCTGTCTCTCTCCCCCCCCCCTCTCTTTGTCTGTCTGTATGTCTCCTCTCTGTCTCCCTCCCCCTCTCTCTCTACCTCTGTCTCTCTCCCTCTCTCTGTCTCCTATTTCTCTTCTCTCCCTCCCTCCCTCTCTCTTTCTCTCTCTCTGTATTCCCCGTTTCGTTATTGAGAATCTGTTTGTGTTTTATAAATGGAAAGGACAAGAGAAAGTGCTGTAACAGTTTTGAAATGTGTACTTGCGATACCAGAAACATAGGAATTCTTAATTAATTTTAAAAGTTGAAAATTGTAGATCAGTTAACTCACGGCTCTCTGGTGTCAACGTTTTTGTTTTTGTTTTTTGTTAAAGTATTGGCGACTGGGACGTGTACATGTACGTGTACACTACTTTGTGCATGTGCAGGTCTTTGGCCTGGCAATAGATTTTCTGCGACATGTGTCCACCACCACCACCACCAAGCCCCCCCCCCTCCCCTTCTCTCTTTTGTCTGTCACAGCACTCTCTGTCTGTCTGTATGTCTGTCTCTCTCTCTCTCTTTTCCTCCTCCTCTCTCTCTCTGTCTTTCTCTGTCAGTCACTCAGTCTCTCTCTCTCACTCTCTCTCTTTCTCCCCCTCTCTCTCTTTCTCTGTCAGTCACTCAGTCTCTCTCTCTCTCTCACTCTCTCCCCAGTCTCTCTCTTTCTCTGTCAGTCACTCAGTCTCTCTCTCTCAGTCTCTCCCCCCTCTCTCTCTTTCTCTGTCAGTCACTCAGTCTCTCTCTCTCTCTCACTCTCTTTCTCCCCAGTCTCTCTCACTCTCTCTCTCTTTCTCCCCCCTCTCTCTCTTTCTCTGTCAGTCATCATCTCATCTCTCTCTCTCTCCCTCCTCTCTCTCTCTCTTTCTGTCAGTCTCTCTCTCTCCCTCCTCTCTCTCTCTCTCTTTCTCTGTCAATCACTCAGTCTCTCACTCCTCTCTCCTCACTCTCTCCTCTTCCTCTCCTCTTCTCTCTCTTTCTCCTCCCTCTCTCTCTCTTCTCTGTCAGTCATTCTCTCTCTCTCCCTCCTCTCTCTCTCTCTCTTTCTCGTCAGTCACTCTCTCTCTCTCTCCCTTCTCTCTCTTCTCTCTCTCTTTCTCTGTCATCACTCTCTTCTCTCAGCATCTCACATCTTTTTGTCTCACAGTTTCTTCTTCTTCTCTTTCAAGCATGACATGATAATTTGTTCTTCGTTGTTGTTTTGTATTGTCTTCTTTGACGAGCATGTGTTGCAATGTTTTGTGTGTGTTGTTAGTTGTTGTGATTGTTCTTGTGTTGTGTGTGTGGTGTGTGTGTGTCGGTGTGTGTGTGTGTGTGTGTGTGTCTGTGTGTATTGGTGTGTGTGTGTGTGTGTGTGTCTGATGTGTGTGTCTGTGTGTGGTGTGTGTGCGTGTGTGTGTGAGGTGTGTGTGTTTTGTGTGTGTCTGTAGTTGTGTGTCGTGTGTGTGAGTGTGTGTGATGTGTGGTCCGCAGTTGTGTGTAACTGTGTGTTACATTGGTTTTGTGTGTAGTGTAGTGTAATAGGTGTTGTGTGTAATAGTTAGTTCACACAGTTTTGTCAGCTGTAACGGTTAGTTGACATTGAGTTTTGTCAGCTGTAACGGTTAGTTCACATAGAGTTTGTCAGCTGTAACGGATTAGTTCACATAGTTTTGTCAGCTGTAACGGTTAGTTCACATAGAGTTTGTCAGCTGTAACGGTTAGTTCTCATAGTTTTGTCAGCTGTAACGATCAGTTCTCATAGTTTTGTCAGCTGTAACGGTTAGTTCACATAGAGTTTTGTCAGCTGTAACGATCAGTTCTCATAGTTTTGTCAGCTGTAACGGTTAGTTCTCATAGTTTTGTCAGCTGTAACGGTTAGTTCTCATAGTTTTGTCAGCTGTAACGTCAGTTCTCATAGTTTTGTCAGCTGTAACGTGTTCTCAGTTGTCACTGTAAGTGAATGTTTGTCAGTGTACGGTTAGTTCACATAGTTTTGTCAGCTGTACGTCGTTTCATAGTTTGTCAGTGTTGTAACGGTAGTTCTCATAGTTTGTCAGCTGTGTAACGGTTAGTTCTCTAGGTTTTGTCAGCTGTAACGGTTAGTTTCTAGTTTGTAGTGTAAGGTTAGTTTATGTTTTGTCAGCTGTAAGGTTAGTTCACATAGTTTTGTCAGCTGTAACGGTTAGTTCACATAGTTTTGTCAGCTGTAACGTTAGTTCACATAGGTTTTGTCAGCTGTAACGGTTAGTTCACATAGAGTTTGTCAGCTGTAACGAGTTAGTTCCATAGTTTTGTCAGCTGTAACGGTTAGTTCACATAGATTTGTCAGCTGTAACGGTAGTTCACAAGTTTTGTCAGCTGTAACGGTTAGTTCATGATGTCAGCTGTAACGGTTAGTTCACATAGAGTTTTGTCAGCTGTAACGTTAGTTCCATAGTTTTGTCAGCTGTAACGGTTAGTTCCATAGTTTTGTCAGCTGTAACGGTTAGTTCTCATAGTTTTGTCAGCTGTAACGGTTAGTTCCATAGTTTTGTCAGCTGTAACGGTTAGTTCACATGAGTTTGTCAGCTGTAACGGTTAGTTCATAGTTGTCATGTAACGTAGTTCTCATAGTTTGTCAGCTGTAACGGTTAGTTCTCATAGTTTTGTCAGCTGTAACGGTTAGTTCACATAGTTTTGTCAGCTGTAACGGTTAGTTCACATAGTTTTGTCAGCTGTAACGTCAGTTCCATAGTTTTGTTCAGCTGTAACGGTTAGTTCACATAGATTTGTCAGCTGTAACGGTTAGTTCCATAGTTTTGTCAGCTGTAACGGTTAGTTCTCATAGTTTGTCAGCTGTAACGGTTAGTTCCATAGTTTTGTCAGCTGTAACGTTAGTTCACATAGTTTGTCAGCTGTAACGTAGTTCTCATAGTTTTGTCAGTGTAACGGTAGTTTCATAGTTTTGTCAGCTGTAACAGGTTAGTTCACATAGTTTGTCAGCTGTAACGTTAGTTTCATAGTTTTGTCAGCTGTAACGGTTAGTTCCATAGTTTTGTCAGCTGTAACGGTTAGTTCACATAGAGTTTGTCAGCTGTAACGGTTAGTTCACATAGTTTGTCAGCTGTAACGGTAGTTCACATAGTTTGTCAGCTGTAACGGTTAGTTCCATAGATTTGTCAGCTGTAACGGTTAGTTCACATAGAGTTTTGTCAGCTGTAACGGTTAGTTCCATAGTTTTGTCAGCTGTAACGTTAGTTCACATAGAGTTTGTCAGCTGTAACGGTTAGTTCACATAGAGTTTGTCAGCTGTAACGGTTAGTTCTCATAGTTTTGTCAGCTGTAACGGTTAGTTCACATAGTTTGTCAGCTGTAACGGTTAGTTCACATAGATTTGTCAGCTGTAACGGTTAGTTCTCATAGTTTGTCAGCTGTAACGGTTAGTTCTCATAGTTTTGTCAGCTGTAACGTTAGTTCACATAGTTTGTCAGCTGTAACGGTTAGTTCCATAGTTTTGTCAGCTGTAACGTTAGTTCACATAGTTTGTCAGCTGTAACGTAGTTCCATAGGTTTGTCAGCTGTAACGTTAGTTCTCATAGTTTTGTCAGCTGTAACGGTTAGTTCTCATAGTTTTGTCAGCTGTAATGGTTAGTTCTCATAGTTTTGTCAGCTGTAACGGTTAGTTCCATAGTTTTGTCAGCTGTAACGGTAGTTCTCATAGTTTTGTCAGCTGTAACGGTTAGTTCTCATAGTTTTGTCAGCTGTAACGGTCAGTGTCATCTCATAGTTTTGTCAGCTGTAACGGTTAGTTCTCATAGTTTTGTCAGCTGTAACGGTTAGTTCACATAGATTTTGTCAGCTGTAACGGTTAGTTCCATAGTTTTGTCAGCTGTAACGGTTAGTTCCATAGTTTTGTCAGCTGTAACGTTAGTTCTCATAGTTTTGTCAGCTGTAACGGTTAGTTCTCATAGTTTTGTCAGCTGTAACGGTTAGTTCTCATAAGTTTTGTCAGCTGTAACGGTTAGTTCTCATAGTTTTGTCAGCTGTAACGTTAGTTCTCATAGTTTTGTCAGCTGTAACGGTTAGTTCTCATAGTTTTGTCAGCTGTAACGGTAGTTTCATAAGTTTGTCAGCTGTAACGGTTAGTTCTCATAGTTTGTCAGCGTAACGGTTAGTTCTCATAGTTTTGTCAGCTGTAACGGTAGTTCTCATAGTTTTGTCAGCTGTAACGTCAGTTCTCATAGTTTTGTCACTGTAACGGTTAGTTCTCATAGTTTTGTCAGCTGTAACGTCAGTTTCATAGTTTTGTCAGCTGTAACGGTTAGTTCTCATAGTTTTGTCAGCTGTAACGGTTAGTTCCATAGTTTTGTCAGCTGTAACGGTTTAGTTCTCATAGTTTTGTCAGCTGTAACGGTTAGTTCTCATAGTTTTGTCAGCTGTAACGTAGTTCTCATAGTTTTGTCAGCTGTAACGGTTAGTTCTCATAGTTTTGTCAGCTGTAACGGTTAGTTCTCATAGTTTGTCAGCTGTAACGGTTAGTTTCATAGTTTTGTCAGCTGTAACGGTTAGTTCTCATAGTTTTGTCAGCTGTAACGTTGTTTCATAGTTTGTCAGCTGTAACGTAGTTCTCATAGTTTGTCAGCTGTAACGGTTAGTTCTCATAGTTTTGTCAGCTGTAACGGTAGTTCTCATAGTTTTGTCAGCTGTAACGGTTAGTTCTCATAGTTTTGTCAGCTGTAACGGTCAGTTCTCATAGTTTTGTCAGCTGTAACAGTTCAAACAGAATGGCTTTACCGTGGGAGAATGCTGGTTGCTTTTCACAGGGGAGAGTGTATCATCGCAGTGCAGCTGCACATTTTTCAATTCTTCATTTTTTTTTTTTTTAATTGATAATGATTAACCCTGATATGGATTTAGTAGTCGGCTGGGCTATAAGCAGTATGAACGTGAACATATTGATAGATGATTATGATGGTGGTGGTGGTGGTGGTGGTGATGATGATGATGATGATGATGATGATGATGATGATGATGATATAGCAGTATGAACCCGAACATCATGATGATGATGATGATGATGATATAAGCAGTATAAATCTGAACATGATGATGATGATGATGATGATGATGATGATGATGATGATGATACAAGCAGTATAAACCTGAACATCATGATGATGATGATGATGATGATATAAGCAGTATAAACCTGAACATGATGATGATGATGATGATGATGATGATACAAGCAGTATAAACCTGAACATATTGATGATGATGGTGGTGGTGGTGACTATGATGATGATGATGATGATAATATAAGCAGTATAAACCTGAACACGATGATGATGATGATGATCATCATCATCATCATACAAGCAGTATAAACCTGAACATATTGACGACAACGACGACGACGACGATGATGATGATGATGATGATGATGATGATGATACAAGCAGCATAAACCTGAACGTATTGATGATGATGATGATGATGATGATGATGTTGATGATGATGTTTCAGGTACCAAGTGTCAGTCCTAGTGCTCACCTTTTTCGTGTATGTCTCCTACCACCTATCTCGGAAACCGTTGAGCATTGTGAAGGTAACAAGCTTGTGCATCACTCACTGTCGTATGAGAAGCACACAGTGCAGTGTAGTATGTGTATGTGGTGCCTGTTGTATCATGTCGTGTTTATGTGTGTGTGTGTGTGTGTGTGTGTGTGTGTGTGTGTTTGTTGTGTGTGTGTGAGTGTGTGTGTGTGTATGTGTGTGTTTTGTGTGTGTGTTGTGTGGTGTGTGTGTGTGTGTGTTTGTTGTGTGTGTGTGTGTGTGTGTTTGTTGTGTGTGTGTGTGTATGTGTGTTTGTTGTGTGTGTTGTGTGTTTGTTGTGTGTGTGTGTGTGTGTTTTGTGTGTGTGTGTGTGTGTGTGTACTTTCATGTGTGCGCAAGGGTGTGTGCGCTTGTGTGTTTGTCAGTGTGTGTGTGTGTGTGTGTGTGTGTGAATAAGTGAGTGTGTGTGTGTGTGTGTGTCTGTCTGTGTGTGTGTGTGTATGTGTGTGTTGATTTGTGTGCTCGTGTGTGTGCGCGCTCGTGTGTGTATGTGAATGAGTGTGTGTGTATGAGTGTGTGTGTTTTCGTTTGTGTGTATATGTGTGCGCGCTTGTGTGTGTATGTGAGTGTGTGTGTGTGTGTGTTTTCATGCATGCGCACGTGTGTGTGTGCGCTCGTGTGTGTATGTGAGTGAGTGCTTGCGTGTGTGTGTGTGTGTGCGCGCGCATGCGTGTGTGTGTGTGTGCGCGCGCGCGTGTATGTGTGTTTGAAAGACTTTTGAATTTGTCAGATGATTCATACATTGTTCTTCCTTGAGTAATTCGATAGGTTTTCTGACCAGAATGGTGTATCCGCCTTCTATAGCCATGTGGAGATACACCGTTTTGGCAGGTTATCATTGAAATTAGAAATTGTTAAGAGTACTACAGGCCTATCAATTAACATCAGGAAGAGAGTTCTTGAATGTTATATAGAACCAATACTGTTATACGGTTGTGAGGCGTGGACAGTCAACAAGCAAAGCCAGAACAAGATTGAAGCAGCCGAAATATGGTTTCTAAGAAGAATGTTGAGAGTTCCATAGACAGCAAAAGAAAACAAACGAGACAAGTCCTGAATGAGGCAAGACACAAGAAGGTCATTGATAAGGAAGATCAGGAAAACACAAGCAACACTTGTAGG
>JAPXFY010000034.1:19361024-19363524 GCA_030674185.1 Monoplex corrugatus
TGCAAGTATGTCCGATAGTTTCCCCCTGAGTCTGCCTGGTGCTCTTTTTCCCTCCAGCTTTCCTGTTGTGGCTAGGTGCTCTAATTTCTCTTTCCTCATAAAATGTCCTATAAATGTTGCTTGTCTTTTGTTCTTCTTGTGTCTGCCTCCTTCTAGACCGTCTCATTCGTTTCCTTTGCTGTCCATGGAAGTCTCAACATTCTTCTTAGAAACCACATTTCAGTTGCCTCAAATGTATAATATATACGTCAACGCGCAAAGCCAGAACAAGATTGAAGCAGCCGAAATGTGCTTTCTGAGAAGAATGTTGAGAATTCCATGGACAGCAAAAGAAAACAAACGAGACAGTCTTGATGGAGAAAGACACAAGAGGATCATTGATAAGGAAGATTAGGAAAAGACAGGCAACATTTATAGGCCATTTTATGAGGAAAGGGGAATCAGAGCACCTGCTCACAACAGGCAAGCTGGAGGGAAAGAGAACACCACCAGGTAGACCCAGGGAGAAAATATTGGACGGACTTGCAGGGTGGCTGAGAACAAAGAGGGTGGAGGATGTACTTACACCGACAAGGGATAGATGCGTATGGAGGGCCATGATCACTAACGCCATGCGGCAGGGCACATGATGATGATGATATATATAATGTTTATATGCTTGTGTATGTGTGTTCAGATGGCAGTGATTATGATCATCTGTTTTCCTGGCTGGACGGAGGTTTCCTGGGAACCTATGCTGTCTGCATGTTCCTCAGGTAGGTGTCACCATGGTTGTAAGGGGAGAAAGAGGGGGCGGGAGGGAGAGAGGGGGGAGAGAGAGGGAGAGAAGAGAGAGAGATTGTGTGTGTTCCTCAGGTAGGTATCACCATGGTTGTAAGGGGAAAGAGAGAGAGAGAGACAGAGATGGGGGGGGGAAAGACAGAGAGATGGAGAGGGGAGAGAGAGAAAGGGAGAGAGGGAGAGAAGAGAGAGAGATTGTGTGTGTTCCTCAGGTAGGTGTCACCATGGTTGTAAGGGGAAAGAGCGAGGGAGAGAGACAGAGAGAGAGGGGGGAGATAGAGAAGGGAGAGAAAGAAAGGGAGAGAGCTAGAGAGAGAGAGAGAGAAAGAGAGAGTGTGTGTGTTTCTCAGGTAAGTGTCACCATGGTTGTAAGGGGAAAGAGAGAGAGAGAGAAAGAGAGAGGGGGGAGGAGACAGAGACAGAGAGATAATGCAATGCAGTGAAATGAAATGAAAATGTTATCTGTATCTTCATGCTTTTAATGTGTGTGTGTATGTGTGTGGTTTGCGTGTGTGTGTGTGTGTATGTGTGTGTTGTGCATGTGTGTATGTGTGTTGTGTGTGTGTGTGTATGTGTGTGTGTGTGTATGTGTGTGTTGTGTGTGTGTATGTGTGTGTGTGTGTGTGTGTGTGTGTGTGTGTGTATGTGTGTTGTGTGTATGTGTGTGTGTGTGTGTGTGTGTGTGTGTGTGTGTGTGTGGTGCAGCGGCTATGTGGCGGAGCGGGTCCACCTGCGTTACTTTTTGACTGTGGGCATGCTGTGTTGTGGCATCAGTGTCGCCATGTTCGGGGTTGGCTACTTCCTGGGCATCCACAACTTCTACTACTACCTCTTCATGCAGGTCACTCTCTCTCTCTCTCTCTTTATATATCTCTTTTTCATTCTCTCTTTCCAACTGTCTGTCTCATTCTGTCTGTACCCCGTAGGGATGCCGGGGGCTCTTTCAGTCATCATCATCATCAAGTGCCTTGCCAGTTGGCGTTGGCGATCATGGCCTCCCATCTGTTTCTATCCCTTGTTGCCGCAAGCACATCTTCCAACCTCTCTGTCTTCAGCCACTGCAAGTCCGTCCAATATTTTCTCCCTGGGTCTATCTGGTGCTCTCTTTGCCTCCAGCTTTCCTGTTGTGACCAGGTGCTCCAATTCCCCTTTCCTCATAAAACGGCCTATAAATGTTGCCTGTCTTTTCCTTATCTTCCTTGTGAATGACGTTCTTGTGTCTGCCTTCATCAAGACTGTCTGGTTTGTTTTCTTTGCTGTCCATGGAACTATCAACATTCTTCTTAGAAACCACATCTTGGCTGCCTCAATCTTTTTCTGGATTTGCTTGTTGACTGTCCACGCCTCACAACCATATAACATTATCGGTTCTATATAACATTCAAGATAGGCTCCAGTTTGTATGTTATTAAGATGGAGCTTTTTTTTTTAGTCTCTTTAGTTTCATGAACCAGAAAAAAACAGGAAAAGAGAATCAGAACGCGTATTTAATACAACCAGACAAGACAGGCGTAAATTTTCGGCCAACTGGTCTTTGTCAAGTGTAAACGTAAGATCACAAACGAATAAACATCAAATACAAAAATTAAGAGAAAGACAAAAAACAAAACAAAACAAAAAACAACTTCCAGTGGGAGAAAATGACAACAAAAAAACAAACAAACTAACAAAAAGCAAAATGGAAGTTTTAGTCTTTTTCTCCTAATTTTTGTATCTGGCG
>JAPXFY010000034.1:19368524-19371024 GCA_030674185.1 Monoplex corrugatus
CATGGCCAATGTATTTTAGTTTTCTCTTGTTGATGTCTGCTAGTATTTTTATAGTGGTATCAGGTTCTTGCAGGACTCTTTCATTATTTCTTGTGTCTGTCCATTTGACACGTAGTAGTCTCCGATAAAACCACATCTCTGCTGCTTCAATTCTTCTGCAATCAGTTTTTCTCAGTCCAGGCTTCGCAGCCATAAATCATGATTGGCCAGATTAAACATTTTAAAGTCTAATTTTCAGGCCATTTCGTGTGCCTCTGTCTTTTCAGGTATTGTTGCACAGAATGACACTAATGGAAGGTAAACCAAGATCTATTCTGCTAGAAAATAGATTAAAATACAAATGTACAGTTTGTTTTTACCAAGAACATTCATGACGTCATTGTTGCACAGAATGACACAAATGGAAGGTAAACCATGATCTATTCTGCTAGAAAATAGATTAAGATATAAACGTACAGTTTGTTTTTACCAAGAGCATTCATATTGTGGTAAAATGTAGGGCTCGGAGTGGTATCAAAACGATGGACTATATGAAGTGTACAACAGGGATAAATCATGGTGATGCTTGCAGTCCAATATTATTCTTTATTTAATTGAATTAACAACAAAATTCAATATCAATGGAAAATATAGTGCCATTCTCTTTTGTGATGCATAACAACAAAAATCAATGTCAGTGGAAAATATGGTCATCATCATCATCATCATCATCATCATCATCATCAGGTGCCTTGCCGCATGGCGTTGGCGATCATGGACTTCCATCTGTCCCTATCTCTTGTTGCCCCCCCCCCTCCCCCCCCCCCCCCCCCCAAAAAAATATGGTGCTATTCTCTTTTGTGATGCTTTCAGATTGATCATTGTTTTACGAGGGGATTATACTTTCTTGATGGCAGAAACAGTCATTCAATGACAAACCCAGGTTATAGGAATGCATTATGTACTGCAGTAGCACTTTATTTAAAAACAGTTCTTGTTCCGTCTTAGACTTGCAAGGTTAACAATGAGCATGGATTTTAACTGTTGTCTTTTATCTTAACCTTTTGCAAGGTTAACTGTGATCATGGATTTTAACTGTCTTTTATCGTAACCTTTTGCAAGGTTAACTGTGATCATGGATTTTAACTGTTGTCTTTTATCTTAACCTTTTGCAAGGTTAACTGTGATCATGGATTTTAACTGTTGTCTTTTATCGTAACCTTTGCAAGGTTAACAATGAGCATGGATTTTAACTGTTGTCTTTTATCTTAACCTTTTGCAAGGTCAACTGTGATCATGGATTTTAACTGTTGTCTTTTATCTTAACCTTTTGCAAGGTTAACTGTGATCATGGATTTTAACTGTTGTCTTTTATCTTAACCTTTTGCAAGGTTAACAGTGATCATGGATTTTAACTGTTGTCTTTTATCTTAACCTTTTGCAAGGTTAACAATGAGCATGGATTTTAACTGTTGTCTTTTATCGTAACCTTTTGCAAGGTTAACTGTGATCATGGATTTTAACTGTTGTCTTTTATCTTAACCTTTTGCAAGGTTAACTGTGATCATGGATTTTAACTGTTGTCTTTTATCGTAACCTTTTGCAAGGTTAACAGTGATCATGGATTTTAACTGTTGTCTTTTATCTTAACCTTTGCAAGGTTAACTGTGATCATGGATTTTAACTGTTGTCTTTTATCTTAACCTTTTGCAAGGTTAACAGTGATCATAGATTTTAACTGTTGTCTTTTATCGTAACCTTTTGCAAGGTTAACTGTGATCATGGATTTTAACTGTTGTCTTTTATCTTAACCTTTGCAAGGTTAACAGTGATCATGGATTTTAACTGTCTTTTATCTTAACCTTTGCAAGTTTAACAGTTATCATGGATTTTAACTGTTGTCTGTTATCTTAACCTAGTTGTCGTTTTCGACGTGGTGTTAGCCCTGATATGGCTCTAGTAGTCGGCTGGGCTCTAAGCAATGTGAACTTGAACTTCTTTCGTCTACACGTAATGTCACAGGCGCCATTGGGTAACATGGCTAAAATCAGCATTACAGTAATTTGAAAAGATAGATGTTTAGGTGCAGGGGAACAATGGACTTAAGATGATGACACACTGTTTGTAGTGACTGTAGTTAGTCACAGAGATGTCTTTCAGATGAGTTTCATTTTAGGGTCAGTATGGCAGTGTCCTAACCCTTTGACTGCTGCACCCTATCCACCAGTTGCAAAAACTTAACCCTTTGACTCCCTCAAACTATTTACCCAGCTTCCTGCAGGAAGGGGGTGGACAGGGTGAGGGAGTCAAAGGGAAGCTGGTAGATAGGGTGAGGGAGTCAAAGGGTTAAATTTTTTTAAAAAAGCATGTGAAATGAGAGAAGATAGTATATGGTTTCACCGTCTTGTTTCATTTGTCTTTTCTTTAATAGATCCCAGTGAGGTTGGCATTGAGGTGCAGAACTCACGGGTAAGGGTAAGTGTGACATTTTTTGTTTGTTTGTATGTGTGTTTGTTTTTTG
>JAPXFY010000034.1:19376024-19378524 GCA_030674185.1 Monoplex corrugatus
TGATTTTATGTGTAGAGGTAGTGTAGTGATTTATGTGTAGACAATAGTGTAGGTGATTTTATGTGTAGACGGTAGTGTAGGTGATTTTATGTGTAGACAGTAGTGTAGGTGATTTTATGTGTAGATGGTAGTGTAGGTGATTTTATGTGTAGACATAGTGTAGGTGATTTTATGTGTAGACGGTAGTGTAGGTGATTTTATGTGTAGACAGTAGTGTAGGTGATTTTTATGTGAGATTAGTGTATGGTGATATTTATGTGTAGATGGTAGTGTAGGTGATTTTATGTGTAGAGTAGTGTAGGTGATTTTATGTGTAGATGGTAGTGTAGGTGATTTTATGTGTAGACGGTAGTGTAGGTGATTTTATGTGTAGAGGTAGTGTAGGTGATTTATATGTGAATGGTAGTGTAGGTGATTTTATGTGTAGATGGTAGATGTAGGTGATTATTTATGTGTAGATGGTAGTGTAGGTGATTTTATGTGTAGACGGTAGTGTAGGTGATTTAATGTGTAGATGGTAGTGTAGTGATTTTATTGTAGATGGTAGTGTAGGTGATTTATGTAGATGTAGTAGTATTTATGTGTAGATGGTAGTGTAGTGATTTTATGTGTACATGGAAAGTGTAGTGATTTTATGTGTAGATGGTAGTGTAGGTGATTTATGTGTAGATGGTAGTGTAGGTGATTTATTGTAGATGTAGTGGGGATTTATGTGTAGAGTAGTGTAGGTGATTTTATGTGTAGATGGTAGTGTAGGTGATTTATGTGTAGATGGTAGTGTAGTGATATGTAGTGATTAGGTAATGGTATGTAGTATTTAATGTGTAGAGGTAGTGTAGGTTTTTTATGTGTAGGATTAGTGTAGATGTAGGTGGATTTTATGTGTAGATGGTAGTGTAGGTGATTTTTTAGATGTGTAGGATTAGGTAGTGTAGTGTATTTATGTGTAGATGGTAAGTGTAGGTGATTTATGTGTAGATGGTAGTGTAGGTGATTTAATGTGTAGACGGTAGTGTAGGTGATTTTATGTGTAGATGGTAGTGTAGATGATTAATGTGTAGAGGTAGTGTAGGTGATTTTATGTGTAGATGGTAGTGTAGGTGATTTTATGTGTAGAGTAGTGTAGGTATTTTATGTGTAGATGGTAGTGTAGGTATTATGTGAGACAGTATGTAGTGATTTATGTGTAGATGGTAGTGTAGGTGATTTTATGTGTAGATGGTAGTGTAGGTGATTTAATGTGTAATGGTAGTGTAGGTGATTTAATGTTAAGGTAGTGTAGGTGATTTAATGTGTAGATGGTAGTGTAGGTGATTTAATGTGTAGATGGTAGTGTAGGTGATTTTATGTGTAGAATGGTAGTGTAGGTGATTTAATGTGTAGATGGTAGTGTAGGTGATTTAATGTGTAGATGGTAGTGTAGGTGATTTAATGTGTAGATGGTAGTGTAGGTGATTTTATGTGTAGATGGTAGTGTAGGTGATTTTATGTGTAGATGGTAGTGTAGGTGATTTAATGTGTAGACAGTAGTGTAGGTGATTTTACGTGCAGACAGTTATGTAGGCAATTTATGTGTAGAGGATGTGCAGGTGATTTTATGGTAGACAGTAGTGTAGGTAATTTTATGTGTCAACGGAAGTGTAGGTAATTGATGTCTGTGGATGATGATGTGGATGATGATGTGGGTGATGATGTGATGATGAATGATGGATGGATGGATGGATGATGATGAATGAATGAAGATGATGATGATGATGATGATAATGGATGATGATGGAGGAGGGTGATGGATGATGATGGATAATGATGATTGATGATGATGATGATGATGGATGATGATCCTACCAAGCTCACAGCTGATTGTGTCTGTCTCCCCACAGCACCCTCAGGGGCAGGGGTGGGGATGGGGGGTACAAGCAGACAGGTAAAAGAAAGAGAAAGAGAGAGAAACACATGTTGCTCTTGTTATTGTTGTTGATACAATTTTGATGTTGATACATATATTTGATGGTGATACTGTTTTATTGGATGAAGATTGTGATAACAGTGATGATGATGATGTTAAGGAGGAGAATGTTGAGTGATGATGATGACAATGATCAGTGATGATGATGTTAAGGAGGAGAATGTTAAGTGATGATGATGACAATGATCAGTGATGATGATGTTAAGGAGGAGAATGTTAAGTGATGATGATGACAATGAACAGTGATGATGATGTTAAGGAGGAGAATGTTAAGTGATGATGATGACAATGATCAGTGATGATGATGTTAAGGAGGAGAATGTTAAGTGATGATGATGACAATGATCAGTGATGATGATGTTAAGGAGGAGAATGTTAAGTGATGATGATGACAATGATCAGTGATTATGACGAGGACAGTGTTAAGTGATGATGACAATGATCAGTGATGATGACGAGGACAGTGTTAAGTGATGATGACAATGATGTGTGTTTGCAGGGTTCAGTAAAGGAACAGCATGACCCAGAAGCCAT
>JAPXFY010000034.1:19391024-19436024 GCA_030674185.1 Monoplex corrugatus
TATCATTGTATGTGCTTTGTTTTGCTCAGTCATCTTTGTTGTCTATTATCTTGCAGCATATATCATTGTATGTGCTTTGTTTTGCTCAGTCATCTTTGTTGTCTGTTGTCTTGCTGCATTTATCATTGTATGTGCTTTGTTTTGCTCAGTCATCTTTGTTGTCTATTATCTTGCAGCATATATCATTGTATGTGCTTTGTTTTGCTCAATCGCCTTGTTGTCTATTATCTTGCAGCATATATCATTGTATGTGCTTTGTTTTGCTCAGTCATCTTTGTTGTCTGTTGTCTTGCTGCATTTATCATTGTATGTGCTTCGATATCTCAGTTGTGCATTATCTTGCTGCATATATCATTGTATGTGCTTTGTTTTGCTCAGTCATCTTTGTTGTCTATTATCTTGCTGCATATATCATTGTATGTGCTTTGTTTTGCTCAGTCATCTTTGTTGTCTAATATCTTGCTGCATATATCGTTGTATGTGCTTTGTTTTGCTCAGTCATCTTTGTTGTCTATTATCTTGCAGCATATATCATTGTATGTGCTTTGTTTTGCTCAGTCATCTTTGTTGTCTGTTGTCTTGCTGCATATATCATTGTATGTGCTTTGTTTTGCTCAGTCATCTTTGTTGTCTGTTGTCTTGCTGCATATATCATTGTATGTGCTTTGTTTTGCTCAATCGCCTTGTTGTCTATTGTCTTGCTGCATATATCATTGTATGTGCTTTGTTTTGCTCAATCGCCTTGTTGTCTATTGTCTTGCTGCATATATCATTGTATGTGCTTTGATAGCTCAGAAATCTGGTTGTGTATTATCTTGCTGCATATATCATTGTATGTGCTTCGATAGCTCATTGTGCATTTTCTTGCAGCATATATCATTGTATGTGCTTTGTTTTGCTCAGTCATCTTTGTTGTCTATCTTCTTGCAGCATATATCATTGTATGTGAAAGCAGAACACATAAACAGCATAAGACATTCAAAAACATACCCAAGTAATGACGAGATCTTACCACTGTATTGTGTGTGTTTGTGTTAGTGTGTGTGGGTTTGTGTTTGTGTGTGTGTTTGTGTGTGTGTTTGTGTTTGTTTGTGTGTGCGAGAGAGAGAAGAGTGTGTGTGTGTGTGTTTCTGTGTGTGTGTGAGTGAGTGAGTGAGAGAGAGAGGAGTGTGTGTGTGTGTTTATGTGTGTGAGTGTGTTTGTGTGCATAAGTGTTTGTGTATGTGTGTGTGTGAGAGAGAGAGTGTGTGTGTGTGAGAGAGAGAGAGAGAGAGAGTATGTGTGTGTGTGTGAGAGAGTGTGTGTATTTGTGTGTGTAAATGGGTATGTGTTTGTGTGTGTGTGTGTTTGTGTGTGTGTATGTTTGTGTGAGAGAGAGAGAGTGCGTGTGTGTATGTATGCATGCGCATGTGTATATGTGTTAGTGTGTGTGTATGTGTGAGAGAGTGTGTGTATTTGTGTGTGTAAATAGGTATGTGTTTGTGTGTGTGTGTGTGTGTGTGTGTGTGTTTGTGGTGTGTGTTTGTGAGAGAGAGAGAGAGTGCATGTGTGTATGTATGCATGCCTGTGTGTATATGTGTTAGTGTGTGTGTATGTGTGTGTATGTATGTATGTATGTATGTGTGTGTGTATGTGTGAGTGATAGTAGTCTATATGATATTTTGTGGTGTGACACTGCTGGTGTAACATATATGGAAACCTATATGCTCTGTGTGACGCATTCTGGAGCAAAGCAGTAGTGATGCTGAAGTAAAAGTCCCTGTGGGCACCGGTCGCTGTGGTGTAGTGGTTAGCGCAGTGGACTACAGACTGGAAGGTTGTGGGTTCGAGTCCCCATCAATCCCTTCAAAAATCATTGTGGGATTTTTCCGCTCTAACTGGATCCTGCTCAGAGTTGGCATGCTATATGCTCATTGGGAAGACAGGGACCACACAGTCGAGTCTCATCCACTTCACGGATGCGTCATTGAGGGTGTTGCTGAAATCTTCTGACCAGCACCGCAGGTGTCTGTACCTCTTCGGCCTGGTTGACGCCAGGATATATTATGATAGTAAGCTGTAGAGTACAGCCCTGTCACACAGTCTTAATCCTGGACCGAACTCCATAGCATCATGGTTCTCATCCTCAGCCTCATCGACATCATCATCATCATCGTGTTTTAAAAAACTGTTCCATCTTCTGTGGCCATTAAGATGGCATAGAAAATGGGACCCAAAAAAAAAAGGTGAGCACAAAGGTAACCTCCCTGAGTGCAAAAAAATTTTTTTTTAAATCCCTGTGGGCAGGTGGCTTTATCGCTGGAGCAGTGACTGACCTCAACAGATCCCCAGGACTCAACTGTGTGGTGATGCTTCTGTGTGGTACTCCTATGGTATGTCTCCCCTGTAGTGCTTAAGGTTACTGCCAGGAATGGTGACCCCTGCCTTCTCTCTTTCTTTTTGTTATGCACCATTCTGACAAGTAATTCTTTCGAATTGTCAGTGATATCATGCTGATTGTTTGATCATTTCTGTGTTTATGCTCATTTCTCCAATACCCAAAGCCTGATAACCTTAACTGCCCCAGACAGCTGGCGTCCTTGATGTATACAGACTAAGGCTTAACTCTTGGAAAACAGAATATACTCAAAATGTATGTATTTGTTCAAAAGCATTATCAGTCCACCATCTGCTCTTTGAATGTCCTATCTTACTTACGACATACAGAAACAACAATCTTGATTTTTTCATGTACTGACTCTAGAGATATCCTTTACGACAAAGATAAGGATATTATTTCAGTAGTCCAGCTGATTCTCAGGTCCCCTGTTGGCAGATTGTTATGAGGAGTTAATTGATTGTTGTATGTTATTATCTGACACTGTTAATTAATTGTTCTGAATTATTAATTTAATTGTTCCCTACTTACATTAAAACTCCCACTACCCCCCTCCCCCCCCCCCTTCTTTTTTTCTATATTTCCTTTTCTGTTTATTTTTTCTTTGTGTGTGTGTGTGTGTCTAAAGTCACTATTGTGAACAGACATTAAATAAAAGATTCCTTCCTTCTTTCTGTGTTTCCTCTCCACCCAATGTGTAGTGTTCTGATGCCTGTCTAGTGTTGTGAAGATTGTAATGTGTTGTGTCCTGATGCCTGTCTAGTGTTGTGAAGTTGGTAATGTGTAGTGTTCTGATGCCTGTCTAGTGTTGTGAAGTTGGTAATGTGTAGTGTTCTGATGCCTGTCTAGTGTTGTGAAGATGGTAATGTGTAATGTGTAGTGTTCTGATGCCTGTCTAGTGTTGTGAAGATGGTAATGTGTAATGTGTTGTGTTCTGATGCCTGTCTAGTGTTGTGAAGTTGGTAATGTGTAGTGTTCTGATGCCTGTCTAGTGTTGTGAAGTTGGTAATGTGTAGTGTCCTGATGCCTGTCTAGTGTTGTGAAGATTGTAATGTGTTGTGTCCTGATGCCTGTTCAGTGTTGTGAAGATGGTAATGTGTTGTGTCCTGATGCCTGTCTAGTGTTGTGAAGTTGGTAATGTGTTGTGTTCTGATGCCTGTCTAGTGTTGTGAAGATTGTAATGTGTAATGTGTTGTGTCCTGATGCCTGTCTAGTGTTGTGAAGATTGTAATGTGTAATATGTTGTGTCCTGATGCCTGTCTAGTGTTGTGAAGATTGTAATGTGTAGTGTCCTGATGCCTGTCTAGTGTTGTGAAGATTGTAATGTGTTGTGTCCTGATGCCTGTCTAGTGTTGTGAAGATTGTAATGTGTTGTGTCCTGATGCCTGTCTAGTGTTGTGAAGATTGTAATGTGTTGTGTCCTGATGCCTGTCTAGTGTTGTGAAGATTGTAATGTGTAATGTGTTGTGTCCTGATGCCTGTCTAGTGTTGTGAAGATTGTAATGTGTAATGTGTAGTGTCCTGATGCCTGTCTAGTGTTGTGAAGATTGTAATGTGTAATGTGTTGTGTCCTGATGCCTGTCTAGTGTTGTGAAGTTGGTAATGTGTAGTGTTCTGATGCCTGTCTAGTGTTGTGAAGTTCGTAATGTGTAGTATTCTGATGCCTGTCTAGTGTTGTGAAATTGGTAATGTGTCACATGAGATGTTGTGTTCTGTGTGCAGTTATTTGTCTACCAAGCTTATGGAAATATCTCCTATGCCGTCAGCATTGGTAAGTACACTGATGGCGGATTGAGATTGAAGGAGAAACAAAAATGATAATAATGACGATATTCATGACAATAATGACAGTTGTAACACTAATAACAGTAAACAGCGAAATTACAGATTTTTGTAAATTCCTTGTCCTGAATCACAAAAACTATGAAGAAATTTTTAAAATGTTATCTAAACGTCTGTTATAAACATATGTTGCAGTCAAATGTAACAGATTTTTTTTAGATTTAGTACAAGTGTCCATTAATTTTGTTACAATAAGCCTCCACGCTATCTAGAGCAGTCTGTAGACCATTAGTTTCTGAAAGTAAATTTTTTCATCAGGACATAAGCAAACCAAAAGTTTATTGTTTTTTGGTTAAAGTATCATCATTAGGTGAAAGTTTAACATTTGAATACTCACGATTTTGATTATTCAGTTATTGCTCCAGATTCTGTGAAACAGAGAAGGTAAATGTCAAATTGTCAAATGCCCCTGAAACTTACCCCCACACACACACACACACACACACACACACACACACACACACACAAACACACAAATATATATATATAATATATATATATATATATATATATATATATATATATATATATATATATATATATAATGATACACATATACACACACATTTATGCATACATACATATATACATATGTGTATTTAAGAAAATACATTCACAATGAAAGTCACATCATTTTACATTTTTCTGCATATTCATGGCAAAGTTTGTTTTTCTTGTATTTTGCATCTTGATAATCACTGAAAGCACAATGCAAGTTTCCTTTTAGACTGAGAACTATGTCTAGGGTAAGATGCAATTCACAATATGTGTGATCCATATTGAATTGGTATTTTTGAAAACCAGTTTGATCCCTCGAAGATTGTGTGCTGTGTTTCAACAGACCACGTTAATCTGTTATTCAGTACAAAAGTGAAAAATGTACCAGAGTATTATATCTCTGTCATTAGTACAATCATATTTTTCTTCTTAACCGTCATAGATAGGTATATCTCTGTCATTAGTACAATCATATTTTTCTCCAACCGTCATAGATACATATATCTCTGTCATTAGTACAATCATATTTTTCTCCAACCCGTCATAGATAGGTATATGTCTGTCATTAGTACAATCATATTTTTCTTCTTAACCATCATAGATAGGTATATGTCTGTCATTAGTACAATCATATTTTTCTTCTTAACAGTCATAGATAGGTATATGTCTGTCATTAGTACAATCATATTTTTCTTCTTAACTGTCATAGATAGGTATATGTCTGTCATTAGTACAATCATATTTTTCTTCTTAACTGTCATAGATAGGTATATGTCTGTCATTAGTACAATCATATTTTTCTTGTATATCTCTGACATTAGTACAATCATATTTTTCTTCTTAACTGTCATAGATAGGTATATGTCTGTCATTAGTACAATCATATTTTTCTTGTATATCTCTGACATTAGTACAATCATATTTTTCTTGTATATCTCTGTCATTAGTACAATTGTATTTTTCTTCTTAACCATCATAGATAGGTATATCTCTGTCATTAGTACAGTCATATTTTTCTTCTTGACCATCATAGATAGGTATATCTCTGTCATTAGTACAATCATATTTTTCTTCTTAACCGTCATAGATATATGTCTGTCATTAGTACAATTGTATTTTTCTTCTTAACTGTCATAGATATATGTCTGTCATTAGTACAATTGTATTTTTCTTCTTAACCATCATAGATAAATATGTCTGTCATTAGTACAATTGTATTTTTCTTCTTAACCATCATAGATAGGTATATCTGTCATTAGTACAATTATTTTTTCTACAAACCGTCATAGATAGGTATATCTCTGTCATTAGTACAATCATATTTTTCTTGTATATCTCTGTCATTAGTACAATTGTATTTTTCTTCTTAACCATCATAGATAGGTATACCTCTGTCATTAGTACAGTCATATTTTTCTTCTTAGCCATCATAGATAGATATATCTCTGTCATTAGTACAGTCATATTTTTCTTCTTAACCATCATAGATATATGTCTGTCATTAGTACAATTGTATTTTTCTTCTTAACCATCATAGATATATGTCTGTCATTAGTACAATTGTATTTTCTTCTTAACCATCATAGATAGGTATATCTGTCATTAGTACAATCATATTTTTCTCCAAACCGTCATAGATAGGTATATCTCTGTCATTAGTACAATCATATTTTTCTTGTATATCTCTGTCATTAGTACAATTGTATTTTTCTTCTTAACCATCATAGATATATGTCTGTCATTAGTACAATTGTATTTTTCTTCTTAACCATCATAGATAGGTATATCTCTGTCATTAGTACAATCATATTTTTCTTCTTAACCGTCATAGATAGGTATATCTCTGTCATTAGTACAATCATATTTTTCTCCAAACCGTCATAGATATATGTCTGTCATTAGTACAATCATATTTTTCTTCAATCCATCATAGATAGGTATATCTCTGTCATTAGTACAATCATATTTTTCTCCAAACCGTCATAGATAGGTATATCTCTGTCATTAGTACAATCATATTTTTCTCCAAACCATCATAGATAGGTATATCTCTGTCATTAGTACAATCATATTTTTCTCCAAACAGTCATAGATAGGTATATCTCTGTCATTAGTACAATCATATTTTTCTCCAAACAGTCATAGATAGGTATATCCTGTCATTAGTACAATCATATTTTTCTTCTTAACCATCATAGATAGGTATATCTCTGTCATTAGTGCGATCATATTTTTCTTCTTGACCATCATAGAAAGATTTTATTATTTCAATCGTCCGATCAACAGGCAGAACTGAACGTATTAGTGCTTTATTGATAACAGCAACATTTATAATAATGATGACAACAGTGATGCTGATGGCATGTGAAGTATCTTGTGCATAGTCCCAATGCCCTGTTCTTGTCAGTATGATTAATAATGAGGATGATAATGATATCAGTAATGGTAATAATGGAAGTAATGAGTGTTACATAGAACCAGTATTGTTGTACGGTTGTGAGGCGTGGACGGTCAACACGCAAAGTCTGAACAAAATTAAGGCCACTGAAATGTCGTTTCTCAGAAGAATGTTGAGAGTTCCATGAACAACAAAGAAAACAAACAAGACAGTCTTAAAGGAGGCGAACACAAGATGATCATTAATAAAGAAGATAAGGAAAAGACAAGCAACAGTTGTAGGACATTTTATGAGGGAAGAGGAATTAGAGCACCTGGTCACAACAGGAAAGCTGGAGGGAAAGAGAACACAAGGTAGACCCAGGGAGAAAATATTGGACGGACTTGCAGAGTGACTGAGGACAGAGAGGGTGGGAGATGTATTTGCAGCAACAAGGGATAGATTCGTATGGAGGGCCATGATCCCAACGACACGCAACGGGGCAACATGATGATAATGATGGTGATGGTAATGATAATGATAACAATGAGTGTTTGGTTTTTTGTTGTTTTTTTGTTGTTGTTTTTTTGGGGGGTTGTTGTTGTTGTTGTTGTTTGATGACAATGAAGTTTTTTTGTTTGTATTTTTGTTTTTGATAACAATGATAGTAATAATACTTATGATATTGATAATAATGATAATGATGATAATGATAACCAATCGACAGTGATGCTGATCGTGTGCGGAGCATTTGTGAACGGTCCTTACGCCCTCATCACCACAGCGGTGAGCGCGGAGCTGGGCACACAGCCATCGTTGCGTGGCAACAAGAGAGCGCTGGCCACCGTCACCTCCATTATTGATGGCACGGGCAGCATTGGTCAGTCCCCACACCTTGTGGCCTGTTTTGTGTGTTTGTGACCTCCCACCATCAAATCAGTCTTAACTCGCATCGCAGTCAGTCGAACACTGAAAAGGTGACTGAGGGTCTGTCTGGGATGTTTCGACTTTAACTCAAAATTGATTTCTGTAGACTATAATCTATCCCCCAGAGAAATTTTTTTCTTGAAAAAATATCATTAATCAATTTAAAATGGTATTTTAATGCACTGATTGCCGCAGAAAGAACGTAATTTCCTACCAAAAGTACCTATTTTTGTCATTTATTATGAACCGTAACCAGTGCAGTACCTCCAAATGTAATATACTGACAGAAAGCTCTTTGGTGCACCTTTCAGATAATGACTGCTAAAATGAGCAATAAACTGGGTCAAAGCCACCAAATAAAGAAATTTAAGGAAAATGTGTGGGAAAGTACATGAAAACTTCAGAGGCCATTTTCTCAAAATGGCCATCGTACAACTTAATGACTTTAAACATACGTAACTTCTACATATTTTTTAGTACAAGCTTTTTTCAAGTACCAAAATAATCAGCAGAATGTGTATCTCAAAATACCCAAAATGCTAGCTAAGACTGATTTCTTGCTGGCAGGTCCCATTTGTTTGTTTGTTTGGTTGGTTGGTTGTCTGTTTGTGGATGTTGTTGACACTGTTAGTTCAGGTCTTGTACTGTCTGCTATGTTTGTTTGTTTTGTTAGTCTGTTTTGTTTGTTGGCACTGCCAATCAGTCCAGGCCTTGTGCTGTTTGTTTGTCTGTGTGTCTGTTTGTTTGTTTGTTTACCTGTCTGTTTTTTTGTTGATGTTGTTGGCACTGACAGTCCAGGCCTTGTGCTGTTTGTGTGTTTGTTTGTTTGTTTGTTGATGTTTGCCACTGTCAGTCAGTCCAGGTCCTGTGCCATCTGCTGTTTGTTTGTCTGTCTGTCTGTCTATTTGTTTATTTGTCTGTCTGTTTGTTTGTTTATCTGTCTGTTTGTTTCTGTCTGTGTTTTATGAGTATCACGTAACAGTCTACATTCTCAAATTAATTACAACGGTACTAATAATCGCGATGAATTTGTGTGTGTGTGTGTGTGTGTGTGTGTGTTTGTGTATGTGTGTGTGTGTGTGTGTTTGTGTATGTGTGTGTGCGTAAGTGTGTGTATGTGTGCATGCATGTTTGTGCATGCGTGTTATGTGTGTGTGTATGTGTGTGTGCGTGCCTGTGCGTATGTGTGTATGTATGTGTGCATGCATGTGTGTGCGTATGTGTGTGTGTGTTTGTGTATGCGTGTGTATGTGTGTGTGTGTTTGTGCATGCGTGTGTATGTGTGTGTGTGTGTGCATGCATGCATGTGTGTGTGTGTGACTGTGACAGGAGCCGCCTTAGGACCACTACTGACTGGATGGATCTCTCCCACTGGCTGGAGTAACGTCTTCTACATGCTGATCGCTGCCAACATCATGGCCGCTGTGGTCAGTATACTTACATTATACCGTAAAGTTCCAGCTATAAGCCGCGACTTTTCCCCCCAGCTTAAAAAATGATGCGACTAATTTGCGGATTTTCCCGATCCAAGGAGCGTCCCGTTCTTGTCTGTTCTTAGCTTCTCTTTAACTCACCAAAATCGTGTTTACCATTCATGAATTTTTCGGTGAGCTCCATGTTAAAGTGTTAACTGTGCACATTAAAGTGTTAACTGTTCACGTTATTAAATCAAATCCGCACACATTGAAGCATTCGGATCAGTATTCAGATCTGCTCTGCTCAAGCGTACTCCCTCATCATGCGGAAAACGCGACGTAATGCCTACGAAGCAGCCTTCAAGTTGAAGGCGATCGACCTGGCCATTGAAAAAGTGCGGCTTATAAACCAGTGTGGCTTATGTGTGAATATAGTTCAGATTTTTCTATAAATTAGTGGGTGTGCCTTATATACCGGTGCGCCCAATAGCCCGAACATTACGGTACATGTTGATAATTCTTCTTTGGACTGCGCTGTGCAGGTGTCGTTTCACTTCGAAGCCTGCGTCTGCGTCCATGTGTCTTTATGTTAGTAGCAACTGGCAAAACTTTGAGACAGGTTGATAAGTTTAAATATCTAGAAATGATCATCTCACCAGACGGCAGATGCACATCGGAAATAGCCAGCAGAATCGGCCAAGCCAAAACAGCATTCAAGAAGACGAAAAGCATTCTTACCAACAAATGCCTATCAATTAACATCAGGAAGAGAGTTCTTGAATGTTATATAGAACCGATTATGTTATACGGTTGTGAGGCATGGACAGTCAACAAGCAAAGCCATAATAAGATTGAGGCAGCTGAATGTGATTTCTAAGAAGAATGTTGAAAGTTCCGTGGACAGCAAAGAAGACAAACGAGGCAGTCTTGATGGAGGCAGACACAAGAAGATCATTCATAAGGAAGATTAGGAAAAGACAGGCAACATTTATAGGCCATTTTATGAGGATTGGGGAATTACAGCACATGGTCACTACAGGAAAGCTGGAGGGAAAGAGAGCACCAGGTAGACCCAGCGAGAAAATATTGGCCGGACTTGCAAGGTGGCTGAGGACAGAGAGGGTGGAAGAGGTGCTTGCGGCAACAAGGGATAGGTACATATGGAGGACCATGATCGCCAACACCATGTGGCAGGGCTTTTGATGATGATGATGATAATGGTATGCAGGTGTCTTTTCGCTTCGCAGCATGCATCCGCATACTTGTGTCTTCAGTGGGTGTGCGTGCTTATGTATTTTCATGTTTTTATCATTCAAAACAAGCATGGATCACCTGCGTTTGCACAGTTTGCATCACTGGTGCAAGTGCATGCTGTGTGTTTTCATGTTTCCACAAGTCACAAGACGGTATCGTGATTTGCAGGATCTTTAACATGCGTAGTTGATAATCCGCATGTGTATGCATACAAAGGGGATTTTAGGTACAGGTACTGGAAGGCCTGTGCACATGCTCATCTGGGAGTTGGGTAGATGTGTTACATGTGCTTGTGTCTGTATGTATGTGTGTTGGGGTGTCTGTCTGTCTGTCTGTATGTGTGCTTGTTTGCCTCTGTGTGTGCGAGTGTGTGTGTGTGCACATGTATGTTGCATGTCCATGAACTTGCATGCATTCGTTTTGACCATGAATGTATTAGTGAGCGTAACTATGCATGTATGTATATGTGTGAGTGTGTGGGTGTGGGTGTGTAAATGTGTGTGTGTGCGTGCGTGCCTGTTGCACATCATGCAGCTCTTTCTGTCTTTCCCCCTTTAGGAGTTGTCTTTGTTTCAGTTTGTCTTTTCTTTTTCCTTTTTCTTTTTATCTCTTTCTTTACTCTGCCATTCTTTAATCCACCCCCACCCCCACCTCCACCCCCAACTCCGCCATTACCTGCTGATACGCTAACAACGTACGTGTCTGTCTGCTTCAGTTCCTGGTGCGTATCGTCATCAAAGAATTTCTCGTCATGTGCTGCGGCTATGTGCGACTGGAGGAACAGGATGTGTCCAGTATCCCCTCGGAGGTGGTCGTCTCTGTCAACTCACCGTCACACTGCACATAGCTGCACAGCAAAGGATTCCGCTGATAGAAGAGCCATCAGGTAGAAGCTGCCACACCTGCCGTTCGACACGATCACACCTAACTGGTGCCAGATCGGGGTGCTTATGTTCTTATATGCACACGGATGTTTACGCGTGCATGATGCCCCCGCCCCACCCCACCCCCGCACCCCTCTCCCTGACTTTTTTATGTTTTAATCAGTCTTCTCTCCAAAAAAGAAAAGAAAAGAAATTTCTGACTTGATGTGTCACGAAAACTCTGATAGAGGTACAGGTATGCACAAGATGTACTATTTGTTCATAGATACGCAAGTAGACACACAGGTATGCGTAAGCTCTACTATTTGTTCACAGATACGCAAGTAGACACCTGGGTATATCACTAGATGTACTAATTGTTCTCAGGTACACAAATAGACACACAGGTATGCACCAGATGTACTATTTGTTCACAGATACACAAATAGACACAGACACACACTAGATGTACTATTTGTTCACAGATACACAAATAGACACATAGACACACACTAGATGTACTATTTGTTCACACATACACAAATAGACACAGGCACAGACAAGACATACAATTTGTTCACAGATACACAAATAGACACATGCACACAAGACACACTATTTGTTCACAGATACACAAATAGACACATAGCCACACAAGACAAACTATTTGTTTATGGATACACAAATAGACACATAGGCACACAAGACACACTATTTGTTCACAGATACACAAATAGACACATAGGCACACACTAGATGTACTATTTGTTCACAGATACACAAATAGACACATAGGCACAGACAAGACACACTATTTGTTCACAGATACACAAATAGACACATAGGCACACAAGACACACTATTTGTTCACAGATACACAAATAGGCACACAAGACACACTATTTGTTCACAGATACACAAATAGGCACACGAGACACACTATTTGTTCACGGATACACAAATTGACACATAGGCATACACTAGATGTACTATTTGTTCATAGATACACAAATAGACACAGATATGCACAAGATGTACTGTTTGTTCACAGATACACAGACATAGACAAGACACACTGTTCAGTGATACACAAATAGACACACAGACACAGACATGACACACTGTTTGCTCAGTGATACACAAATAGACACACAGACACAGACAAGACACACTGTTTGTACAGTGATACACAAATAGACACACAGACACAGACATGACACACTGTTTGTTCAGTGATACACAAATAGACACAGACAAGACACACTGTTTGTTCAGTGATACACAAATAGACACACAGACATGACACACTCTTTGTTCAGTGATACACAAATAGACACACAGACACAGACAAGACACACTGTTCAGTGATACACAAATAGACACACAGACACAGACATGCCACAAACACCACTGTTTGTTCAGTGATACACAAATAGACACAGACAAGACACACTGTTTGTTCAGTGATACACAAATAGACACAGACCAAAGACACACTGTTGTTCAGTGATACACAAATAGACACACAGACACAGACAAGACACACTGTTCAGTGATACACAAATAGACACACAGACACAGACAGACACACTGTTCAGTGATACACAAATAGACACACAGACACAGACATGACACACTGTTTGTCAGTGATACACAAATAGACACAGACATGACACACTGTTCAGTGATACACAAATGACACACAGAACAGACATGACACATGTTCATGATACACAAATAGACACACACACAGACATGACACACTATTTGTTCAGTGATACACAAATAGACACACAGACACAGACATGACACACTGTTTGTTCAGTGATACACAAATAGACACAGACAAGACACACTGTTTGTTCACATACACAAATAGACACAGGCACGTCATTTGTGACCCGATTCAGCTTTATCAAAGTAAGGAAAATTTCTGATGATAGATCACTTGTTTGTTTTAGATATTTTCCCCCTAGTTTCTTATTTCCTTTTGGGTAGTTCCTGGTTTAAATACTATTTGATTTTTTTTTATGGTTGATATATTTTGCTGGTAGGTGCTTGAAATAGATTGGTGGGGTTCCTATTCTCTGAACAAATATGTGCAGGTAAAACGTATTGGTGTTCTGTTTTCATTGAAGACAATTCAGTCTTTGAGGCCCTGGGGTAGATCTCGCTTTTATTACTTTATCATCGAACAAGTCCCAGCAGATAGATTTTTGGTGCTTTGTATACTGGTTCAGTTTTTCGGTCTTAGGTATTTTGATAGACGTTTGGCAGATATTGTTGGATTTGTTACTTCGCTGACAGATCTTGGTGAAGGTTTTGCTATACCTACAATCATTGGCCAGGTAGCTGCAAATATATGTTTGGGTAGATTTTGGTGGATTCTTTTTTGCATTTTGGAAATTTCTGTTAGTAGTCTTTAGATACAGGTTTAGATTTGGGGGTTTTCGTCCACCGAAATGATAATTGTCGGAGGTCTGTGATAAGGGTCAGTGGTTTTAATGTTGAGAAATGTATTTTTGCTGATATATATCCCGAGATGATGTTTCCACAGAAAGTCTTATTTCACGGAACAAGATATTGTCGATCAATATTCGAACTGACCAGTGTTGTTGTTGATATGTATGTGGGTATAATTGAATGTATTTTAGAATGAAGAAATTTATGTTGGTAGATCTTAGCATTAAGTGGATATAATTGAATGTATTTTAGAATGAAGAAATTTATGTTGGTAGATTCTAGCATTATGTGGATATAATTGAATGTATTTTAGAATGAAGAAATTTATGTTGGTAGATTCTAGCATTATGTGGATATAATTGAATGTATTTTAGAATGAAGAAATTTATGTTGGTAGATTCTAGCATTATGTGGATATAATTGAATGTATTTTAGAATGAAGAAATTTATGTTGGTAGATTCTAGCATTAGGTGGATATAATTGAATGTATTTTAGAATGAAGAAATTTATGTTGGTAGATCTTAGCATTAAGTGGATATAATTGAATGTATTTTAGAATGAAGAAATTTATGTTGGTAGATTCTAGCATTATGTGGATATAATTGAATGTATTTTAGAATGAAGAAATTTATGTTGGTAGATTCTAGCATTAGGTGGATATAATTGAATGTATTTTAGAATGAAGAAATTTATGTTGGTAGATTCTAGCATTATGTGGATATAATTGAATGTATTTTAGAATGAAGAAATTTATGTTGGTAGATCTTAGCATTAAGTGGATATAATTGAATGTATTTTAGAATGAAGAAATTTATGTTGGTAGATCTTAGCATTAAGTGGATATAATTGAATGTATTTTAGAATGAAAAATTTATGTTGGTAGATTCTAGCATTATGTGGATATAATTGAATATATTGAATGTATTTTAGAATGAAGAAATTTATGTTGGTAGATCCTAGCATTAAGTGGATATAATTGAATGTATTTTAGAATGAAGAATATTCATTTTGGTAGATCCTAGCATTAAGTGGATATAATTGAATGTATTTTAGAATGAAGAATATTCATTTTGGTAGATCCTAGCATTAAGTGGATATAATTGAATGTATTTTAGAATGAAGAAATTCATGTTGGTAGATCCTAGCACTGATTGGATTTTTCATTTCTTAGAATGTTTCCTTCTTCTTTGTTTTGTAGCAATGTTTCTCTTTTTTCTTTTTTTTTACCTGTTTTTTTATTCTCCCACCCCCACCCCTCTGTTATTTTCCGTGTCCTTTTTTTACCCGTAAAGACATTTCTGATAGATGCATATCTTGGCAGCTTCAAAGCACAGAGATGAGGGACTGTGTGATGGCTGGCTTTGTGTATGAACTGTGAGGGACTGTGTACATTCGGTAATAATTGTTTTGGTATTGAGTATAAAACATGTAAGAAGAATATGAATGCGTATTTAATACAACAAAACAAGACAGGCGCAAATTTTCAGACAACTGGCCTTTGTCAAGCATGAGATTACAAACAAACAAACAATACAAACAATTTGAGAAAAAGACTGAAACTTCCCTGCTGCTGTCTTCAGAGTGAGAAAAGTTCAAAGACTAAAACTTCCCTGTTGCCGTCTTCAATGTGAGAAAAGTTGAAACTTCCCTGCTGCCGTCTTCAATGTGAGAAAAGTTGAAACTTCCCTGCTGCTGTCTTCAATGTGAGAAAAGTTGAAACTTCCCTGCTCCTGTCTTCAGTGTCAGAAAAGGTTCCTTTTCTCACATTGAAGACAGCAGCAGGGAAGTTTCAGTCTTTGAACTTTTCTCACATTGAAGACAGCAGCAGGGAAGTTTCAGTCTTTGAACTTTTCTCACATTGAAGACAGCAGCAGGGAAGTTTCAGTCTTTGAACTTTTCTCACATTGAAGACAGCAGCAGGGAAGTTTCAGTCTTTGAACTTTTCTCACATTGAAGACAGTAGCAGGGAAGTTTCAGTCTTTGAACTTTTCTCACATTGAAGACAGCAGCAGGGAAGTTTCAGTCCTTTTCTCACATTGAAGACAGCAGCAGGGAAGTTTCAGTCCTTTTCTCACATTGAAGACAGCAGCAGGGAAGTTTCAGTCCTTTTCTCACATTGAAGACAGCAGCAGGGAAGTTTCAACTTTTCTCACATTGAAGACAGCAGCAGGGAAGTTTCAGTCTTTTTCTCACATTGAAGACAGCAGCAGGGAAGTTTCAGTCTTTCAACTTTTCTCACATTGAAGACAGCAGCAGGGAAGTTTCAGTCTTTTTCTCACATTGAAGACAGCAGCAGGGAAGTTTCAGTCTTTCAACTTTTCTCACATTGAAGACGGCAGCAGGGAAGTTTCAGTCTTTGAACTTTTCTCACATTGAAGACAGCAGCAGGGAAGTTTCAGTCTTTGAACTTTTCTCACATTGAAGACAGCAGCAGGGAAGTTTCAGTCTTTTTCTCACATTGAAGACAGCAGCAGGGAAGTTTCAGTCTTTTTCTCACATTGAAGACAGCAGCAGGGAAGTTTCAGTCTTTTTCTCACATTGAAGACAGCAGCAGGGAAGTTTCAGTCTTTTTCTCACATTGAAGACAGCAGCAGGGAAGTTTCAGTCTTTTTCTCAATTTTTTTGTAACTAGTGTTTCTTTGTTTGTAATCTGATGCTTGACAAAGGCCAGTTGGCCGAAAATTTGCGCCTGTCTTGTTTTGTTGTATTAAACAGACAGAGCAAGCACAGGCGCACAAAAAAGTAATCCACACAACTCTCTCTCTCTCTCTCTCTCTCTCTCTCTCTCTCTCTCTCTCTCCTCTCTCTCTCTCTCTCTCTCTCTCTCTCTCTCTCTCTCTCTCTCTCTCGCGTTCATATTCTTCTTTCATGTTTTTTCTGGTTCCTCTTTGCTTGAACGCGGGCAGTCACACTTGTTTTGGATTTAGTATTGAGTGTGTCAGGATTTTCTGTATTGGTCATTTTGTCTGTGCCTGCGTGCCTGTAATGACCACTTTTTGGGGGTTGATATGCTGGTGTGGGTGTGTGCAAGCACGCTTTTTGATATTTTTTGGACTTTATTTTTAAGAAACGTTTGTTTGTCGTTTTATGGAGTGTATCTTGTGATTGAAATGATCGTTGTGTGTCGTTCTTTGAATTTTCTCTTTGTTTTTTTCTTCTTGTGGGAAGATGGAGGGGGTTTGTGTGTGTGTGTGTGTGTGTGTGTGTATGTGTGTGTGTGTGTGTGTGTGTGTGTTTGGCCAGTTGTCACTTTTAGTGTGTTGCGCCTGATTTAAAGATATTAACAAGACTTTGTTCTCCCTATCTGTTAATACCAGGATATATTCCTTGACTACCCACTGGTCGATTTTTCATCCCAAAGTGAACAACGTGTGTGTGTGTGTGTGTGTGTGTGTGTGTGTGTGTGTGTGTGGTGTGTGTGTGTGTGTGTGTGTGTGTTGTGTGTGTGTGTGTGTGTGTGTGTGTAAGTTTTATCTTTTTTCTGATTTGTATGTGTATTTTATAAATGATGGGGATTTAGAGGGACCAAGGTCTTTCGGATTTTTTTAACACCTGTTTTGAAATGTATAATGACGGGCGTGATGGCCAGGTGGTTTGGATATTGTATTGCCAATCAGTAGGTCTGTGTTCAATCCTGCCTGGCTTACACCTGGTGGGTAAAGAGTGGAAATTTTTCCAATCCACCTGTGGGTAAAGAGTGGAACATTTTCCAATCCACCTGAAGGGTAAAAAGTGGGAAATTTTTCCAATCCACCTGAAGGGTACAGTGGAAATTTTTCCAATCCACCAGGTGGGTGAAGAGTGGAAAATTTTCCAGTCCACCTGTGGGTGAAGAGTGGAAATTTTTCCAGTTCACCTGGTGGGTAAAGAGTGGAAATTTTTCCAATCCACCTGATGGGTAAAGAGTGGAACATTTTCCAATCCACCTGATGGGTAAAGAGTGGAACATTTTCCAATCCACCTGATGGGTAAAGAATGGAAATTTTTAACATATACGCAGACCTGTTAGTGTCTGAACGGCTGTTATGTGTATACACACAAGAAACGCCAAATATGCATGTTAAGATCTCTTGAGCCGTGTATGGGTTTGGTGGCTTATGAAAACATGTTGTGTTTTGACTCTTGTTTTCAAAGGATATTCATCCACTCGATATATATCTGAATGCCAGTGTCTTTTATTACCATTATGCCAGTCAGTTTTTTTTGGTGTGTACTAAAAGTGGTGTGTGTGTGTGTTTTGTGTGTGTGTGTGTGTGTGTGTGTGTGTGTGTGTGTGTGTGTGTGCGTACACACATTTTATATCTCTCGTCTCATGAGATTTTATTTGGTGTTTCAGTATATGGCATATAAGATAATGTTTTAAGCATTGGGCGTTCTTCCTGTGTATGGTGGTATTTAAGATGGCTTTCTTCCTGTTCATGTATTTTAAGTAGCTTTCTTCATGTTTATGTGTTTTAAGTAGCTTTCTTCCTCTTTATGTATTTTAAGTAGCTTAATGTTTGTGTATTTTAAGTAGCTTTTTTCCTCTTTATGTATTTTAAGTAGCTTAATGTTTGTGTATTTTAAGTAGCTTTTTTCCTCTTTATGTATTTTAAGTAGCTTTTCATGTTTATGTATTTTAAGTAGCTTTTTTCATGTTTATGTATTTTAAGTAGCTTTCTCATGTTTATGTTTTTAATAGCTTTCTTCATGTTTATGTTTTAAGTAGCTTTTTTCCTGTTATGTATTTAAGTAGCTTTTCATGTTTATGTGTTTAAGTAGCTTTCTTCATGTTTATGTTTTAAGTAGCTTTTTCATGTTTATGTATTTAGTAGCTTTCTTCATGTTTGTGTTTTAAGTAGCTTTCTTCTGTTTGTTTAAGTAGCTTCCTCTTTATGTATTTTAAGTAGTTTTCTTCATGTTTATGTATTTTAAGTAGCTTTCTTCATGTTTATGTATTTTAAGTAGCTTTCTTCCTGGTTTTGTATTTCAAATGTATAGTTCAAATGTGTATTTTAACTGTTTTAGGATTTCTTCCTGTACGTGCATTTTAAATGGCTTTCTTCTTTTTTGTGTATTTTAAGTGTAATACGCTGTTTTTCTGTTAGTGTATTTTACTGTATTAGGCTGTGTTCATGTGAGCCTATTTTATGGATGGTTGGTGACGTAGATGTTTTAAACCATTTGTCAAATTTTAAAAAAAAATTATATGGATATGTACTTGTTCATTTTTTGGGGGGTTACGTGTACGTGTGAATGGTGTGGTTTATTCCACTGCCATGTGCCAGTTGATTTTTCTTTCAAATAGACACTGATTATTGCTTGTACCCTGCAGGCGGTTTCTTTTCTCTGAAAGTAAACTCTGTGTGTGTGTGTGCATGTGTGTGTGTCTGTGTGTGTGTGTGTGTGTGTGTGTGTGTGTGTGTGTAGTGTAGTAGTGTGAGTGTGTGTGCATGTGTGTGTGTCTGTGTGTGTGTGTGTGTTGTCGGTGTAAGTATGCATGCTGTGTATTGTGTGTGTGAATGTATGTATGCTATGCGTGTGTGTGTGTATGCATGCTCTGTGTGTGTGTGTGTGTGTGTGAGTGTGTGTGTGTGTGTGTGTGTGTGTGTGTGTGTATGTGTGTGTGTGTGTATGTGTGTGTATGTGTGTGTGTGTGAGTGTGTGTGCATTATATGTGTGATGTATGTATGCTTTGTGTGTGTGTGTGTGTGTGTGATGTGTGGTGTGTGTGTGTGTGTGTGTGTGTGTGTGTGTGTGTGTGTGTGTGTGTGTGCAAGGAGATGTAAGGCAGTCGAGATAACATGCTCGGGAGGTAATGACAAAGTTTGTCATAATTTCCACTCATGGGCTCCGAAAAGCTGTGTGTTAAGAAGTGTGAAAAGATGCCATACGTCTTCCTTGAGCAATATTATATTGCCTTGACATTGAAAAACACTAGTTGGTTGGGGGGCCCATCTTTCCGTCTTGTGTTGCCATTATTTAACCCTTTGACTCCGGCACCCTATCCCCCAACTGCAAAAACCTAACCCTTTGACTCCTGCACCTTATCCACCAACTGCAAAAACCTAACCCTTTGACTCCCGCACCCTATCCACCAACTGCAAAAACCTAACCCTTTGACTCCCGCACCCTATCCACCAACTGCAAAAGCTTAACCCTTTGACTCCAGTACCCTATCCACCAACTGCAAAAACTGAACCCTTTGACTCCTGCACCCTATCCACAAACTGCAGAAACTTAACCCTTTGACTCCTGCACCCTATCCACCAACTGCAAAAACTTAACACTTTGACTCCCGCACCCTATAAGGTGAAGAAGTCAAAGGGTTAAGTTTTCGCTTTGCTAGCATGGTTGACAATGCAGGATGCTGATGGACAGGGTGCAGGAGTCAAAAGGTTATCTCACCAGCAGGAGCCTGACAAGTCTGGCCTCTGTGTGGTGTGACCTTGACCTCAGTATGCCAGCAAATTCTCACAAGGCACTGTTTGATTAAGTTTGATCCAGATCGTTTCAGAACTGCTCTTATTATCCTGAGGGTGGTGGTCAGGATGTGGATATAGCAGAGTGTAATTAATAACAGGTTTAAATGAAATGAACACAAATGCTCTGCACACATGACGCTAAAATATAATACACAGTTGTTGGCAGTAATACAGATTTCACCATCTCTTACCACCATGTACATTAATACACAGTTGTAGGCAGTAATACAGATTTCAGCATCTCTTACCACCATGTACATTAATACACAGTTGTTGGCAGTAATACATATTTCAGCATCTCTTACCACCACCGTGTACATTAATACACTGTTGTAGGCAGTAATACAGATTTCACCATCTCTTACCACAACCATGTACATTAATACACAGTTGTAGGCAGTAATACAGATTTCACCATCTCTTACCACCACCATGTACATTAATACACTGTTGTAGGCAGTAATACAGATTTCAGCATCTCTTACCACCACCATGTACATTAATACACAGTTGTAGGCAGTAATACAGATTTCAGCATCTCTTACCACCACCATGTACATTAATACACAGTTGTAGGCAGTAATACAGATTTCACCATCTCTTACCACTACCGTGTACATTAATACACAGTTGTAAGCAGTAATACAGATTTCAGCATCTCTTATCACCATGTACATTAATACACAGTTGTAAGCAGTAATACAGATTTCAGCATCTCTTACCCCATGTACATTAATACACAGTTGTAAGCAGTAATACAGATTTCAGCATCTCTTATCACCATGTACATTAATACACAGTTGTAAGCAGTAATACAGATTTCACCATCTCTTACCACCACCATGTACATTAATACACAGTTGTTGGCAGTAATACAGATTTCAGTATCTCTTACCACCACCATGTACATTAATATACAGTTGTAGGCAGTAATACAGATTTCAGTATCTCTTACCACCACCATGTACATTAATATACAGTTGTAGGCAGTAATACAGATTTCACCATCTCTTACCACCACCATGTACATTAATACACAGTTGTAGGCAGTAATACAGATTTCACCATCTCTTACCACCACCATGTACATTAATACACTGTTGTAGGCAGTAATACAGATTTCAGCATCTCTTACCACCACCATGTACATTAATACACAGTTGTAGGCAGTAATACAGATTTCAGCATCTCTTACCACCACCATGTACATTAATACACAGTTGTAGGCAGTAATACAGATTTCACCATCTCTTACCACTACCGTGTACATTAATACACAGTTGTAAGCAGTAATACAGATTTCAGCATCTCTTATCACCATGTACATTAATACACAGTTGTAAGCAGTAATACAGATTTCAGCATCTCTTACCCATGTACATTAATACACAGTTGTAAGCAGTAATACAGATTTCAGCATCTCTTATCACCATGTACATTAATACACAGTTGTAAGCAGTAATACAGATTTCCCATCTCTTACCACCACCATGTACATTAATACACAGTTGTTGGCAGTAATACAGATTTCAGTATCTCTTACCACCACCATGTACATTAATAACAGTTGTAGGCAGTAATACAGATTTCAGCATCTCTTACCACCACCATGTACATTAATATACAGTTGTAGGCAGTAATACAGATTTCACCATCTCTTACCACCACCATGTACATTAATACACAGTTGTTGGCAGTAATACAGATTTCACCATCTCTTACACCACCATGTACATTAATACACAGTTGTTGGCAGTAATACAGATTTCAGCATCTCTTACCACCATGTACATTAATACACAGTTGTTGGCAGTAATACAGTTTCACTCTCTTACCACACCATGTACATAATAACAGTTTGCAGTAATACTTCAGTCTCTTACCAACCATGTACATTAATACACAGTTGTAGGCATATACGATTCAGATCTTTACCACGTGTACATATACAGTTGTGCAATACAGATTCACATCTCTTCACCGTACATAATACACGTTGTGCAGTATACAGATTTCAGATCTCTTATCACACCATGTACATTAATACACAGTTGTAGGCAGTAATACAGATTTCAGCATCTCTTCCACCACATGTCATTAACACGTTGTAGCAGTATACGTTCACCATCTTACACCATGTCACTATCAGTTGTTGGCAGTAATACAGATTTCACATCTCTTACCACATGTACATTATACACAATTGTAGGCAGTAATACAGATTTCACCATCTCTTACCACCGTGTACATTAATACACAGTTGTTGCAGTAATACAGATTTCACCATCTCTTACCACCATGTACATTAATACACAGTTGTAGGCAGTATACAGTTTCACCATCTCTTACCACCACCATGTACATTAATACACTGTTGTAGGCAGTAATACAGATTTCACCATTTTTACCACCGTTTACACGATCATATGTTGAGACACACAATTTACGGGGTGCTAATCTATTATACCAGTAGAGTCTTTCAACAAGTGATTTATCAGCTCACTTAGTGTCTGATAGGTCCCTCTCCCTCCCTCTCCCTCCCTCTCCCTCCCTCCCTCTCCCTCCCCGCTCCATTTCAAAACCTTGCCAGTGTATAGGGTTCTGCACAAGCTCAGGGAATCTGGCAGATAATTGCTGGCAGATTTGGGTGGAGAGTATATGGAATTGCTGAATATGATGAATATCTCGTGTAAAAACTCCAAACTCTAAACTGTAACCAGAAAAAAAAACACGAAAGAAGAATATGAACGTGTATGTAATACAATAAGACAAGACAGGCGCAAATTTTTGGCCAACTGGCCTTTGTCAAGTGTAAGATTACAAACAAACGAACACCAGATACAAAAATTATGAGATAAAGATTGAAACTTCCCTGCTGCTGTGCCCAATGTGAGAAAAGGAAGACTGAAACTTCCCTGCTGCTGTGCCCAGTGTGAGAAAAGGAAGACTGAAACTTCCCTGCTGCTGTGCCCAGTGTGAGAAAAGGAAGACTGAAACTTCCCTGCTGCTGTGCCCAGTGTGAGAAAAGGAAGACTGAAACTTCCCTGCTGCTGTGCCCAATGTGAGAAAAGGAAGACTGAAACTTCCCTGCTGCTGTGCCCAATGTGAGAAAAGGAATTGCCAACATGACTGCTTTTCTTCAATTTGACTTTTTTTTAGTTCAGACGATCAAAGTGCCTTAACCCCTCCTAGACAAGAAAATAAGGGAGACTTTTAGTGTTCTGTAGGGAAAATCCCCAGTAGTGTCTGTAGGGAAAATCCCCAGTAGTGTCTGTAGGGAAAATCCCCAGTAGTGTCCTGTGGGGAAAACCCTCAGTTGTGTCCTGTAGGGAAAACCCTCAGTTGTGTCCTGTAGGGAAAACCCTCAGTAGTGTCTGTAGGGAAAATCCTCAGCAGTGTCCTGTAAGGAAAATCCTCAGTAGTGTCCCGTAGGGAAAATCCTCAGTAGGGAAAATGCTCAGTAGTGTCCTGTAGGAAAATGCTCAGTAGTGTCCTGTAGGGAAAATCCTCAGTATTGTCCTGTAGGGGAAAAGGAAATCCTCAGTAGGGAAAATGCTCAGTAGTGTCCTGTAGGAAAATCCTCAGCAGTGTCCTGTAGGGAAAATCCTCATTAGTGTCCTGTAGGGAAAATCCTTGGTAGTGTCCTGTAGGGAAAATCCTCAGTAGTGTCCTGTAAGGAAAATCTCCAATAGTGTTCTGTAGGGAAAATCCTCAGTAGCGTCCTGTAGGGAAAATGCTCAGTTGTGTTCTGTGGGGAAAATCCTCAGCAGTGTCCTGTAGGGAAATACTCAGTAGTGTCCTGTGGGGAAAATGCTCAGTAGTGCCATGTAGGGAAAATCCTTATTAGTGTCCTGTAGGAAAAATCCTCAGTAGGGAAAATCCTCATTCGTGTCCTATAGGAAAATCCTCATTACTGTCCTGTAGGAGAAATCCTCAGTAATGTCCTGTAGGGAAAATCCTCAGTAGGGAAAATCCTCAGTAGTGTCCTGTGGGGAAAATCCTCTACGCAATCTGGAGAGAAATTTTGTTTCTCCTGCTACCAGTATATATCAATGGTGGCTTACATGCTTTAAATCTTGCCATCATTCCAGTACAGTACAGTTCTGTTTCCACTTGTGACTGTAATAAACTCAGGGACTTATACTACACGTGTGTCTTTATAGAGGGGTACGTTCAGAAGTATTTGTGTTTGCAGCCAGTAAGCCCTGATAAACAGAATCATGGTACGAGGAATTAACTCCCCTGTCATAACATTCCTGAACAGAATAACAGAATGTTGTATTAACCCACGCATACACTTTGTCTGGTCGCAATGATGCCAGTAGAAAGGACTGTCGTTGTCCAACCGTGCATGCCACAAGTGTACAACTGATATATCATTCCAAGCCAGTTTACCACAAGAAGTAATTTGTTGAAAAACTTATACTGATGATGTAAGATTTCCAATGAGCATGCAGAATTTGTGTTTTTGGCTGCAGGAAAAATAATGTTTCTTTCCGAGGACTTGTCTGTTATGGAAAATATTTGTGTCGTCTTGTTCACGTTTTTCTTCTCCGTTTTTTTTCTCTCTATAACAGTTGTGTTGTTTTACACATTTTTTTTTTTTTATATTTGAAATTATGCATGACTGTATCATATTTGTTATTTGTCTGGCAGTGACAGAACTGTGTCACAAGGTGTTCAAAACAGTGTGTATTGACACATGTAGCTGTAAGTAGAAACACGTGGTCATTGACCCAACGTATGACGTGTCATTGATAGCTGTATGACATGTAACACACGTGGTCATTGACCCAACGTATGGCGTGTCATTGATAACTGTATGACATGTAACACACGTGGTCATTGTCCCAACGTATGGCGTGTCATTGATAGCTGTATGACATGTAACACACGTGGTCATTGACCCAACGTATGGCGTGTCATTGATAACTGTATGACATGTAACACACGTGGTCATTGACCCAACGTATGGCGTGTCATTGATAACTGTATGACATGTAACACACGTGGTCATTGACCCAACGTATGGCGTGTCATTGATAACTGTATGACATGTAACACACGTGGTCATTGTCCCAACGTATGGCGTGTCATTGATAGCTGTATGACATGTAACACACGTGGTCATTGACCCAACGTATGGCGTGTCATTGATAACTGTATGACATGTAACACACGTGGTCATTGACCCAACGTATGGCGTGTCATTGACAGCTGTATGACATGTAACACACGTGGTCATTGACCCAACGTATGGCGTGTCATTGATAGCTGTATGACATGTAACACACGTGGTCATTGTCCCAACGTATGGCGTGTCATTGACAGCTGTATGACATGTAACACACGTGGTCATTGACCCAACGTATGGCGTGTCATTGAAACTGTATGACATGTAACACACGTGGTCATGACCAACGTAGGGTTCATTGATACGTAGACATGTAACACCGTGTCATGACCCAACGTATGGCGTGTCATTGATAGCTGTATGACATGTAACACACGTGTCATTGACCAACTATGGCGTGTCTTGAACTGTATGACATGTAACACACGTGCATTGACCAACGTATGGCGTGTCATTGACAGCTGTATGACATGTAACACACGTGGTCATTGACCCAACGTATGGCGTGTCATTGATAACTGTATGACATGTAACACACGTGGTCATTGACCCAACGTATGGCGTGTCATTGACAGCTGTATGACATGTAACACACGTGGTCATTGACCCAACGTATGACGTGTCATTGATAACTGTATGACATGTAACACACGTGGTCATTGACCCAACGTATGGCGTGTCATTGACAGCTGTATGACATATAACACACGTGGTCATTGACCCAACGTATGGCGTGTCATTGACAGCTGTATGACATATAACACACGTGGTCATTGACCCAACGTATGGCGTGTCATTGACAGCTGTATGACATATAACACACGTGGTCATTGACCCAACGTATGACGTGTCATTGATAACTGTATGGCATGTAACACACGTGGTCATTGACCCAACGTATGGCGTGTCATTGATAACTGTATGACATGTAACACACGTGGTCATTGACCCAACATATGGCGTGTCATTGACAGCTGTATGACATGTAACACACGTGGTCATTGACCCAACGTATGGCGTGTCATTGATAACTGTATGACATGTAACACACGTGGTCATTGACCCAACTATGGCATGTCATTGACAAGCTGTATGACATGTAACACACGTGGTCATTGACCCAACGTATGGCGTGTCATTGATAACTGTATGACATGTAACACACGTGGTCATTGACCCAACGTATGGCGTGTCATTGATAGCTGTATGACATGTAACACACGTGGTCATTGACCCAACGTATGGCGTGTCATTGACAGCTGTATGACATGTAACACACGTGGTCATTGACCCAACGTATGGCGTGTCATTGAACACTGTATGACATGTAACACACGTGGTCATTGACCCAACGTATGGCGTGTCATTGACACTGTATGACATGTAACACACGTGGTCATTGACCCAACGTATGCGTGTCATTGATAACTGTATGACATGTAACACACGTGGTCATTGACCCAACGTATGGCGTGTCATTGACAGCTGTATGACATATAACACACGTGGTCATTGACCCAACGTATGGCGTGTCATTGACAGCTGTATGACATATAACACACGTGGTCATTGACCCAACGTATGATGACGCTGTTCATATCGACGATGCGTTCATTGACACTGATGAATTAACACACGTGGTCATTGACCCAACGTATGGCGTGTCATTGATAACTGTATGGCATGTAACACACGTGGTCATTGACCCAACGTATGACGTGTCATTGATAACTGTATGGCATGTAACACACGTGGTCATTGACCCAACGTATGGCGTGTCATTGATAACTGTATGACATGTAACACACGTGGTCATTGACCCAACATATGGCGTGTCATTGACAGCTGTATGACATGTAACACACGTGGTCATTGACCCAACGTATGGCGTGTCATTGACAGCTGTATGGCATGTATGTAAGTAGGCCTACCAGTGACAGAAATGTGTATAACCATTCGTTTCATTTTCATTGTGTTGGGCTGTCCCCGCAGAAAGAGACATACTTGCAACGACAAAAGACAGATTCGAATGGAGAGCCGTGATCGCCAAACCCATGCGGCAAGGCACATGATGATGATGATAATATTTCATTAGCAGTTTGCAAACATTGCTGTTTAAATGTTTTGTTTAAAGAAACAGTGTGAATGCATGCATATTCATATGCAACAGTTCTATGATATTACCAGCTGTATACATACGTTAGGACCAATATGTACTGCAGTTGTATGTGGCAGTAATGATTTACATACACCATCACAAAATGCGGAACTCTCAGAAACACGTAGGGCCATGACTCTTATGTTGTTATGTGGTAATGACAGATGTGAAGGGCATCATTATAATGTGGTGTTATGTGGTAACGACAGATGTGAAGGGCATCATTATAATGTGGTGTTATGTGGTAATGACAGATGTGAAGGGCATCATTATAATGTGGTGTTATGTGGTAATGACAGATGTGAAGGGCATCATTATAATGTGGTGTTATGTGGTAATGACAGATGTGAAGGGCATCATTATAATGTGGTGTTATGTGGTAATGACAGATGTGAAGGGCATCATTATAATGTGGTGTTATGTGGTAATGACAGATGTGAAGGGCATCATTATAATGTGGTGTTATGTGGTAATGACAGATGTGAAGGGCATCATTATAATGTGGTGTTATGTGGTAATGACAGATGTGAAGGGCATCATTATAATGTGGTGTTATGTTGTAATGACAGATGTGAAGGGCATCATTATAATGTGTTGTTATGTGGTAATGACAGATGTGAAGGGCATCATTATAATGTGGTGTTATGTGGTAATGACAGATGTGAAGGGCATCATTATAATGTGTTGTTATGTGGTAATGACAGATGTGAAGGGCATCATTATAATGTGGTGTTATGTGGTAATGACAGATGTGAAGGGCATCATTATAATGTGGTGTTATGTGGTAATGACAGATGTGAAGGGCATCATTATAATGTGTTGTTATGTGGTAATGACAGATGTGAAGGGCATCATTATAATGTGGTGTTATGTGGTAATGACAGATGTGAAGGGCATCATTATAATGTGTTGTTATGTGGTAATGACAGATGTGAAGGGCATCATTATAATGTGGTGTTATGTGGTAATGACAGATGTGAAGGGCATCATTATAATGTGGTGTTATGTGGTAATGACAGATGTGAAGGGCATCATTATAATGTGTTGTTATGTGGTAATGACAGATGTGAAGGGCATCATTATAATGTGGTGTTATGTGGTAATGACAGATGTGAAGGGCATCATTATAATGTGTTGTTATGTGGTAATGACAGATGTGAAGGGCATCATTATAATGTGGTGTTATGTGGTAATGACAGATGTGAAGGGCATCATTGTAATGTGGTGTTATGTGGTAATGACAGATGTGAAGGGCATCATTGTAATGTGGTGTTATGTGGTAATGACAGATGTGAAGGGCATCATTATAATGTGGTGTTATGTGGTAATGACAGATGTGAAGGGCATCATTATAATGTGGTGTTATGTGGTAATGACAGATGTGAAGGGCATCATTATAATGTGGTGTTATTTGTGCCACTGAAAGAAGCGCGTGCTCTCAGAACAAGGCGGAGTAAGGCTGGCTGTGTATCCATGATTAGTGTGACTAGGATGATAAATAGTTGTTTTTTTTCTTTTTTTGAAGCTTTGTATGTTTTGAGGCGGTTATAGCTGTGGTATGGTTGTATGCAGTCGGCTGTGCATTGAACAACAATAACAATTACAAGCGTGTTGACCGCGAGCATAACTCGAGAAAACTTGTGTGGAATCCGGTGCGGTGCTGTAAACAAAAGCAGTAAACATCTGCTTCAATAATACAAACTCACTATCATCCCTTTGTGAAGACTGCAAGTTGCTGGGTGTCACACCTGTGCGAGTTGCTGGGTGTCGTACCTGTGCAAGTTGCTGGGTATCGTACCTGTGCAAGTTACTGGGTGTCGTACCTGTGCCAGTTGCTGGGTGTCACACCTGTGCAAGTTGCTGGGTATCGTACCTGTGCAAGTTACTGGGTGTCGTACCTGTGCCAGTTGCTGGGTGTCACACCTGTGCAAGTTGCTGGGTGTCGTACCTGTGCAAGTTGCTGGGTGTCGTACCTGTCCAAGTTGCTGGGTGTCGTACCTGTGCAAGTTGCTGGGTGTCACACCTGTGCAAGTTGCTGGGTGTCGTACCTGTGCAAGTTGCTGGGTGTCACACCTGTGCAAGTTGCTGGGTGTCGTACCTGTGCAAGTTGCTGGGTGTCGTACCTGTCCAAGTTGCTGGGTGTCGTACCTGTGCAAGTTGCTGGGTGTCACACCTGTGCAAGTTGCTGGGTGTCGTACCTGTGCGAGTTGCTGGGTGTCACACCTGTGCAAGTTGCTGGGTGTCACACCTGTGCGAGTTGCTGGGTGTCACACCTGTGCAAGTTGCTGGGTGTCGTACCTGTGCGAGTTGCTGGGTGTCACACCTGTGCAAGTTGCTGGGTGTCACACCTGTGCAAGTTGCTGGGTGTCGTACCTGTGCGAGTTGCTGGGTGTCACACCTGTGCAAGTTGCTGGGTGTCGTACCTGTGCGAGTTGCTGGGTGTCGTACCTGTGCAAGTTGCTGGGTGTCACACCTGTGCAAGTTGCTGGGTGTCACACCTGGCCAGAACTTTCAGCAATGGCACCAAGAAGGTCGTGATACGGTGCTTTGTATCGATCGCTGCCACCTCTTCTGTTTTTATCCTATGCCGTTTTAAACAAATGCCAGAGTTTTTTTGATTAAGTAATTTCGTCTCGTCTTCGCTCCAGCTGACAGTTATTGCTGTGTTAAAAAGAAAAGGTAGCAAAATAGCGGGAAGCAAAAAATTAAAAAATAAATAAATAAATAAATAAATAAATAAATGAAGGAAAAAGCGCTAGAGGGGAAGTATTAGCGGCTGACCTGTGAAATAAACACCAGGGTGCTGTCAGGTTAACACGAGCACAGCAGGCTCACTGGAATGCAAACCGTTCCAGATCACGTCACGAGGTGGTTCCAGACGGTTACGGATCTGGAACGGTTCAGCCAGATGAAACTGAGTTGTCAACAGTAGGTAATCCATTCTGGGAACCATTTTATTTTCCCAGTGTAAATCATGTGGCGTTGATAATTTAGACACACCAGACGTGACAGTGATAATTTAGACACACCAGACGTGGCAGTGATAATTTAGACACACCAGATGTGACAGTGATAATTTAGACACACCAGATGTGGCAGTGATAATTTAGACACACCAGATATGGCAGTGATAATTTAGACACACCAGATATGGCAGTGATAATTTAGACACACCAGATATGGCAGTGATAATTTAGACACACCAGATATGGCAGTGATAATTTAGACACACCCATGTAGCAGTGATAATTTAGACACACCAGACGTGACAGTGATAATTTAGACACACCAGACGTGGCAGTGATAATTTAGACACACCAGACGTGGCAGTGATAATTTAGACACACCAGACGTGGCAGTGATAATTTAGACACACCAGATGTAGCAGTGATAATTTAGACACACCAGATGTGGCAGTGATAATTTAGACACACCAGACGTGACAGTGATAATTTAGACACACCAGACGTGGCAGTGATAATTTAGACACACCAGACGTGGCAGTGATAATTTAGACACACCAGACGTGACAGTGATAATTTAGACACACCAGATGTGACAGTGATAATTTAGACACACCAGACGTGGCAGTGATAATTTAGACACACCAGATGTGGCAGTGATAATTTAGACACACCAGATGTGACAGTGATAATTTAGACACACCAGACGTGACAGTGATAATTTAGACACACCAGACGTGACAGTGATAATTTAGACACACCAGACGTGGCAGTGATAATTTAGACACACCAGATGTGCCAGTGATAATTTAGACACACCAGATGTAGCAGTGATAATTTAGACACACCAGACGTGGCAGTTATAATTTAGACACACCAGACGTGACAGTGATAATTTAGACACACCAGACGTGACAGTGATAATTTAGACACACCAGACGTGGCAGTTATAATTTAGACACACCAGATGTGGCAGTGATAATTTAGACACACCAGACGTGGCAGTGATAATTTAGACACACCAGACGTGACAGTGATAATTTAGACACACCAGATGTGACAGTGATAGTTTAGACACACCAGATGTGCCAGTGATAATTTAGACACACCAGATGTGGCAGTGATAATTTAGACACACCAGATGTGGCAGTGATAATTTAGACACACCAGATGTGGCAGTGATAATTTAGACACACCAGACGTGGCAGTGATAATTTAGACACACCAGACGTGGCAGTGATAATTTAGACACACCAGACGTGACAGTGATAATTTAGACACACCAGACGTGACAGTGATAATTTAGACACACCAGATGTGGCAGTGATAATTTAGACACACCAGACGTGACAGTGATAATTTAGACACACCAGACGTGACAGTGATAATTTAGACACACCAGATGTGGCAGTGATAATTTAGACACACCAGACGTGGCAGTGATAATTTAGACACACCAGACGTGACAGTGATAATTTAGACACACCAGACGTGACAGTGATAATTTAGACACACCAGACGTGACAGTGATAATTTAGACACACCAGATGTAGCAGTGATAATTTAGACACACCAGATGTAGCAGTGATAATTTAGACACACCAGACGTGGCAGTGATAATTTAGACACACCAGACGTGACAGTGATAATTTAGACACACCAGACGTGACAGTGATAATTTAGACACACCAGACGTGGCAGTGATAATTTAGACACACCAGATGTGGCAGTGATAATTTAGACACACCAGACGTGGCAGTGATAATTTAGACACACCAGACGTGGCAGTGATAATTTAGACACACCAGACGTGGCAGTGATAATTTAGACACACCAGACGTGGCAGTGATAATTTAGACACACCAGACGTGGCAGTGATAATTTAGACACACCAGACGTGGCAGTGATAATTTAGACACACCAGACGTGGCAGTGATAATTTAGACACACCAGATGTGGCAGTGATAATTTAGACACACCAGATGTGGCAGATGAAGTAGTAACAGTTTAGAAACAGAAACCAAAAACACACGAAAATAGAATTCAGAATGCGTATTTAATACAATAAGACAAGACAAGCGGAAATTTTCGGCCAATTGGCCCTTGTCAAGCGTGAATGTAAGATCACAAACACCAACAAGACAAGCACAAATTTTTAGGCCAACTGGCGTTTGTCAAACGTGAATGTAAGATCACAAACACCAACAAGACAAGCACAAATTTTTAGGCCAACTGGCGTTTGTCAAACGTGAATGTAAGATCTCAAACAAACACCAAATACAAAATCAGGAGAAAAAAGACTGAAACTTCCCTGCTGCTTCGTCCAGTGCTTGTTTGTTTGTCCTCTTCTCCCACTGGACGAAGCAGAAGGGAAGTTTCAGTGTTTTTCTCCTAATTTTGTAATTGGTGTTTGTTTGTTTGTGATCTTACATTCACGCTTGACAAAGATCAATTGGCCAAAAATTTGCACCTGTCTTGTCTTGTTGTATTAAATACGCGTTCTGATTTTGTTTTCGTGTTGTTGTTTTTTTCTCTGGTTCCTGTTTGCTTGAACGCGGGCAGTCACAGTTGTTTTTTGAGTTTAGAATCCCCTGAAGGTGTACAGATTTTAAAGGACTGTGTGAGGGGCATGTAGCCTACATTTGTCATTAACAAGTTCATTAATTGTATATGACGGCAATGTTGCATGAAATGTTGTGGCAATAGAGGTGTTTTGAAACTGATGTGGAAGGCAGTTGTTTTTAAATTTGTTTTATCTGCTACAGTATCACTCTGGGATCATGTGCTTGTTTTAAAGAACATTCGGTGGTCATTTATTTCTGCAGTGTTCCTCGTGCTCGCTCCTTTATGAAGAGATTATATTTCAGTGCATACCTTTTTATAAAGAGGTTATATTTATATGATTCTTCTGTTTTATTTGCTTGTCTCGCTGTCTGCACGTTTGTTGGTCTTTTTACCTCACGGTTGTGAGGCCAAGTGTAGTGGTAGTGATTGGATATATGTATTTTGTTTGTATGTTTGTTTGTTTGTTTGTTTGTAATAACAGCAAGATTTTAAGTCTTCTCAGGAATTCAAATCATGAGTTGAAATAAAACTTGCATGTTTTATGTTGTTAAGTTTTCACTTTATTGTCAACATTCACTTGCGTTTAAGATATGGTGTATGTTAAGTTTTCACTTTATTGTCGACATTCACTGACATTTTAGATATGGTGTATGTAAAGTTTTCACTTTATTGTCGACATTCACTGACATTTTAGATATGGTGTATGTAAAGTTTTCACTTTATTGTCAACATTCACTGACATTTTAGATATGGTGTATGTTAAGTTTTCACTTTATTGTCGACATTCACTGACATTTTAGATATGGTGTATGTAAAGTTTTCATTTTATTGTCGACATTCACTGACATTTTAGATATGGTGTATGTAAAGTTTTCACTTTATTGTCAACATTCACTGACATTTTAGATATGGTGTATGTTAAGTTTTCACTTTATTGTCGACATTCACTGACATTTTAGATATGGTGTATGTAAAGTTTTCATTTTATTGTCGACATTCACTGACATTTTAGATATGGTGTATGTTAAGTTTTCACTTTATTGTCGACATTCACTGACATTTTAGATATGGTGTATGTAAAGTTTTCACTTTATTGTCAACATTCACTGACATTTTAGATATGGTGTATGTTAAGTTTTCACTTTATTGTCAACATTCACTGACATTTTAGATATGGTGTATGTTAAGTTTTCATTTTATTGTCGACATTCACTGACATTTTAGATATGGTGTATGTTAAGTTTTCATTTTATTGTCGACATTCACTTGCGTTTTATTTAGATATGTTATATGTAAAGTTTTCATTTTATTATCATTCACTTGATTGCGTTTTAGAGAAAGAGAAGTGTACGCTCTCCACCATTCAACCTCGTTTGTTTTGTTATGTCAGAAGTGAAAGAAGAATGCACGAATGGCTTGATTGTACACAGAGGTGTGCAGCTGTCAGACACCAACACTTCAGGCTCTTTCACTGTCAGTCTTAAACCGCATGACGACAAATATTAACCACAAGATGAAATAATATTAACCACATGATGAAACCAATACTAATCACATGATAAAACTATTATTAACCACATGATGAAACCATTATTAACCAAATGATGAAACCATTATTAACCACATGATAAAACTGTTATTAACCACATGACAAAACCATTATTAACCACATGATGAAACCATTATTAACAACATGATGAAACAATATTAACCACATGACGAACCATTATTAACCACATGATGAAACCATTATTTACCACATGATGAAACCATTATTAATCACACGATGAAACCGTTATTAATCACATTATGAAACCAATATTAATCACAGAATGAAATCATTGTCAATCGAACGATAAAACCATTATTGACCACATCATGAAACCATTATTAATCACATGATGAAACCGTTATTAATCACATGATCAAACCATTATTAACAGGATGAAACCACCAATAACCAAATGATGAAACCATTATTAACCAAATGATGGAACCATTATTAATCACATGATGAAACCATTATTACCCACACGATGAAACAATATTAATCACATTATGAAACCATTATTAATCACATGATGAAACCATTATTAATCACATGATGAAACCATTATTACCCACACGATGAAACAATATTAATCACATTATGAAACCATTATTAATCACACGATGAAACCATTATTACCCACACGATGAAACCATATTAATCACATGATGGAACCATTATTAATCACACGAAACAATATTAATCACATGATGGAACCATTATTACCCACACGATGAAACAATATTAATCACATGATGAAACCATTATTACCCACACGATGAAACAATATTAATCACATGATGAAACCATTATTAATCACATGATGAAACCATTATTAATCACATGATGAAACCATTCTTAATCACATGATGAAACCATTATTAATCACATGATGAAACCATTATTAATCACATGATGAAACCATTATTAATCACATGATGAAACCATTATTAATCACATGATGAAACCATTATCATCAGGATGAAACCACCATTAACCAAATGATGAAACCATTATTAACCGCATGATGAAACCATTATTAATCACACGATGAAACTATTATTAACCAAATGAAGAAGCCAATATTCACATAATGAACCATTATTAACCACATGATGAAACCATTATTAACCACATGATCAAACCATTATTAACCACATGATCAAACCATTATTAACCACATGATCAATTATTAACCACACGATGAAACAATATTAATCGATGAAGCCATTATTATCATGATGAAACCGTTATTAACCACATGATGAAAGCATTATCAACATCATGATGAAACCATTATTAACCAAATGATGAAACAATTATTAACATCATGATAAAACCATTATTAACCACATGATGAAACCATTATCAACATCATGATAAAACCATTATTAACCAAATGATGAAATCATCATTAACCACATGATGAAACCATTATTAACCACATGATGAAAACATTATTAACCACATGATGAAACCTTTATTAACCACATGATGAAACCATTATCAACATCATGATAAAACCATTATTAACCAAATGATGAAACAATTATTAACATCATGGTAAAACCATTATTAACCACATGATGAAACCATTATCAACATCATGATAAAACCATTATTAACCACATGATGAAGCCATTATCAACATCATGATAAAACCATTATTAACCACATGATGAAACAATTATTAACCGCATGATGAAACCATTATCAACATCATGATAAAACCATTATTAACCACATGATGAAACCATTATTAACCACATGATGAAACCATTATCAACATCATGATAAAACCATTATTAACCACATGATGAAACCATTATTAACCACATGATGAAACCATTATCAACATCATGATAAAACCATTATTAACCACATGGTGAAACCATTATCAACATCATGATAAAACCAATATTAACCACATGATGAAACCATTATCAACATCATGATAAAACAATTATTAACCACATGATGAAACCATTATCAACATCATGATAAAACCATTATTAACCAAATGATGAAACAATTATCAACATCATGATAAAACAATTATTAACCACATGATGAAACAGTTATTAACCACATGATGAAACCATTATTAACCACATGATGAAACCATTATTAACCACATGATGAAGCCTTTATTAACCACATGATGAAGCCTTTATTAACCACAGGATGAAGCCGTTATTAATCACAATGATGAAAGCATTATTAAACAAATGATGAAACTAATATTAATCACATGATGAAACCATTACTAAACACACGATAAAACCATTATTAACAGGATGAAACCACCATTGCCAAATGATGAAGCCATTATTAACCAAATGATAAAACCATTATTAATCACATGATGAAACCATTATTAACCACATTATAAAACCATTATTAACCTCATGATGAAATGATATTAATCACACGATGAAGCCATTATTAATCACATGATGAAACATTATCATCAGGATGAAACCACCATTAACCAAATGATGAAGCCATTATTAATCACATGATGAAACATTATTATCAGGATGAAACCACCATTAATCAAATGATGAAACCTTTATTAACCACGTGATGAAACCTTTATTAACCACATGATGAAACCATTATTAACCTCATGATGAAACCTTTATTAACCACATGATGAAACCATTATTAACCACATGATGAAACCATTATTAACCACATGATGAAACCTTTATTAACCACATGATGAAACCTTTATTAACCTCATGATGAAACCATTATTAACCACATGATGAAACCATTATTAACCACATGATGAAACCTTTATTAACCACATGATGAAACCATTATTAACCACATGATGAAACCATTATTAACCACATGATGAAACCTTTATTAACCACATGATGAAACCTTTATTAACCTCATGATGAAGCCGTTATTAATCACATGATGAAACCATTATTAACCTCATGATGAAACCTTTATTAACCAAATGATGAAACCATTATTAACCACATGATGAAACCTTTATTAATTACATGATGAAATCATTATTAACCACATGATGAAACCATTATTAACCTCATGATGAAATCATTATTAACCTCATGATGAAACCATTATTAACCTCATGATGAAAGCATTATTAGACAAATGATGAAACTATTATTAATCACATGATGAAACCATTATTAAAGACCTGTTAAAATCATTATTTACCACACGATTAAACCATTATTGACCACATGATTAAACCATTATTAATTACACGATGAAATAATTATTAACCACATGATGAAACCATTATGAATCACACGATGAAACCATTATTAATCATATGATGAAACCATTATTAATCACATTATCAAGCCATTAATAATTATATGATGAAACCATTATTAATCACACGATGAAACCATTATCAATCACATGATCAATCCATTATTGACCACATGATAAAACAATTATTCATCACACGATTAAACCATTATTAACAAGATGAAACTATTATTAATCACATGATGAAACCATTATTAATAACATGATGAAACCATTATTAACATGATGAAACCATTATTAACATGATGAAACCATTATTAATCATACAATGAAACCATTATTAACCACATGATAAAACCATTATTAATCACACGATGAAACCATTATTCACCACATGATGAAACCATTATTAATCACATGATAAAGACATTATATACAGGATGAAACCATTATCAAACACACGATGAAACCATTATTAATCACATGATGAAGCCATTATTACTCACATGATGAAACCATTATTAACATGATGAAACCATTATTAATCACATGATGAAACCATTATTAATCACATGATGAAACCATTATTAACCACACGATGAAACCATTATCAAACACACGATGAAACCATTATTAACCACATGATGAAACCATTATTAATCACATGATGAAACCATTATTAATCACATGATGAAACTATTATTAATCACATGATTAAACCATTGTTAATCACATGATGAAACTATTATTAATCACATGATGAAACCATTGTTAATCACATGTTGAAACTATTATTAATCACACGATGAAACCATTATTAATCGTACAATGAAACCATTATTAACCACATGATGAAACCATTATTAACCACATGATGAAACCATTATTAACCACATGATCAAACCATTATTTATCACATGGTGAAACCATTATTAATCACACGATGAAACCATTATTAACCACATGATGAAACCATTATTAACATGATGAAACCATTATTAATCACATGATAAAGACATTATTAACAGGATGAAACCATTATGAAACACAGGATGAAACCATTATTACTCACATGATGAAACCATTATTAACATGATGAAGCCATTATTACTCACATGATGAAACCATTATTAACATGATGAAACCATTATTAACCACATGATGAAACCATTATTACTCACATGATGAAACCATTATTAACATGAAACCATTATTAACCACATGATGAAGCCATTATTACTCACATGATGAAACCATTATTAACCACATGATGAAACCATTATTAACCACATGATGAAACCATTATCAAACACACGACGAAACCATTATTAACCACATGATGAAACCATTATTAATCACATGATGAAACCATTGTTAATCACATGATGAAACTATTATTAATCACATGATGAAACTATTATTAATCACATGATGAAACTATTATTAATCACATGATGAAACCATTGTTAATCACATGATGAAACTATTATTAATCACATGATGAAACCAGTGTTAATCACATGATGAAACCATTATTAACCTCATGATGAAACCATTATTAACCACATGATGAAACCATTATAGGGTGTAGGGGTCAAAGGGTTACGTTTCTACAGTTGCTGGATAGGGTGTAGGCATTCCTGTAAAACCCTGCTTCGGGCATTTCAGGTTTTTGCAACAGCTCCTCAAACATATACCATGCTGAGAAACACCCATCTGACTCTTCCCCATAGTTCATATCTCAAGAGACTTGTTTTGGCGTTTAACACAGGCAGTGGCTTGAGACATTCAAGTATTCATGAAGAGTACCTAAAGCTTAAATGTCAGCGTATGACTGAAGGAGAAAGACATGTAATTCTCATGTTAGATGAAATCCATCTTGCCCACCATATGTCATACAAAGAAGGCAAACTGGAAGGTACAGCTTACAATTGTTCTGTAGGTGTGAGTGAAGCCAGCACAGCTCAAGTGTTTATGATATCATCACTGTTATCTAAATGCAAGGATGCTGTGGCCATTGTACCTGTCAAAAACACATGGTAATGTAAGTTCTGGAAATGCTCCATAACACTGGGTATATAGTGACATGTGTTATCTCGGACAACAACAGAATAAACAGGAATGCATTCACCTCAATGGGTGGAGGCACACTTCAGCGTTCAATTGAAAATAATTTCAAGTCTCCTGAAAGACTTTTTTTTTCTCCTTGATACTGTTCATTTATTTAAATGCATTAGGAACAACTGGCTTGCCCAGAATAATACAGAGAAACCTTTTTTGTTTCCTCCATCACACAGCTGTGAAGAATCAACTTTGAAGGCATCATTTTCTCACTTACAGAAACTGTATTCTGAAGAGAAAGCTTCCGCTGTGAAACCCGTCCCTGCTTTAAATCAAAAATGTTTGTGTCCTTCATCCACTGAAAAACAAGATTTGAATTGATGCTGAAAATCTTTGACCAAAGAAACATCACCGCAATGGCACATTTTGAGAAAAATGGCAGACAGATACAAGAAGAACCAGAGCATTTCTGAACACAATTGTTAAATTGTGGGATATTCTAAATGTTAAACATCCCTTCAAAAGCATAAGACTGAGAAATGAAGACTGCAGAAGCATCACATCTCCTGATGAAAACATGCAGTTCATAGCTAAAGTTATGAAGTGCTTCATGACTGGCAGAAACTGAACCTGAGACAAGAGAAGGAACATTTCCACTGAAACAATGACAGCCCTGCTACACACTCTGGCAACATTCATTGAACTGATTACCTATCTTCTGCAAGAAAAACAGTTCAAATATGTTTTGCTTGGCAAGTTTCAGACTGACAACTTGGAATTCAGATTCAGCCACTACAGACAAATAAATGGATGTAACTTTCATGTTTCAGTGCAGCAGCTAGTAGAAGGAAAGAAAAAAAACTCAAACTGATGAGTGTTCTAAACATGATTTCAACTTCCGAAGGTGCACTCTGTCTTCAAGACATCTTGGAACCACTGGAAGAAGCGAGAAGTTTTCTGTTTTCATCCTCTGGTGAAGACATTCAGAAATTTCTGCATGTTTTGAAGGGATTCGACAGTGTTGAACTTAACAGTGAGCAGGTAAAGGCGTTGGTGTTTGTCTCTGGCTATTGTGTTTCAAAGGTTGTGCGCCAAACAGACTGTGAAAATTGTCAGAGTCTTCTTAGAGTAGACTATAAACTACCTGTCAGCGCTGGACAGGGGAGGATTGACCTGGCCTTCAGATTATGCTGTTGGCATTGTAACCCAGGTCTTCAAGATCTTTCAGCTGTTGATGGGTAGTGTTGAATAGGAACAAGAATTTTTAACTTGCAGTAGCCAGAGACCACTTATCATGAATCTGGCCATGCAGCGACTCTCAGACCCAGGCATGACCCCCCAAAAATGTGAGAACTGTGGATTCAATCATGATGAAATGGCTGCCAAATGCTACCAACCAGCGGTGAACATTTTTTGGAACAATTATTGCAAAACGTTCACTGTCAAGGCATCTGCAGCAAGTGATGCTAGAAAAGTTAAGACATTCACCAAAAAGAGTCTGATTGCTTTCCTCCAGCAAGCTCATGGTAAGTGATTTATTATTCTAACTTAAATGTTTGTGTCCATGTATCACTGATTTACCACCTTCACTGTCTCTGTGCTTGTCATCGGCAGATGTGATGCGTCTAGTGTGTTGGCTAGTGACTGCGTGCTTGTCACCTCTCACTTTCAGCCTGCACCACTGTCTAGCACTGCTTCTTGCAGCTATGCGAAAAGAAGAGCAGAATGCACATAAGTCCATCGTATTTTCCCCAGGTTATTCATGGATGGACAGACAAAAGGAAAATGAAGACAACGACGTAAATAGGTACTCCTGTGGAGCACCTTCGTCTGGTAGGGACCGTCGTGCGGCGCAGGTGACACCAGACCGTCAGCAAGTTACTGCGACCAAACCCAAACCCAAACTCAGACTCAAAAACATCAAAGTTGCAACATGGAATATAAGAACACTGTTGCAGAAGGGTAAATTAGAAAATATCAAAATTGAGATTGCAAGGCTTAACATTAGTATTTTAGGACTAGGGGAAGTGAGATGGAAGGGGGCAGGCATGATAACATCAGGAGAATACACAATGATATACTCTGGTGGTAACTCACATGAAAGAGGAGTAGGCATCATAAAGGACAAAGACAAATCAAAAGCAATTAAGGGATAATGGGATGTGTCCGACAGAGTTTTGCTGGTCAAATTGGGAGACAAACCATTTGATATCAACATCATTCAGGTGTATGCACCAACATCCGCAAGTACTCAGGAAGACATCGACAACTTCTATGAAGTATTAGAGAAGGCCAAGACCCAATGTAAATCACAAGAAGTTACTGTAATAATGGGAGATTTTAATACTAAAGTGGGACAGGATAGGGTGGAGGATATAGTTGGACCTCATGGCCTTGGTACGCAAAATGAAAGGGGAGAGAAACTTGTAGAATGGACACAGATGAATGAGTTCATAGTAGGAAACACCTGGTTTGAGCAACCTAATAGAAGGAAATGGACTTGGATGAGATAACACCAAAAATCAGATTGGCTACATCCTGATTAATAAAAGATTTAGAAATTCTTTACTGTCAGCGAAAACACTGCAACAGTGACAACAATCCTGTAGTGGGAAGATTTAGGCTGAAATTACGGAAAAGGAAACAGACCAAAAGCAACATTAAACTAAATCTTGGACTCTTAAAGACAGATAAAGTGATACGTAAAAAAATTAATGTACATGTTCAAAACAAATTCAGTGCTCTGGAAGACGTTGGTGACAGTGAGGAACAATGGACAAAGTTGAGAAATTCGATAAATGAAGCTTGTGAAGAAATCCCTGAGGTAGATAGAAAACCAGAAAAGAAATGGATGACTAATGAAATTTTGGGCTTGATGGACGAACGGAGGAAGGCAAAGAGAAACGAGGAGATATACAAGAAGATCAACAGAGAAATCAGGAATAGGTGCAATGAAGCTAAGAAAGCTTGGCTGAAAACAAAATGCAAAGAAATAGAAGACCGACACAAAACGGATCCTCAGGGTATGTACAGACGAATTGAAGAAATTGTCCACAGGAAAAATACATGCACATCAACTGGTTGCTTAAAATCGAAAGATGGCACGCTTATCATGGAAAAAGACAAAATATTAGACAGATGGGGAGAGTACATTAAAGACCTTTTTGAAGATGACAGGAAAGAAGAACACATTATAAAAAAGAACTTTGAAGGACCACCCATAATGAAAGATGAAGTTAAAGCAGCACTGCAAAAGATGAAACCAGGAAAAGCCCCAGGACCAGACAACATTACTACAGAGATGATTGAAGCCCTGGAGGAATTTGGTGTAAGAAAAATAACAGATCTCCTAAATGAAATTTACGACACTGGAAAAATCCCCAAAGATATGTCAAAATCAATTTTTTCATTGCACTTCCAAAGAAGACAGGGGCTATAGAATACGAATTCCATCGCACAATCAGTTTGATGAGTCATGTAACAAAAATCCTGTTAAGAATAATCATGATAAGGACAAGGAATAGAATCAAAAGAGAAATAGCAGAAGAACAGTGTGGATTTGTGGAAGGGAAAGGAACTATTAATGCCATATACATACAAAGAACTATCATAGAGAGGTCAATCGAGATGAATAAGGACTTGTATTTATGTTTTGTTGATTCTACCAAGGCTTTCGATCGGGTAAGACATGAAGAATTGATCAACCAACTAGAAAGACTCAATATTGATGGAAAAGATCTACGAATATTCAGAAATATGTACTGTGAACAAACAGCTGCAATGAGAATAGAACGATGCAAGCTCTTTCCAAAACATCAAAAGAGGAGTCAGATAGGGATGTGTTTTGTCACCAGATCTGTTTTCACTTTACAGCGAAAACATCATGAGAAACCTTGAAGAAGACCCCGGATTAAAAGTTGGAGGGAAAATGATAAACAACATTCGATACACAGATGACACCATGCTAATTGCAGAAAATGAAAGGGACCTACAAAACCTTGTGAATATTCTAGAAATAGAAAGCAAAGGTAAAGACTTGGAACTAAACAGCAGGAAGACTGAAGTCATGGTGATCAGTAAAAAACATGAAATCCCCTCATGCAGAATAACAGCAAACGGCACAACCTTGAGACAGGTCGATAAGTTTAAATACCTGGGAATGATCATTTCACCAGACAGCAGATGCACATCAGAGGTAGCCAGCAGAATAGGCCAAGCCAAAACAGCATTCAAGAAGATGAAAAGCATTCTTATCAACAAATGCCTATACATTATAACATCAGGAAGAGAGTTCTTAAATGTTATATAGAACCAATACTGCTGTATGGTTGTGAGGCGTGGACAGTCAACAAGCAAAGCCAGAACAAGATTGAGGGAGCCGAGATGTGGTTTCTAAGAAGAATGTTGAGAGTTCCATGGACAGCAAAGAAAACAAACGACAGTCTTGATGGAGGCCGACACAAGTAGATCACTCACAAGGAAGATTAGGAAAAGACAGGCAACATCTATAGGCCATTTTATGAGGAAGGGGGATTTGGAGCACCTGGTCACAGCGGGAAAGCTGGAGGGAAAGAGAGCACCAGACAGACCCAGGGAGAAGATACTAGACAGACTTGCAGAGTGGCTGGGGACAAGGAGGGTGGAAGAAATGCTTGGGGCAACAAGAGATACAGACAGATGGAAGTCCATGATCGCCAACGCCATGTGGCAGGACACCTGATGATGATGATGACTGTCTCTGCCTAACCGCCTGTCAGTCTGTCCATCTCTCTCTATCTCAGCCTGCCTGTCTGTATATATATATATATATATCTAGTTCTCCATGTTT